>VZRJ01001246.1:42971-202954 GCA_013397565.1 Ptilonorhynchus violaceus | reverse complement strand
TGCCGCGTCCCCCGAGATCCTCCTGCCGCGCTCCTGGCCGCGCTCCTGTGTCTTTTGGCACCCGGCGGCAGCACCGTGGCTTTGGCCGGCGCTGCGGCCCCGTTCCGCGCTCGGCCGCGGCCGCCGGAGCTGCGGTGTCGGATGAGCCCGGCGACTCCTTGGCTCGGCGTACCTTTGGGGCTGCCTGCTGCCTTCACGTTCAGAAGCATCCGGGATTTCCTTTAAAAATAGCCGTGTGCTTTTTATGAGGAGGATTTTCCAAGCGCGGGCTGGAGGCAGAGCAGCATGTTACAGTCTCGAGCTTGCCGGCAGCGTTACTGGATAACTGGAGGTGCGAACTCCCTCAGCCCTCGTTTGTTGGATGTTAACGACACCGCGAGTCATCCTGGGGAAGGGAGGAGTGGGTGGCAAGCAGAGCCTGAAAGACGGGAAAGGGAGCCCGGCCAAGAACACGCTGTTGCCAAAAGACGGAGGCGCTGGTCCTCTGCCTTCTGTCCGTGGTCATCTGCTGCTGATCTCGTGGGCAAGTGTTTGCTGGAGCCTTCTGGGAGTTGATTTATGTCCCTAACCTTGGAAAAGCACGTTAAAAAAAAAAAAGCAGGGCTTGGTGCCAAGTTGGTGAGTAACTTGGCTTGTGGAGGGGAGCAGTGAGTGGGGAGTAGGAAACAGAAAGAGGAGGAGGATGTGCGTGAGGAGGGAGGCAGCACACGGTACCATCAGACAACTTCAGCCATTTGGGGCGTCACCTCTGTTGTGTCGTCAGGGGATGGGGATTGTGGCATTTAAAACAGAGGATTGAAGTTCAGCAATGGTGTGGATGTGAAGGGAGAAGTTCCCTTCAGCAGCTGTCCCTGCAGTGTGGTCAGCAGCTCACCAGGACAGGGTTGAACCTGCAGGGAGGCAGCTCGTGGGGTTGCTGTGAGCTGGGTGGGGATGTTGCTGCAGAGTCAGCTCTGTTCAGGGATCAGCTCCATTCCCCAACACACTTTAAGGCATGGCCTGATTCAAGCTCAGCACCAAATCTGGAGTCATCATCCCTCTGTGGTCACATTGGGGTCTGACACCTCTTTCTGGCATGACCTGATAGCAGTGGCTCTTTGGCTCGCGTTCAGCTCCTCAGAGGCACTCTGGTGAGGTCAGGTCTCATGGAGCTGAGCACTGTGCAGTCACAGTTTCTAGCCTGGTTACAAATAGTTGAAGAATAAGCCGTTCCCAGGGTTGCCAGAGCCGTG
Source organism: Ptilonorhynchus violaceus (assembly GCA_013397565.1). Taxonomy (NCBI): domain Eukaryota; kingdom Metazoa; phylum Chordata; class Aves; order Passeriformes; family Ptilonorhynchidae; genus Ptilonorhynchus; species Ptilonorhynchus violaceus. The sequence continues at coordinate 201,722 of VZRJ01001246.1, read as the reverse complement.
GAGCAGGAGCAGGGTTGGAGCCCTGGAGCGATGCCACGTCCCCCCTGCCGTGCCTGCCTCCCCTGGGCTGGGAGCAGACCCCACGCAAGCTCCCGTCACGCCCCTGAGCCCTGGGACAGAAACACCCCCGAGCAGTGCACTCACCCTTCCAGCTGATGCCAGGCTCCACGGATTCCATCTCAGTCGCTGTATTTTATACCTGCAGACTCGGGGAGCTGCTGCCTTGCAGCTGTAGCCATGCAGTGGCCATTGCACTCCTTGCTTTCCAAGAAGCAGGTGGACCTTCCTCTTAGGATGAAGTCAGATGGAGAATTCTGTTTTAGGATGTGCTAGATGAAAATATTTGTGTCCCATCTTACTGCTCCCCCCTGCAGTGTGTGCAGGGCTCTTGTGCCAGGTTTTGCTCTGAGCTCCAGGGCAGCCCTAGAAGACTCCTGAGGAGACACCTGGAAATGCTCAGGCTGGCTCCCATCACCCTCTCCAGCCCTCTGCGCTCTCCAGGAATCTTGCAGCCCTCCTGTACCCTGGATGTTGGCTTTGAGTGATTCTATTCACCCACAGAAGTGGTTCTTGAGCAGCTCCTTCAGTGCCCGGCCAGTTTGGCTCACACAGAGCTGTGGGGTCGGAGCGGGGGTTTGTGTTGGGCAGCCCATCCCCAGAGGCAGGAGCCCAGCACCCCTGTCCTCCTGAACTGCCACCCAGTAATCCAGAGACTTTGGGATGAGGGGCACATTGATGTCCTGTGGTCTGACCTGTCCTGTCCCCAGGTATGCTCTGGGCAGCTCCAGCTTTTATGCTCCATTTCTTCCAAAATTTGCAGTGGTTTCCCAAGGTGTAGCTCAGCAGCGTGTACAAAGGGTTGGTAACAAGAAATGAGATGAAAGCAGCTTTGTGTTCCCAGCTTGGGAGGAGGCTGCTCTGCTGGAACGGGCTTTTGGGCAGCACCACACCTCAGGAGAAAGGGTAAAATCCCAGAATTGGGCACACGTGCAGCTTCGCTGCGATGCTGTTCTTTGTGTGAAACTTCTTTATCAGGAGAGTGACAATGGAGGGCAGCACCTAATTTCACCAGGGACCAAACTCATTTCTGAGCAAACTCTGCTCTGTTTGCTGGTGGTACTGTGGGGATGGAGGTGAATGAACCAGCTGCGTTTTCTGTGACAGTGAGAATTTATTACAGAGTGTTCCTTAGCCTGGCAGAGTCTGTGTCTGCCTTGCCTTCTCTTGTTCCATGGGGACAGGGACTGCTGGCCCTGAGCGCTGGACATGGAGGTAAAGGGCCTTTGGCCTCCTTGAATTTTGGAATAAGGCACACTCTACTTTTCTATTTTAAATTTGCTTCCCATAAAATGTTGGTGCCAAGAGCTACACACAGCTGCTCCAAGTCTTTGATAACTTACTGTTGTGTCTGATGGTTTATCAAGACACATTGGGATATGTAAATTTACATGATGATTTTACCCTGTTACTGGGATTCTTTTGAGCTCAACTGAAAAATGGGGAAGTAGATGTTAGTGGTTTGAAGTACTACTGTGTAAAAAATTGTCTTTTAAAAAAGTTAAATAATAAAACCCAATAAAATAAATAATAACATAATAATAATGAAAAGTTAAATAAAAAAGTTAAGTATATGAGTATTTAGGAAAACACATTTTGTACTTCTGCACGCCCTTTCCCAAGTAACAACTGTTAAAGCTTCTGCCCGAAATGCCATGGCCCTGTGCCCCCCTGCCTCTGCACCAGTCCTGGCACAAACCTTGGCACCACATCTGGTTATGCTGGAATGAAGAAGTAGTGAAACTCGATGGCTTTCCATTGCTGAAGTCAAAGAACACATAACTCATCCCCTGCTTCCTTTCCCTCTAACTCAGAGGAGGTTCCCCAGCGAGCTGTACTGGCACCAAGGGCGACAAACCCCAGCCCCTCTCTCCAAGGGGAGCATCCACGTGCTGCCCTCGGGCTCAGTGCTGGCACCACGGTGCTGGTGCTGCCATGGCTTCTGCTCTTCCCACCCTGGCAGGAGGCTGCTATGGGCAGCAGCGTGCCCACAGGCTCGCATCTTTGCCATCTGAGAATCATGGAATCACTAAGGTTGGAAAAGACCTGCAAGATCAAGTCCGGCCTGTTGGACTTCCATCAAGTCCCTGTTGGTGGTGTCCAGGCGGGAGCTGAGGTTGCTGTGAGTCCCAACCCTGCTGTGCTGTGCCATGCTCACACCCGCAGCTCTGGAGGATGCATTCCAGCCTCTTTCACCCATCTCAGGGGTCCCATCTCCTTTCCCAGTCGCCTCCTCTCAGCTGAAAGGTTTTTGTGTGGTTTAGCTCTGCAGCTGAATGTATTGCTCACTGCCTTCCTTGCTACTCCCCAGAGTGGTTTTGGGACAGGACAGCCGAACCTGCAGGCTGTGGTAGGGATGTGTACACAGCACAGTTGTGGTTTCTGTTTATTTTGTCTTTTTAAACAATTCCTTACCTTCCCTTTCTTCTCTGACCGGTAACTTGCACTGAGCTGATGTTTTCCCTGAATGTAAAGTGCAACTGAGACCAGGTTCGACCCTCTCCTAATACAAAGCATGGATCTGTTGGATCTTTTTTTGTAATTCTGCTCTGAGTGGTTTGCTTGATTTTAGTGGTTTCTGCCCGTTCTCCCACTGGTGGTCCCTGTTGCCACACATCTGTGCCTGCAGAGCTGTGAGAAGGTCCCTGGGAGGGGCTGCACCTCCCATCCCCCTGCCGGGGTGTGGTCAGCACGGGGATCCTCACCCATTTCATCTTTGCTTTCTCTGAGGGGTTTTGTTCAGTCCCAGCTGGTCTTGGCAGTTTGTTACTGCTCAGTTTATCCAATTCACTCTGAAACTCGGCTGTGTTGCGTAGATCTTTGATGATGCCTTCACGGGCAAATGTGGTTGACGTGTGAGGGGGCAGAGGGGGGACGAGCCAGGGGAGCACGAGCCCCAAAGAGCCCCAGACCATCAGGTCACGCGGCGGTTTGGAGCCTGCTTTAGTTATGCCAAGGAGAGGTTTGGCTTCCAGCCCCTGGAGATGGCCAAGTGTGTGTGGGAAGGAAGCATTTCACACCTTTGAAAGCAGTAATTAGAAATGCCTTTGGGGGCTGATGATCTCCATCCACAGTGGCAGTGGGGAGCCGCTCAGTACCCACTGGGTGCCCCGTGGCACTGCCAGCTGGGAGAGCACCAGCCCTGTACGTGTGCAGGCTGCTGCTGGAGGTCCTGCTGCTCCTGCAGCTGTGCCTGGGCTCAGGGAAGGGCTGGCTGAGGAGCCAGAGCCCAGCCCATCACAGCTCTTGGTGGCTTCTGGGCTGGCACGACCAGATCTTGACAGGCAGCACACGTGGCTGCACATGCTGGCGGGGGCTTTGTCAGCTAAAACGTTTTTTGAGGGGACAGGGTCGCCCCTCCTTCAGTCCCCATAGTCTAGAGAAACTCCCTGCTTGTGCCTTTGTTCCTGCTCAAGCCTGCATAGGCCAGCGAGCTCGAGTTGGCCTTCCCAGCTGGTCACAAATGTGATCACATCAGGCTTGGGGGCACCTGGTGAGATCTTCTGTGGACACAAAGACCATCAGCTTGTTGAAAACAATGTGGGTCCTGCGTCTCTTATTCGATTTTTTTATTAAATACTTTGGGCAGGCAAGTGGCAGCGTTGGTGTCCTGCTGCCTCAGTTCCTTGTTTGGCGTTTCCCATCTTTGACACCTCTTGAGCGGATTTTGAGGCAGCATCTCACACAGAGCAGGGAATTAAAGCTGCCTTTGGCTGCTGCCTTCGCTGCTGGCTGGAGCCAGGGGGCGTGGATGGAGATCACTTTGGAAGCAGCGCTGCTGGTGGAGGAGCTTCCTTCACTTACTTTGTCCCCCCGGTCAGCGTTGATGTTTGGTTGCTGCTCTCAGCAATGGCACTTGTTTTCCCTGGAGCAGTCGCGTGCGCTGCCGTGTCCATGCTCGGGGCTCGGCGTGACGGTCCCCCCTCGGCCTGCGTGTGCCCCGGGGAGCTGCGGGAGGCGCTGCTGGAGGGGCACGCGTGTGTGCGTCACCGGGGCCGAGGGGCGGCAGCGCTGTCGGTGCAGTGGGACCAGGAGCTGCTGGATTCTCCCACGTGAAAGGCTGGGGAATATCCAAGGGAGAGAGCTCCCGGCGGGTCATCAAACTGCCTCCCCCGGGAACCCGTGGTCCTCTTCCCTGGGCCTCGTGCTGCGGGAGGAGGCGCAGAGGGAGCCCCAGTGCATCCCTGTGCCCGCGCCAGGATGGTCCCCCCGCACCCAGGGCTGCCGGCAGCTCCGGGCCGTGCTGGCCGGGGCTGGGGTGCCCCTGCCGTCCCAGCAAGCATTAACAGAGGCAGCCTTGCCCCCAGCTGCCGGCTGAGGCAGCGCCAGGCTCTTCCCCTACTCCTGGCAGAGAATGCCACGGATGCCTGTGCCTGCTTCCCACGCCGCCTGCTGCTGCTGCTGCCTGTGGTCTCCTGTTGGTAGCTAACCCACCTCTGGTTGCCCTCTTCTGCTCTGCCACAGTGGGGAAAGAGGCTCTCCTGATGTTGGACAGCCCCAGGAAAGGGAATGCTGCTCTCCCGTTGGCCAGGACTGGATATGTTGCTCCAGCCGGCAGCGCAGCTCCACACACAACCCTCATTTGAGACCTTGGAGTCTCTGCTCTGGTCCTGCAGCTGTGGGGGTGGTGGTGGCACCTTCCATGATGTGAAGCAGGCTCCCATCCTCAATTTGTGGATCCTGCACTTTGCAGTCCATCCTTCAGCTGTGAGTGCACAGAGGGATTTTCCCCATCTCGTCCTTGCACCAAGGGGTGATAAATGAGAAGCTGGAAAAAGAAGTTGCTCTGCCTGACAAGGTGGAGATCAGTCAAAGGTTGGACCTGATGATCTTGGAGATCTTTTCCGACCGAAATGAGTCTGTGGTTCCATGAAGTGTGTGGAGGCTGTCCATAGGAACTGGCCTGGAGAGCAGCGGAACGGTGCCCAGTGGGGCAGGGGATGCAGGCAGGGAACGCAGGCAGGGAGAGGAGGACCTAGCTCCGAGCAGCTGCTGTTTATTTAGGAAGGGAAATGCTCCGGCTCAGGTCGTGCTCTTTGGGAGCGTGTCCCTGTATGGGTGAGGGAAACTGATGGAAAGGTTGGGCTCTTGTGGACTGTGCAGTGAGTGGTTTGAAGCTGCACTTGAAGTTTTATTTGACTGGAAAGCATTTAGGAAGTGATTTTGAATCCATTTGGTTGATTCAGTGCTATTCCTGCAGTAGGATGCAGAGCAGTGATTCTGTAATTAATTTAATTACATGCTTATTCAATCTTCCCTAAACTAGTAAAATTTCCGAATGCTTTTGAATTCAATGAAATGTGATTTTTCGGGGGCAGGAGGAAGGGAAGGCGGGGAAATTTCGAGTTGGGTTTTTTTTCCCTTGGTTGGTGTGCCAGCAGTCCCTCCCCAGCGTTGGTGTTGGGCACCCCCGGCCATATTTTGGTTATTTACCAAATTCCTGCCTCTGCTCGGTGCTTCCCTGCAGAAGTGGAGCCTTTGAAAGAAGCTTCATGAACAAAATCATAAAAAGCCTTTTCTTGTTCTTTCCCCCACCTCCTCCATCTTTGCTGGTACCTAATGTTCATTTCTCTTGCTGCTTTTATTGCCTTTGAATTTGGCCAAAACAATCTATTATGTAATTGGGCTAATGAGTTCCAACCCACTCTCCATCCTTCCCTCTCAGCACAGCAAGCAGCTAATCTCTTCCCAGTTTACCTTTCTACCCTTTTCGGTTGTTAATTTAAAAGTGTCATTTCCAAACCTGCCACTCCTCCTCGCTAAGGCTCATTTTTATTTATTTTTAAACTCTGTAGAAGGCCTTGAATGAGTAACCGAATATCTCCTGGGCTCTGGAATTTAACAGTCTTTGCCCTTTGTTCAGCTGGGTCAATGCATGAATTCACAAGTTACTAAATTAAAAAGGAGAAAAAAAAGGCAAATGTCTGATTGTGGATTGGATTTGGCTTTTTTCCCCTGAAGAAATGAAATACAAAGAGGAACTAGTATTTGCAAATAGTTTAGGAAGTACCAATTTATTTTAAAATCTTGCACTAAGGCCAATTTTTAAGACAGAACTAAACACTGAACTGTTTTTTTCCAAAGGAAAGTGGTGAAATCCAGCTTTCTATGTTTAACAAGGTAGAAAATGTAAATCTCCTTACAGCATAAACATGGGTAGGGTGGACAAAGGTTTGATGGGCAGAGGTTTTAGCTGGAGCCCAAAATTACCACAATGTCAAGATGGTTTCCTTAATTTTTCGTGCTCGGAGAAGAAGATCCCGTCAGGCTGCTGCACAAAAAGTCAGTGTGAAGCAGCAGAGCCTGAGTGCACACAGGTCCTGTTAGCGACAGCCGGAGCACCCTTCTGCCTGAACAGACCTCCTTTCAATTTTTTATGAGTGTGTCTTTATAAAAAATTTAAAAAAAGAGTGAAGTTTCCATTAAAAAAAGAATTGAGGGCAGCAGTGCTGGCTGGTGGGAATGGGTCTGGTCCAGACCAGCTGAGGGTTTGGCCTGGGCTGTGGCTTTATCCCTAACTTGGGAGCCATTCCCTGGCCAGGATGGCTCCCGGTCTGGGAAGGGGCTGGGCTGGCGATCGGGGCAGGCAAACAGGCGTTGGGATTGCTCCATCTCGTTGCTGCTCCTCACAAACATGAGGATGCTTTTCCATGCCTTTGGATGCGGAGCTGCCGGGCAGAATTTCCCTGGGAGGCACGGAAGGAGTTCAAGCCCTCCGTAGGGTCCTGCCCTTGCCCAAGGTGGGCTCTGGAGTGCTGCGAATCTCCCCGGTGACCTCTGTACCGATGACAGGACTCCTCAAGCTCTGCAAGTCGCTCACAGGGTTTGGTATTTTTGGGAGGGGTCTCTTGACCTTTGCTTTTCCTCTGGTCCCGGTGTGGCAGCCCTGGGTGCCTGAGCTTTGTGTCGGGGCCGTCCCGAGGGCTGGGGAGCCGCAGCGGGGCCTCCCAGGGCTGGGTCCTGCTTTGCAGCTTGGCAATATTTTCCATGTTCGTGGGAGACACCTCCCACCCTCCTCCCCGTGACCTTTGAGTCAGTTGTGAAGCACGCCTTGCTCTGCTCCAGCTGCTCGAGGAGATGACTTCCATGCTGCCTCCTCCTCCTCCTCCTCCTCCTCCTCTCTTGGTGGTTTTAAGCTCTAACCAGAGGATTTCCAAGAGCTGAGCTGGCTGGTGGTGGCAAGAGGAGCTGGTGGCCTTAGTGCCTGGTGATGGTGTGAGCCTGGACAGCTCCAGTGTGACCTGAGGACTGATGGATTTGCCATGAGAGATGGTTCCACCTCGAATTTCAGTTTGTTTCTGTCTCATGAAGCAATGGCAGTTGGTGTCTGGCAATGTGTGGCACGAAGAGACTTAAAACTTGGGTTCTTTTTAAACTGGAATGCTTTTTAGTGTATTGAAATTGGCAGCTGTTCCCAATTTGGGTGACTTTGGCTGTTGTCTGCCCCAGCGTTGCCTTTGCCTTTGATAATTTTTTGCATTCTAAATGGTAAATGCAACTGGAGACCTTAAATGACCTTAATTTCTCCAAATTGGATGCTTCGTGCCCAATGTGACAGACTCAGAGTTAAAATTAATATAAATTTTGTAAATCAGTAGACTGACCTTTTGGTGAACTGGAAAGAAATGTCAAATTTCTGTTTCCTCCACCCCCCCTCGTAATCAGCAGTCTGTAATGAATGAATTATTCCCAATTTCGAGATTGCAGCTCAAAAGGGCACTCAAATGGCTGAAATCCCATAAGAAAGTCTGACCTTTTGGTTGTCTCTGATGAAAATTCAAGATTTTCCCTGAATTTAGCAGTCTGTAATGGACTGCATGAGATGTTTCTGCAGCTCGGCAGGAGCAGCTCCTCATTTATTTTCTTAATATATTTATATTAACACAGTATGATCCCCCAGAGCACCTTCAGTGCCTCATAGGAGCATTCAAGGTGTAGTTAAGATGCAGTGCCAAGACTTCTCTTCAGGTACAAAGCAACTGTAAAATAAATGATTCTCCTCCTGCTCCAGGAAGAATTGATTATTTGTCATCCCCTGCATTTTCCCTGGCTGCTGTGAGTCCCTGCTGCAGGTTTTGGTGGTGCTGGGACGTGCAGGAAGGTCCACAGGACCTTGAGGTCTACAAGGAGCAATAAATCTGTGTTCCCCATGAGATAATCCAATGATTGTGGATCTGGTTTTGCTCAGGAACTGCTGGAGAGAGTTCTGGGTTTGGAAGAGGTGTTATCCGATGTTTGTTAGCACAGGTCCAACACACGAGTGTTTGGATGCTTCTTGCTACAGGGATTTTTTCATAGAAGCATGGAATGATTCTGCATCCAGCTCTGGGATCCCCAGCACGACACGGACCTGTTGGAGAGAGTCCAGAGGAGGCCACGGAGCTGCTCCGAGGGCTGGAGCCCCTCTGCTCTGCAGCCAGCCTGGGAGAGCTGGGGGTGTTCACCTGGAGAGGAGAAGGCTCCAGGGAGACCTCAGAGCCCCTTCCAGAGACTAAAGGGGCTCCAGGAGAGCTGGAGAGGGGCTTGGGACTAGGACATGGAGGGACGGCACAAGGGGGAATGGCTTCCCACTGCCAGAGGGCAGGGTTAGATGGGATATTGGGAAGGAATTGTTCCCTGTGAGGGTGGGGAGGCCCTGGCACAGGTTGCCCAGAGAAGCTGTGGCTGCCCCATCCCTGGAAGTGTCCAAGGCTGAACAGGGCTTGGAGCAGCCTGGGATAGTGGAAGGTGTCCCTGCCCATGGCAGGGGTGGGACTGGATGGTCTTCAAGTTCCTTCCAACCCAAACCAGTGTGGAATTCTGTAGTGAAAAGACAAGGAATCACATGTGCTTTGCCTCCATTGCTTTTTCCACTGTCTCTGCCCCTAAAGGGGCTTCCCTTTAGATACAGAAACATATTTTGTAACAGATAATGACTGGATATAAATTGTGCCCAGAAGAAGTTTCATAAAACTCCCCAGTATTGTGAAAGGCTCCGTCCCAGGGGTGGGAGGGCCCGGCCACCCCCGCTGGCAGCGGCCCTGTGGGCCCCTGCGTTTCAACACTCAGTGGCCACCAAACCCCTCTGGGGCTGAGCCCTCCTGCTGAGGCCTGGGCAGCGCTTGGTGCCTCCGTACTGATGGATTTTGGACCCTTCCCGGGCCCTTGGAGCCCTCCGTGGGCTGCAGGGAGCAGCTGGAAATGTGGATCACAGGGAAGTCGTGGTTGGGCATCACCAAACCTTTAAAAGAAGGGATCCAGATTTGTCTGGGGAGAAGCCAACACCGAAGTGCACTGGATGGCTCCTTCCTTACCTTGCTGGCAGACACAGATGTTCCTACAACCAAATGAGGTAACACATCCATCCTATAAACTTTTCACTTGCATCCCTTTCATAAGTGAAACCAGGGCGAGGTCACTTTTACTTTTCATTTTCTGGTTCTCCTCCACACTTCAGCACAGTCAAATTTTGGAGGCAGCGGTATGAAAGCAATACTTAGACTTATACCCAGTTTTCCTTTTAGTTTTATTAAATCGTGACAGTATTTCTGGGAGAAATAGATTTTGAAATAGATTTTGCAAATTGCACCACCACCTACTTTAAAATAATAAATGTCAAGTGTTATATTCTTTGGCAGTGTTTCCAAAGTGCCCAAATGCTGGATAATGGGTTAAAACCTGGTCTCCCGTCAGCCTGTTCAGCTCTTCTTTCAGATAATTGAGCAAATGTCTTGCTCAGTGCAATGTTATCACATTGGGCCTTAAAAAATAACAGTAAAAAAATAAAGGGCAGAAAGTTTCATGTCCTTAAGTTTATGTTGTTAATTTAAAGCCTGGAAAGAAAAGAAGAAATCCTAATTTTTGGGTTTTGGAGCCTACTGTAAGCTGTGGTACTTAATTGCACACTCCAGGGTTGAGGCTGCTCCACGCCTTGGCTCGTGCTGGAGGCTCCCAGCCAGCTGGGAATGGTGTGTGGAAGCTGAACATTTGGTTCAGAAACATTGCTTAGCCCACCTTCCCACACGTCCCAGGACTTGGTAACATGGTCTTCAAGTTCCTTCTTTCTTTGTTTGTTTTTCAAAATCCAAAGTTTGTTTTTCAAAATCCAGGCCCCTCTTATGGGGCAAACCCCGAACCTGAGCAATCCCCCCAGGCGTGCAGAGGGGTGGCAGAGCTGTGTGTGGCTTGGGAGGAGGGAGAAGGGCAGGGAGAGCTGTGGCTGCAGCCTGGGTCTGGGCTGAGGGTGAATTTAAGGGGCAGGGGCTGCACATCGTCCCTGAGCGTCGCTGCCTGACGTGGCTCCTCACCCCGCAGCCACTCTAGGGGCCTCCTCACGGTGCTGCTGCTGGAAAATCAGTTAATGCTTCTAATTATGCCCCAGCCAGGGGCCCAGGGTTTGGATGTTGGGCAGGATTTGTCAGTTAGGCCCTGAGAAGTGCATTTCCCTGGCTCTGCTTTGTGATCCACTTTGCGATAAGGTTCAGTGGGGATGGTGGTGTTTGGTCAAGGGTTGGACTTGATGATCTTGGAGGTCTTTCCCAACCTGTGATTCTGTGAATCTGGTTCTGTTCTCTCTCCAAGTTGCCTCCCAGTAGCTGCTGTGTTTGTTTTTCGTGTGGGATGTGTGACACTTCAGTGAGCACCGCGTTTGGAATGGGTTCGAGGTCTTCCACCCTGGCTGGTTTTGAGAGCCTGGCCTTACGTTTTATGTTTATAGACCAGTAAAAAAGCAGCAATAGTAAAAAATAGCATGGATAAATTCATGGGAGGAATTTCCACCAACGGCAGCCAAGCACAAAGACAACGCCTCTCGCTTGTGAAGCCCCTCGGCGGCTCAGTGGAGGATGGGAGGTTAATCTGGAGATGTTGCACTTAGGCTTTTCCTGCTTTTATACACTTTTCTAACCCCGTGGCTGGGAGCAGAGTAGTGACTCCTCTGGGCTCGTGGCCTGGCCTGCTCGGCTTTCCTCACGCAGGAGGCAGGAGTGCATTTCCTCACTCTCAGGCAGGAGTGCACCAGCTGCTTTTCTTGTTTTCGAGGGCTTGATCCTGCACGAAGCCGAGTGATAAACAGAGGATACAGGAGCCAGAGCGTTTCACACTCGGTGTGTGAGGACTGATGGGTCTGGAGCAAGGCCAGGACTGCTGCAAGACACTCTGAACCAGGATTCTACCTGTGCCATGTGACACAGTGATGGTGTTCTCCTTCCTGAGAAGGGCTCTTTTCTTCCAAGAACTGCTGGAACAGCCAGAGAGGTGTTTTCCATTCCAGTGTGCTGGGCAGTGCTGCTCCTTATGCTTTCCCTTTCTCTGCTCACAGCCCTTGGAGAGCATTGCTGGGATAAGGTGAAGATCCCAAGCCTCCATCTGTATCCAGGAGGGTGTAACAGTGGGGCTGATGTTGTGTCCTCAGCTGGACCCAGCAGCTTTTGTTGTGTACAGGATGTCTGCAGTCATCTCAGTCATGGGAGTAAGGTTGGTTATGGATTCAGTCATAGAATCCCAGATGGGTTTGGGTTGGAAGGGACCTTAAAGCTCATCTTGTTCCATCCCCTTGCCATGGGCAGGGACACCTTCCACTAGATCAGGTTGCTCCACGCCCTGTCCAGCCTGGCTTTGGACACTTCCAGGGACCCAGGGGCAGCCACAGCTTCTCTGGGCAACCTGTGCCAGGGCCTCACCACCTTTCCTAAATTCATTCCTTCAGTTCATATGCCAAACTCTTTGGCATTGGCCAGCTGGAAGGTTGTGTCTCCTTGGAAGTGTGGATGTGGTGTAGGAGTGAGCTGTGCTCAGAGAGCTGGGGAGCTGGTGCTGTGCAGGTGGATGGAGCTCTGAGCAGAGCTGGTGGCCTCTGTGCACACTTGGGATGCAGCCTGGTGTCTTCCCTGAGATCCTGCTTGCTCCAAAAGCAGCAGTTTTGAAAAGTGATCGTAAATTGCCTTTACCTTTAGGGGCAGGATTGGATCTCACACTTACTCATAGATCCAAAATTTGTGTCTCCTTTTTCCCATGCCTTTCCAGACACTGGGAAGCACGTGGACAACATGTCAGGAAGCTGTTGTTACTGGCAGCTTTCAAACCCCGTTAGCAACCCTACTTCTCCAAGCTTGAGCGTGGCTTTGTGTGGAGATGTCACCCCAAGCCGTGACCCACCCTGGTGTTCCCAGGTGTCATGGGGCACCGGGGGCATCTGAGCCCGTGGCAGGCAGTGTGTAACTGCAGGAGGAGCTCAGGCTCTGGATCCCATCCTCAGGGGCTGAATTAAGGGAAAAAAGTCCTAAGAGTATTGCTGGACTCGATGGGTACCTGGTCCTGTGGTGGATGGACCTTTGGCCGTGTCTCAGTTTGCAGCCCAACAACCCAGATCAGCCCTGTTACAAACAGGGATGTTCGTGCTCAGAGCCCACCCGGACCTGATGGGGAGGGGATGGGGCAGCTCTGGTTGCCACGGGGACGGGCTGTGCACACCTACAGGCTGTACACGGCCAGGGGAAGGCTCCTGGGAAAGCCTGCGGGAGCGTGCACCTCTCCAAAATGCTGGAGAAGACCGAAAGGGCAAAGCCTGAGAGCTGGTCGGGTGCAGCAAAGGCTCGTGCCCCGAGCAGGGCAGCCGTGCCGGGCTGGGAGAGCCGTGTGGGTGCCGTGGGTGCTGCCCTGGCACCCAGCAGCTTTGTGGGCCTGTGGCGCTCCCGCTGGGACAGGCCTGTCCTGGGCACGGAACGCTCCCCGCTGCGTCCGGCTGAGCCCTTCTTGCATCGCGGTCTCTGCAGAATTTGAGTTGTTGAGAGCTCCCACCCTGCCTGTTCCCTCCCCTCGGGCACCGGATGCACCTGAAGTAACTGATGTGAGGATCCTGAACTTCTCAGGTGTGCCTGGGAGCGGTGGGAGCGCCTTCCAGGGGTTCTGGACACGCGGCACTGAGCCTGGCCTGGGGTCACGCGGTGTTTCCTGAGGCTGCTCGGCAGCACAGGCTGGGGCTCTGCAGATGTCTTGGTGTCTCCTTCACTCAGTGCTGAGCTTCGCTTGGAAGCTTTCCTGCTCTGGGAATGAAAGAGTGTCCTGGAAAGTGTATGTGGGAGGAGGCTTTTCCTCAAAGTCCTGTGAAAGGTGGAGGTGCTCCCACATCACATTGTTTGGTGTGTTCCGTAAGTAAAAGAAAAAAGGATAAAATTTCATTATTTGCTGCTTCCAAATGTGTCTGTGTGTATGATAAAGAGCTGTTGCTGTCCAGCTCTTGCTCACAGCTGCTCTAACATAGGCAACCTCCAGTTTCCCAGAAGGCCAAGAACTTTGGCTGGCTGAGGGCTCTTTCCATTGGCTCTGCAGCTCATCTGCCCTGGCAAGGGGTGTCTGAGCAGTCACAGAAGAACAAGAAGAATGAGGACCACAGTTCAGATTCCTGACGATGGTTGCAGGCTCATGGTTTGAATGTCTGAGACACAATAAAGGCAAAAGACCTTTGAACCAAAGTGTATAATTCTGATTGCAGAGCCTGGGTCGGTTTTTGTAGGCAACTTCATTGTGGAGTTCCTGGCAGTTTTCATCTGTCTGTCTCAAACCTGGCTGGGGTGGATCATGTCCCTCTACGTGGCTGGTGTGCCACTGGAAGTAGGATTTCCTCATCTGGTATCAGAAGCTTTAAAGAAAGGAGCTGTGTGGTGCTGGAAGTTTGACTTGGTGATCTTTCCAACCTTACTGATTCTATTCTGTATTCTAAGTTCAATATACAAAAATGCAGCACAGGGTAAGTATTTGGCTCTGAAAATAAGTACATGGGTAAGATGTTGAAGAGTGCAGGTCTTGTGTGTTTAGCTGCCCTTTCAATCAGTTTATTCTGTTTGGTGTGTTCTACACTTCATTAAAAACTGAGTTAATGCTCATTCATTCTGACACTCACAAGTGACACCCAGATTTGCAGCCCCTCGAAGCTGTGGGTAGCCACAGACAGTGGGAACTGTTACAGTCTCCAGCAGCGTCCATTTAGCTCAAAGCTGTGGAGGACGGACAGAGAAAAATCGATCTTGCATCCACCAAACAAGTGGGTTGAGATTTCTGCTGTGCCCAGATTTCACGTTTCCCACACGCCGGTGGAGGAGGACAGGAGCTGTGCTGGCTTTGCCAGGACACAGATGAGAGCCCCCAGCCCAGAAGAAGGTCTGGCAGTTCACGGGCCGGGCCGTGTGTGGTGGCCAGCACCGGTGCCTGGCGTGTGCTGGGGGGCCCTGCCACCCCTGCAAGTGCCACTGCCTGCTGCCGTCAGGGGACTGTCACTGCTGGCCACAGGAGCTCTGAGCTGCTTTGTACGGCTGGGCAGGAGCTGAGGGACCCTCCAGCTGCCCGCACAGCCCATCCACTGGATCGAAATGGGGCGGGAAGGGTCACCTCTGTCCCAAGAGGCTGCTGTGTCGGGCATGGGGAGTGATGTGGAGCCTGGCCTGGGGCTGTTTGCAGGCCAGACCTGGGTGCGGAGCCAGAGGGCACGAGGTGAGGTGGGGGATGGAGCGGGGTCTGGGCCCTTCCTTGGTGGTTGACAGGGAGAGGCCAGGACAGGCTTTTGGGTCTCGGGCGTTGGGCGTTTTTGCCAAGTGCAGATGTCCCGTTTGGTAGCAGCAGGAAGCTGTGCAGCTTTCTGATGGTGAGTGTGTTGTTGGGTTTGTGTTTCTGCTCCCAGCTGGTCGGGGTCCCACAGGGTCACCTGTCCCGTGGGAACACTGCAGGAAACTGCAGGGTTTTCTAGGAGAAAACTCTCGACAGACCCCAAAGAGCAATACGTGGTTATTTGTTGTAGCCGCGTGTGTTTCAGTCTGTATAAACACTCTTTGGATAGCAGGAGCTCAGCACCTGCATCCCTCCATCCTGGAATAACCTTCTGAGCTTTGAAAAGCAATCGAATGACCCTGTTTTCCTTTAATAGTAATTGCAGTAGCAAGAAGTGGTTTGGAGAGCCCTTAACATTGTTCCTTTCAGTGGCCAGGCTGTGTCTATCTGCTCTTTGATGTTTTGACTATCCAGAAGAGTCCGGGGATGACCTTTGGCACTTAGATAACCTCTCCGAAACAAATGAATGATTTTATGAATAAAATGCAAGACTGAAATTCAAGAGATAATTGTCTGGTTCTCACAAAATTTTTTCTGTGGCTCTGGGCAAGTCATATGATCTGGCTTAGATTTTCCAGCACAAGAAATGAAATTACTTCATCAGCTCGTTGAAATTGTCAATATTAGCTGGTGTTTTGGGGACAGGAGGATGTTTTAGACACTTTGGTTGGTGTTTCTCATAGCTTTGAGTGGTTAGAGTGACTGAGGGAGGTTTACTTGAGCCTCTGGAGCCCTCTTACCATAGAAGCTCTCTTCATTTACCTTGTCCTTGTCCTCTTTAGAGGTAGAAAAACATCACCATGTCAGCTTCAGGATGGCTTTGTCCTGGTAGACCTGGCTGGGGTTTTGTGTGCTGTAGTAGCAGTGGAGCATCAGCCAGGAACCTTAGCAGAGTGCCAGGGATTTTGGTGTCCCAGGAGCTCAACTGCTGTGCCATTATAAAGGTGGTTATGGCCAGGTCAGGGCTGAGGTACCCTACAATGAACTGTCCACACCGCGAGTATTTTATCCTCAGTCTGTGGCTGAGCTCCTCCTCTGGCGCTGCTGCCAGGCTGCCATCTTTCACAGATGGGGAATTTTCTTCCCAACTAGCAATAAATAATAACAACAATAATAATAAAAAAAAGTTGCTTCTATTCTGTGTTTTGAGGCCTGACAACAGCCTTTGGAAAAGTCCGGTGCTCCTTGCCGAGGAGGTCGCCATGGCTACTGTCCGTGCTGGCCTTAACAGCCGTGCTGGCTACGGCAGCACAAACACATTTGGCTTCCCCTTCTGCCTGTAATGAATAGCAAACTGCTGTGTATTCATTAAGGGAAGCAACTTGCAGAGGTTAAGTGTTTGATTTCTGGAGCTGCCATCGAGGCCAGTCATCAAAAATAAATTGGGCAGCCAAGGAGGAAAAGGGGTTTATAAGACATAAAGTGGGAAGAAAATAATTGCTACCTCGTTCCTTGTTTCTTTCCTTGGGTTTTGCAGCTGTAAGTCGGGATCTCTGGGTCCCAGCTATGCAGATTTTTGTTAGATGTGATCAGATTTGCTGGAGAATGAGCTTTGTTTTTGACAGGAACCCATCTGACTAATTCAGCAAAAATAAACTGCAGTCATCCAGGCCAGGCAGGATGGAGAGAGCAGGGCTGACTTCAATGTGTGAGCCGCACCAGCGAGTCCAGACAATGCTCTGTCCACCTTTCCTGGCTGGAAAGGCTCCTCATCATCCAGGCCATGTCACAGCCTACAAGGACGGACGGGAACGTTTCACGCTCCTGCTGTAGGAGGTGAGGAGTTGGGTGTGGGATGTGCCTCTTCCTTTCCCCTCTTGGCTGAGTTTGTTGCACGTAAAATGGAAACAGCACAAAATGAAGATGTCACTGGTGGTGTCTCAGCCCTGTCATCCTCAGGGAACAGCCCTGGCCTCCTCCATGGCCTCACAGGGGCTGCAGGACTCCCTTGGGTCTCCACCAGGACAAATAAGTGGCTTCCAGCCCTTCTTCCAGGATGATGTCCTTCTGCTGCACGTTGGTTTTTTCCCTTGTTGCACAGGCTTACATTTGGCTGCTTAAAAATGCATCTTGTTTAAATGAATCCAGCACGCCCATCGATCCAGATGGCATTGTATTAGTGACCTGTCCTCTTTAATTATGTGCAACTAATTTTTAATTTTATGTTCTCTACAAACATGACTGGGAATGATTTTCTGGCTGCTTTTAAATCAGTGATAGATATTGAATCCTTTCAGGGACTGCTTTCTCTTGGAAGAAATGAGGATTCTCTCATTACAGTTGGTTTTCAAAATTTATCAGATAGCTGTTTTTTAATCCACTTAGTATGTGTTTACATTGATTTCTGTTTTAGGGCTGGTTTTTTTTTTTTAATTTATTTTTTTGACTCAACATCTTGTGCAATAGTAAGCCGTGCAAAAATCCAAATCTCTTATGCTAAAGCAGTCATCTTTCTCAACCAAACCCATAAATCTTACCAAGAAGTAACGCAAAGTCTGTTTGACAAGGCTGGTTTTCTTTCTTCTTTCCCTTATGAAGACATCCAGGCTGAGTTTCTTGCTGAACCATTTTTATCCAGGTTTGCACAGGGTGTTCACACCTGCAGAAAAATTAATTTGAATCCTTTCCCCGCGTTTCTCTGCGTGAGGTGTGTGGTTGTATCTGCTGTGGGAATGGGAGTTTCTCTTTTGTCTGGCAGTGTCACACAGTAATGGCCATTTCTTCATAATTGTATTTTTTGTTAGGGAGGACAATGTTCCGTGGTGCTAACAGAGAGACACTGGGCTGTGAGGTGCTGGGGAACTCTGTTAAAAATCCATCTTAATGTTTCCTTGTGACCTGACCTGCTGACATTTGGTGTGGCAGGACATGGTAGGGATGTCTATCCAAACCCCAGTCCTTGTTTAGGAGTCTCAAGGGGATCTGAGGAGGAGGACCTGGACCTAGGAAGAGTAGGGATGTCTATCCAAACCCCAGTCCTTGTTTAGGAGTCTCCCAGGGATCTGAGGAGGACCTGGACCTAGGAAGAGTAGGGATGTCTATCCAAACCCCAGTCCTTGTTTAGGAGTCTCAAGGGGATCTGAGGAGGAGGACCTGGACCTAGGAAGAGTAGGGATGTCTATCCAAACCCCAGTCCTTGTTTAAGAGTCTCGCAGGGATCTGAGGAGGAGGAGCCGTGCCTAGGAATAGTTCCAGGGCCGTGGAGGAATGGGGTCCCTCCACTGCTCAGTGTCATGACTTTGTTTTCACGGCTGGGTCAGCCCCTGCGGTTTCATGCCCGTGGGATGCCGGGTGCGGGGCTGGCGGGGCTGGCGGGGCTGGCCGTGTGCTGGTGTCCCCGTGGTGTTCCGGGGCGGGGTGTGGGTGGCCAGCAATGAGGCACCAGCTCCGGCCGCGCTGGCAGCACCATCGGTCGGGTGACTGTGGAAGCCGTGGACTCTCCCTCCGTGATGAACCTCCCCCTTCAGTGCTGGTGTCTGGGGTCAGCTGCTTCTCTGGGCAGCCCTTGCGGCGTTTTCCTGGGAGAAGGACGTGGTGGGTGTTGGTGGGCGGCGTCTGACCCGTGCGGGCAGAGTCCCACGTCCCCCGTGTGCTGCTGCATCCCAGGCTCTGGCAGGCCCTGGGGTGGGAGCCGCAGCTGCCCACAGAAGGTTGTGGCAGACGAGAGCTGCCTCTGCCTTGGAGCGTCGTTAAGAGGCTCGGGAGCCTTTTCCAAAGGCCATTGAAGTCAATCGGAAGACTTGATAACCTGAAAAGCCTCAAGATGAGATTTAGAGGGGAATAAGAGACTCTGAGTGTGCCCGTGTGGCTTTGGGGGTCGGGGAGTGCTGGAGGTGCAGACACCGTGTGTGCTCTGCCCTGAGCTCTGGGGCAGGAGCAGGAGAGGGTGGGCAGGGACAGCCCCGTGGTGGTGGTTGGGAGGAAGAGGAGAAGCTGGAGAGCGGAGAGACCACGTCTCATCAGGCTTCTTACTTAACCTGTGTGGTGTTTCTGAGGGTATTTTAGGCATGTCCTGTCTGTGTTGCTGCCCTTGGAGCTGTGGAGGGGCTGCAGGGCAAAGGTGAGATGTGAGAGTTCACGTGCTGGGGACCAGGTCCTGCAGGGGGGGTGTGTGTGTCCTTGAAGGTCCATGGTGAGCAGCTGCCCCTAAGCCAGGCTGTAAACGTGATACAGGGCCAGGAGTCAGCCCAGGGTCTGAATTCTAGATTTAAGTCAGACCCTAAGGCACCAAAGAGTTTGGCAAGCTGAAGCACAAGCCACTGTGTGTGAAGGTCTGTGAATAAGCATTTGTTTTTCGTGCATTGGGCTGAAATCTTTTGTTGCCTCTATGGGTAAAATGAAGCTTGGTGGTGAATCAGTCCCTTTAAAATCACACACAGTGCTGTAGATCTGAAGCCTGCTGCTGGAAATCAGGGATGGTAAGAGAATCAGAAATTCGAAACATCTTTATTTGGATACTGAAAGCCTCCGTGGTTAATGGAGCTCGGGTATAAGGTTTTTATTAGAGAGAAACCCCTGTAGTTTAGGGGAAAAGCCAGGCCCCAGTGATCAAATTAAGCAGCAGCATCCTCACGCACGGGATGGGCTGTAATTGCTCTCTGCAGCATTTCCCTGCCTCTCTGAGCCTGGGAGCTGAGGCCAGCACTGCCACAGTCAGGGCATCGCCTCTGCTGCTGCCTCTTGTCCCCCCCGTCCCTCTGTGCTCGGGGGACGACGTCTCGGGAGGGAATTCTGGTGACGCTTCAGAGGAGGAGATCTTTGACTCGTGGGCTGGGGAGACAGAATCTCAGAGGGATTTTGGGGCTGTGGAGGAAAAGCAGTGCTTGATTTGAGAAGAGGCACTTCAGGCACCCAGAGTGAGCAAACACAAAATCCTCAGTGGGCAAAACTTGGGTGTGGTTCTCCAGGAGCAGCAGGTCAGAGCTCAGGTCTGTGGCCAGTCTGTGTGGGAGTTACTGTCGTGCTCCTTGGGACATTGCCAGGGAGTTGGGATAGATGAGGATGTTGGAGAAGGCTTCAAAACCAGGCTTTGAGCGTTTTTTCGATGAATCAGAGGGAGAAATGCAGAAGAATTCAGGAAAAGGAGAGTTGCGACATCAGCGTGGTGTGGTGTGACGCAGGAGGGGGCCTCTCGTGGGAGGGGCTCAGGAAGGTGCTGGTGCTCAGGGATTCCCAAACTCTGGCTGACACCAGTGAGGAAGGAGCCCAGGAGGGATCTGAACTTGCCCATCTCCTCCAGTCGTGATGCAGACCAGTGCAGATGCTGGTACTGGTGCTCTTACCGAGGCATGAACAATACTTTGCCCTATTCAATTTTTACTTTACTAAAATGAATATCATGGACTTCTTAATAGTCATAGGAGCATAAAAATCTCAGTGTATCACAATTCATCATCCTTTAAAAATTGAATTTCTGTTGAATTATGCCTTGCTGCTGTAGTGCTGGGGAAAAGCTCTTATTATTCATAACTATAAATACAGCGATGTCGAGATTTAACTGGTGCCTGAAGGCTTTATGCTGCACTTTCATATTGACAAAGCAAACACTCTTATGGATCACTTTAAGTTTATGGGGCCAGAGGCAGCTGAGCCCTTCCCACTGTTGGGAGCAGAATCCAGCAATCCCCCTCCCCAGTCCTGATCCATCTCTGAGTGGGCAGGAGGGGCTGGGGACACTCTGGCTCTTCGGGACTGAGATAAAAGACCACCAAAAAAATTTAAACAAGACATGAAATCCCAGTTGGGTGGGTGAGGAAAACTCTTGGGTAGCAGCGTGGTCAGGCTGCTGGAGGACATGTTTCAGGAGCAGCACCAGCTTGGAGGGAATGCTCGGGTTTGGAGAGCAGCGTAGATGGACTGAAGGACAACGGGGGAGAGGTGGGAATGAGATGGATCCCCCAGAAACTGCCTGGGTCCCCTGGGCCTTCATCAGTGCGAAGGAGCAATTGGAACTAAACTGAAGAGACTAATTTTTGTAGGAAGGTTGTCCCATCCTCTTCTCTGTGGGCACCAATGGACACTTTAATGTTCCTCCTTGTCCCAGGGTGTAAGCAGACCTTGGCTCTGTCATGCGCCTGCAGGACCGACCTGGCTGGGCAGAAGTTTGCTCAAGTTTGTTTTGCTTTTTGAGCGTCTGTTTTGGAGCTGAAACACAGGAAAGTCCCATAATTTGGTGCTCAGCTGAGGCTGAACTTGAGGCCTTCGCATGGATTTTAACTGTGACACAAAAGAGAGGGGAGTTAATCTTTTACAGGAAATAATTAACATACGGAAACAATTCTTAAAAACGGGATTGGGTAAATTTGGTCTCCAGGGACAAGGTGGGAAAGATTCTGATTGGATTTGGAAGGAATTTTTTTGTGTGTGGTTATAATTAGAAATTTACACATAGCAAAAGAAGTCTGGCTGTTGGATGTTGGTTATCACGGCCCGTAGGTTGTTTGGAGTTTTGTTTGGTTTATGAACTCCTTTCTTAATATAGCACTTGGGCCTTGCAGGAGTTTGGCAGTGACATGTTTAGCTTTTGACTTAGTTTGGACGTTCAATATTTTTGTTACAAAATAACTCTGATGCATTTTTATTTCTAATAACAAAAATTAATAATCTCTTGGGAACTGAAATTCTGTATTTGAGAAATTGCAAAGCCTCCATTTTGGGCTTGGTTCCACTGAAAGCAAGACAACAAAATTGGTGATTTCATGGTAGTTGTATTTTTTGCTACATGTCAAAACTAGTTTCTGTGTAGGCACATGGAATGATGATGAAAGTTTAAAAAATGAGATACCTGAATCCAGGGCTGGAGCCCCTCTGCTCTGGAGCCGGACTGGGAGAGCTGGGGGTGTTCACCTGGGGAAGAGAAGGCTCCAGGGAGAGCCTAGAGCCCCTTCCAGTGCCTAAAGGGGCTCCAGGAGAGCTGGAGCAGGACTTTGGATGAGGGCCTGGAGGGGCAGGACAAGGGGGAATGGCTTCCCCCTGCCAGAGGGCAGGGCTAGATGGGATATTGGGAAAGAATTGTTCCCTGTGGGGGTGGGGAGGCCCTGGCACAGGTTGCTCAGAGAAGCTGTGGCTGCCTCTGGATCCCTGGAAGTGTCCCAGGCCAGGCTGGACGGGGCTTGGAGAAACCTGGGCTAGTGGAAGGTGTCCTTGCCCATGGCAGGGCTGGAATTGGATGATCTTCAAGGTCCCTCCCAGTCTAAACCAGTCTGGGATTCCATGACTCTATGAATGTTTTGCAGGTTGAAACAAGGGCTGGTTGTTCAGTGCTGGTGACATCTGAGCCCCTCCAAGTGAAGGGGCTCAACACCATTTGTTGGCCTGGGAGTTATTTAAAGATCTTGCTGAGAGTGGCTGGAGAGTCAGTGCCAGCACAGGACCCACGGGACAGGGCATGGGGCTCATCTCTCCATCCCAGTCTGACCCCTTGGGCTCACTCTGCCAGCTCAGCGTTGTTGGGATGTGTTTGCAGGAGGACAAGGACAGTGCCAATGGCTGGGCTGGAAATCCTCCCTTCTTATGCTTCAGAATGGTTGGATTTTTGCATGGAAATGAACTGTACCTGAACAGAAGTCATTACTCTGGAGGAAGTCTTTGCTGGTGAAGACCTTGAACCTGTTGGGTTCAAAGTTCCTCCTGAAGCAGGAGCCAGAGGGGTCTGTGCTGCTGTAATTCTTAATTTAATGTGATGCTGCTCCAACAGGAGACTTGTGATGGTGTGACTGAGCATGGTTTGCTCAGAGGGAGATGCTGGCACAGACATGAAAATTCAGCATCCAGTGGTCCCAAAGGGCAATTCCTGCAGCATTTCCCATGCTCAGGAGATGCTTCATCACCCTGCAGCACCGCCGGGGCTTTTTGCAAACACCCAGCCTGGCTTTGCCTTCGGTGGTGATCATTAATTGGAAGGAAAACAGGAAAAACTGGTTGGATACACTTAGAAAACTTGCAGGTTAGAGGATGAAGGTACCTGTGCCTTGAGGCAGGGGGTCCCCACGCCAGCCAGGGGGGCTGGACCTCCCCAAACGCCTGAGTTCACATCCAGAGAAGTTCAGGCAGTGTCTGCACAGGCTGGGCTTCACCCTGGGCTCGGTTCCTGCCACGTTTGTAACACTGAGATCAGCTAAATGGGTGCATGGTGTGGAAAGAGGGGCTGTGACTGCTCCCAAAACCTCATTCCAATGTTTTTCAAGATGTTTTTACATGGGCAGATAGCGATAGCACAAGAGGAGAGGTTTTAAACTAAAAGAGGAGAGCTTTAGACTAGATATTGGGAAGGAATTGTTCCCTGGGAGGGTGGGGAGGCCCTGGCACAGGTTGCCCAGAGAAGCTGTGGCTGCCCCTGGATCCCTGGAAGTGTCCAAGGCCAGGTTGGACGGGGCTTGGAGCAGCCTGGGCTAGTGGAAGGTGTCCCTGCCCATGACACGGGGTGGGACAAGATGATCTTCAGTGTCCCTTCCAACTCAAACCAGTCTGGGATTCCATGGGGTTCTTTCAGGAAACAACAAGGAGTTTCTGACTTCTCAGTCTTGGAGGAGCCTGGAGCCGTGGAGTGCAAACAGCAATGCAGAGGAAGGAGGAGTTAATCAGTGAATCCCTAATAAAAGGGGAGATGCAGCCTGGTGCCCCGTGAGCTGGGCTGGTGCTCAGGAAACCACAGAGGGGGAACACTGTGGTCCCTGTGGGTGAGCCGTGGCACAGGGGCAGTCTCCAGGGCAGGGGCACGGCCGTGGCAGCGCTCACCTCGTGCCTCCAGCACATTTTTACGTTCAGGAGCAGGCAGTGGGTTTGTGCTTGGTTTTTTCCATGGGAATGGGCCCCTTATCACTCCATCAGAGCCTCTCCGGGCTGGGGAGCAGTGTGGGTTCCTTAAGGCTGTTCTTTCAGCTGACTTTGGCAGTGCAGGTGGACTCGGAGCCTGCTGGCTCCCTGGTTAATGATTGCCTGGCACTGCTCAGAGCTGGACTCAGTGGGTGCCTGGGGTGAGCACGGAGCTGACCCTGAGCGAGGGAGCACGTCCTGGAGCTCATCCCACATCCCGGCACAGGGAGCAGCGCTGGGGCGGCACCAGAGCCTTGGGTCTGATCCACCTTCCTTCCAAAAGCAGGACAGCGGGCCCTGGTCCTCTGTGCACAGTCTGAACGTGACAGGAACTGGAGGAACTGGAGAGCTGAGCCTCGGGTGGTGGCACCTGGGGTGGCACCTGGGATGGCACATCCACCCTCCAGGTGGCTGGAGGGCAATGCCTGTGTGCCTCAACCTGCAGTATTCCATTTAAAGCCAGACATTTCTCCTTGTGAGTCTTCTTGCAAGGGAGAGAAACTCCAGCTCAGAGGCCCAGGCCTCCAAGGAGATTTTTTTTCATTTATTAAAATAAATTGGTTATTGCTAAAAGATAATGATAATTATTTATTTCTTATATATTTACATCCTCTTGATGCTCTGGGAGGGTGCAGGGACATGAGGTGGGAGCCAGAGCAGCTCAGCCACGTTCCCGTGCCGGACCCTTCGCGTTGCTGGGCTGGACCCAACCCCAACCCCCGGGGCACCCACCCAGCAGCGCCTTCAAATGACACCTCCCAAAGGCCCTTTTATTTTTATCGATTTGCCAACAAACCAGTTATTTCAGCAATGCCTGGCTGCTGCTCCTGGCCGTTCCTGGCTGCCCAGTGGGCTCCGTGTCGCGTGGTTTAATGATTGCAGACTAATGCTGGTTAAATAGTGCTCAACGAGGAAACGGGGGGAAAACCACACTGGGATAATCTAAGAAAAACAAGGATTATAAAAAAGGCTCCGAGGCGCTGGCTGCTGGAAGAGAAACCTATTTTGTGGGTTTGTTGCTGCACCTTTGCTTGGAAAAAAAAAATTGGAGCAGTTGTTGCACTCGTTTTCTCAGCAGATGGGCTGCTCCATCGGCGGCTCGTTCACCCGTCTGGAAAGCAATTATGCTGCTTGGCCCAGTCTTGATTTGCACTTCTATTAGCACGGCCTTAACTATTGCTGCCTTGGGAGGGAGGCTCCGTAGATTAGTTCCCCTTGAAAACAAAAAAACCCAAAACAAAATCAAGCCCGTGATGCGCCACGGAAATGTTTCTTTAACAAAAATAAAAAAGAAGGAAAAGAAATTTGGTGCCATTTCGGTGCCATTTTGATTCAAAATATTTCAAAAACTGCTTGAAGGTGACCTTAAAATATAGGTTATTGGTGCCAATGCAAGAGGAAATTTAAAATAATTTAATGATGAGTGGTGCTGGCTCTGCAGCCTTTTTTACAGCATCGTCTGCCATGGGAAGTTCTCCTTGTGTAGGTCAGGAAATTCACTGTTAAAGTTTTATGTTTGATTCTCTCGTTATAAGGAAGGACACGATTCATGACATTGGCATTCCTGTGGGGCCGGCAAGAGCTGCTGGAGAAAGATCCACTCTCGGTGCGCTCGGGGAGTCCCCAAAGCTGGCCTGGCCCGGGATAGGGACGAGGGCAGGGCCATGGGCAGGGCCAGGGCCCTCTTCTCCCTGAAACAGCCCTGCGCTTCTATCCCAGGTGTCAGTCAAGGAATCCAGATGTGGCTTAATACCTGCATATTCCGTGAGGCTGAAGCTCCTGGTCATTTATTTTAATATATTTGCTAAAACTTTCATAGGAGCTACAAGAAAAGCCCTGAGTTTCTAAGTGTTTTCTCTAACATTTCTTTTTGGAGTGCAAGTCTTTATGACCTTGAGGTATTAGAGGCTTTCCCAAAATTCAAATGTGCTGGCCCATGGGATGGGATTTGGGCAGCACCTGTGTGGTGGCTGCCTGGGAATGGAGCCTGCTGGGGCGTGGGTTGGACTGGGGCTGGCTGTTAAAATTCTTCCCAACTTCCTCATTGCCCAAAAGCCTTTGCTTTCTGCTCTGCTGACAGCAGCGTTGGGAAGGACACGGCTTAGCGATGTTTTATATTTATTTCCTGGTTCTGTTTGAAAAGCAAACGAGTGGGAGTTGCCGGTGACTCCACAGGGCCACCAGGCACGGGATATGGCCGTGATTCACTGATGTTATTTCTTCTTCATTTCATCAGAAAAGGACAAAAGTTTCCGTGAACAGCGGGGAAAAGGCCCGTTGGAGTCGGTTCGTGCCATCCGTGCCGCTGGCACCGGCTGTGCCGTCCTCAGCCGGGGTTATCCACTCACCTGGGCACCTTTTGGCTCTGGCTGCCTCACCCGGCTGAGGGCACAGGAGGGGGCAGGAGAGGGAGCGTGGCTCTGTCCCGCTGCTGGGTGCTGCTCCGGTGCCGGGTGCCGATCTGGTGCTGGGTGCCCACTCTGGTGCTGGGTGCTGCTCCAGCGGTCAGTGGTGCTCCGGTGCTGGGTGCCCTCCCTGGGTGCGGGTCTCTGCGACCCGTTCTGGCAGTGGATGCTGCTCCGGTACTGGGTGCCCATTCTGCACTGGGTGCCCACTCTGGCAGTGGATGCTGTTCCAGTGCTGGGTGCTGCTCTGGCACTGGGTGCCCACTCTGGTTCTTGGTATCCTCTGCAGTGCCAGTTGCTGCTCTGGCACTGAATGCCCACTCTCATGGCTGGGTGCTGCTCCAGTGCTCAGGGATGTTCCAGCACTGGGTTCCTGCTCGAGCACTGGTTCCCATTCTGGTGCCAGGACTGTTCTAGCACTGGGTTCCTGTTCCAGCACTGGGCTTCTGCTCCAGTGCTCAGGGATGTTCCAGCACTGGTGGCCCCTCTAGCTCTGGGTTCCTGCTCTGGTTCTGGGTTCCTGTTCCAGCTCTGGGTTCCTGCTCTGGTTCTGGGTTCCTGCTCCAGCACTGGTTCCTGCTCTGGTTCTGGGTTCCTGCTCCAGCACTGGGTTCCCGCTCTGGTTCTGGGTTCCTGCTCCAGCACTGGTTCCTGCTCCAGCTCTGGTTCCTGCTCCGTGAGGCTGCAGAGAGCCCTGGGCTGGCGGGTGGTGGGAGGGCCCGGTCTATTTTTGTGTCTGATAAAACTCCTCCTGTGTTCCGACCCGGGAACAGGGCAGGAGCTGACAGCCATTTTGCTCGTCATTAAAAGTGCTACTTAATCTCCCAACAAGACTTTTCCTGTGATATTGCTGTAAAACAAAGCAAAACAAAACAACCTTTCTTCCTTCAGTATCTCGAACGCACCACCCCCTCCCAAACAAACACAAAAAATCCCGATTCCTCCTCTCCTCTGACGAACAATGACTCATTCAGCTTTTTTTTCTTTTTTTTTTTCCAACTGTTTTTTAAATTTATTTTTCATTTTGGCCTGTGCCTCTGTGGGGCGGAGCTGGCAGCGGTGCCACCGCTGAGCATTGCCCAACTCCAACCAGCCCCTGCCTCTGACTCTTTCTAGCTCTGCCAAAACTTTTTTAAGCGTTTGGACTGAAATTTTCCAAGCCAGGTGCCAGCCTAAGGGGGAAATTTATTTGGAGAAGCCATAGCAAAAACTCCCACTGCCCTGGCTCATGAATGGGCTCAGAGGAAGGTGAATTTGCCCATGGTGAGCCCAAAAATTGATGGGGATGGGGAGGAACCCGGCTCTTCTGAGTCCTTGGAGGGGATCTGTTGCCTTTTCCTGATCTTTAGGAATTTTTGTGGGTTTGAGACCTTGCCTGCTAAATGTGGTTAAATGACCCACGGGTTTGGGGCTGACACCGTCACTGAGCATTTTGCTTCAGGGAAGGAGGAAAATCACTGTTGGTGTCAAGTGGGAAACTGGGAGAACATTTTGTATTTCAGGGATGTGGCATTGTGGAAAAATGCCCTGATCCAGCTGAGTTATTCACTTGGGGAAGTATTTGAGGTGTGAATGCTCAGCTGAGCAGCGGGGCTGAGGGACTGAGCAGAGCATCCCTCCCATGGCCTTGGGATCCCCGCAGTGCCCAAACCCAGGGAGGAAGGGAAGTACAAATTCGGAAGAGGAAAAAAACCCCAACCAAATAAAAAAAGAAAATAATAATAATTTCTAGAAAATATTCTAAAAATTCTAATTCTAAATTAGAAAAAAAAGTATCACATCCAAACACTGCAATCACTGACCTGATCACCAGGCCCTGTCAGGTCAGTCTGGCTGCTGGAAATTTTCTTTTTTTTCCACTTTATTTTCATTTTTTTCTACATTAGACCAAATGCTGGATGCACTGGGGGGTCCCATGGAAGGAGTGATGTGTGTTCACCACCTCGGGGGGGTGTCAGAGCATGGGACAGGCTGGTGGCACATCAAGGCTGGTGGCACATCAGGGCTGGTGGCACGTCAAGGCTGTTGGCAATGTCACACGGGGTACATTCCACCCAAATGATGGCAGTTTCTGACTTTCTGATTTTGCAATGGTGTTATTCTTCCAGTGTGGTTTTAATGTAAGCCCTGCAAAATCCTGGAATGATTTGATGGTTTTGCTTGCCGGGTGACCATGGTCCATCAGAGTCCCCAGGATTTAGGAGCTGTCAGTTGATGCCTCCCCTTTACTTTCTCTCACTTTATCTGCCAATTTCCAGATTCTTTCACATTTTTCCTTTCAACCTAATGCCTTAATTCTGGTGCTTTATTAATCTATCTAATTATGTTGAGTTCAAGTTGTTTGAAATCCACTTATGTTGGTATAGGAAGTACTTACTGTATTAATCAAACGATCCAAGGTGGCTTCTCCTCTGAAGTCCTTAATTTGTGCTATACATATTCCTGCTAATAACATCCAACTTTGTAACAATGCACGTTTCCTCTATGTTTCCAAGGAGACCCTGAAATACATTAATTCTGTGATTTTTTTCAAGTACACCGATAATTTATCCGGGATTGTGAGATGTTCCCTTGTGTGGACACATCAAACACCAGCAGCCTCCAAAATCCCAGCAATGGTCTCAGTGCAGGCTTGGCAAAGGACTGGAGGGAAACAGCTGCTTATCACAGGAAGGAGTTTTCTTAAAGATTTCAAATATATCTATATATTTAATATGTATTTTAATATATGTGTTGTATATTATATAATACTATATATATTATATAATACTATATCTATTATATAGTATACTGTTTGAAATAGCACACTGAGTATTTAATATTTGTATAATATAATAAATAAAAAGTTTTATTAAAGATTTCAAAATTTAGTTGAATCAGCTTTTAGGAGCCAGGATAAGGGAGAGGCCCCTGGGAGGGTCTTGTTTTGAGTGGGAAACATCTCTTTTGTGATGAGGATTTTGTTTCTCTTTCTGGGAAAACGGGGCAGCGCTGGTGCTGAGTTTTGCTCCGTGGGTATCTCTGAGCAATCTGCTCCTTCTCCACGGGAGCAGAACGTTGTTTCCCACCTGTATTTACTGAATTTCCACGAGAGTTTTCCCTTGCTGGGTCAGTGGAACCTTGTAAAGGTGGCAGTGGGGGCTTGCCTTGAATTTTGTGCCCCCCGCGCGCCCCAGCTCCGTGGTGAGCACGGGGGGAAGGTCATCAAAAACTGCAGGAACCGAGTTTGTGAGTCAGACTGGAGGTTCCAAGGGCAGGGTTCAGCTCTGGCTGGAGCTGTGCAGGATACAGACAGTGGACCTGGGGAAGGGAAGGTGGCAGGGCTCAGTTTAATTCCAGGTCTGACAAGCCCTGTTCCTGGAGAAATTCAGTCTCCAGGGTTTAGGTAGAGGAGACCAAAGATGCTCAAGGAGCAGCATCTCAGTTGCTGGGACATCAGAGACAACACCAGGCATGGCCACTCTGTGGGAAGACAGTAGAAATTGGAGGAATTAGAGGCATTTAGGGCACTGGAGAGACTTTTGCTGATGCCTTGAACCTCTCCACATCCGGAGCCACGCGGTGCCGTAGGGAACAGCGGGGAAGTGGTGGGACCACTGACAACACATGGCTGGTGCTCCAGCCTCTGAGTGTCCTGCCCTGCTCTGCTCCCCTGCAGGCTTTGCCCTGTGCTCCTTTTCTGGCATAAAAGTTATTGTTTCTGAACAAATCCAAGAGCAGGGCTGGGCAGGAGCCCGTGGACAGGATGGGTCGGCTCGTAGGGATGATGAGCATCCCTCTGCCTTAGCGTGTGGACATCGGTGACTTCCTCAGACAGCAATTACCAGAGTAAGGGTTGGCTGCCAGCTTTTGTCTCCCATGGTGTGCTCCTCTGCCTATGGAAGATGGTTGGCTGTCTGCTGGGTGATTTGGGAGCGAGAGTTCTCCCAGCTGGACTGGGCCTCGCAGCACTGGGCACCTTCCAGATGCCAACCCCTATCCTGGGCTTAAGTGTGTCACTCCAAGAATAACTTAGAGCTTTCAAACTGAAGGAGGGATACTTTTTTTGTGTGGTGGTTAATGATTAATTAGGTCAAATTCTCCAAAATTAGACTGCTGGAGAAGGAATGGGCCAACAATTTGCATTTTGACAAAACCTTGTCAGAAGGAACCGATGGGAGCTGATTCCACCTCCTCCCCCCTCACTCTCCGTCCCATGCCCCAAACTCACTTTTCCCCAGAAGAGGTTCATTTTTAAAATTGTATCCATTAATATCCCAATTTCCTTTTTTCCCCCCCTTTTCAAATCTTGCATTAAACCCCTGTAGATTTTGCTTTAAGTAGGCAATTAAGCTAACAACATAATTATATCCCTTAATGCTCATTTTAACCGGTTTAGAGAAGAAACAAAAGGGGAAAGCAGCTTCAAATATACGGAAATAAAAGCTCCGTTGTAAAGATATTTTTGATACTGGCGATAATTTGTGCAGAGTGCAGAGTTGGCCCATTAGAGGCTGCGGGGCAGCCTGGAGGTCACGTTTAAGAGCCTCACGGGCGCCGTGGGGTTTTACCTTCTGAATGTCCTTTTTCTGAACTCTACGAATTTCGGGGCATCCCAGGAGACTCCGGAGCGCGTCCACTTCATATTGCAGCGTCGTGGCCGCGTAGCTGTGGCCTGATAGGGCTTTCTTTCTTTTACTACCTCTGCAATTGCTCACCGGAGACCGACCGCGAGGCCGCCGCTCACGGCGCGTGCGGGCGGAGAGCCGAGCGCTGCGGAGGAGCGCGGATGGAGAATTATTGCGGTGGGGCCACGCCGGGGCCGGGAGGCTCCCGTGCCGCCCAGGCACAGCCCAGGGGTGGCCGTGCCCTCGTGGCAGCGGCAGGAAAACTGCTGTGAGCCGGATAAGTGCTGCGGAGCGGGATAACTGCTGCGGTTTTGTGCAGAGCACACAACGTCCACAAAAATCTGTCTGCGAGGCACAAAGTTCTGTGAAGCCCCCTCGGAGCTTGGAGCCGAGGAGCTGCTTTGGCATCTTGCTGGGGAAGCCAAGTACTTGGCTGGAGCCTGATTTTCTGAGGTTAACTGGTGAAAGGCTGGTGGTGCGGCACAGGCCCGAGGAGCTGTGGACTCTGCTGTCCTTTGCAGAACAGAATAAATAGTTTGGGAAGGGCCCTTTAAAGCCCGTCTCGTTCCAAGTCCCCTGCAGTGAGCAGAGACACCTTCCACTAGCCCAGGCTGCTCCAGGCCCCGTCCAACCTGGCCCTGGACACCTCCAGGGATCCAGGGGCAGCCACAGCTTCTCTGGGCAACCTGTGCCAGGGCCTCACCACCCTCACAGGGAAGAATTTCTCCCCAGGATCCCATCTAACCCTGCCCTCTGGCAGGGGGAAGCCATTCTCCCTTGTCCTGTCCCTCCATCCCTTGTCCCAAGTCCCTCTCCAGCTCTCCTGGAGCCTCTTTAGGCACTGGAAGGGGCTCTGAGGTCTCCCTGGAGTCTTCTCTTCTCCAGGTGAACACCCCCAGCTCTCCCAGGCTGGCTCCAGAGCAGAGGGGCTCCAGCCCTGGAGCATCTCCATGGCCTCCTCTGGACTCACTCCAGCAGCTTCTCCTTGTGATGGGGTCCCTGGGCTGGGGCAGCTCTGTAGGTGGGGTCTCGCCTGAGTGGGTCAGAGGGGCAGAATCCCCCCTCTCCTGCTGCCCATGCTGCGAGATCAGCCCAGGATATGTTTGGCTTCCTGGGCTGTTTTCACCTTCCCTCTCCTTTGCCCACTCCCAGTGGAGGAGCCCTCCATGGCCCATGTTTGTGGATCCTGGGAGAAGTAGCTCAGAGCTGTGAGGTTCCTGTCTCTGTGTGCAGGTGACAGTGCTGGCTTGGGTCTAGTGAGCAGCACCAGCTTGATCATCTTCTCTGGATCATTCAGGTGGACGTCCCACAATTAATATTTCTCTTAAGAAAAGGAGGTGGGGAGAACCCGAGCTGGAGCAGCTGGGACCCTTGAGCAGAGCCTGTGTGTGCCAGCAGGGCTGTGTCGTGTCTGCTCACGCTGGCCATGGAGTGCAGGCACCCAGGCTTCTGGGAGCAGGAGTCTGGATAGGGAAATAAACAATCCTTTCTTCAGGAGCTTTCGTGCCCTACAATACTGCCATGTTCACCAGTCACTGGAGGAGCTGGTGTGGGCTATACCGTGGATATTCCCCTGGAGAACACACTCTCAGGCTTCTCTGCAGACACCGCCCACGGGGAGGGCAGAGGGCACCTGAAGCTGTGGCTTCATGGACTGGAGTTTCTGTTAACTTGAGGGACGAGGCAGCTTCCAGTTCAGTTTCATTGCATGAATAAATAACCATTAGTTATGAAGAATTTTCCATTTTTGCTAAGATGGTCTGGTTTGAAACCACCAAGGTAAGAACTAAAAGTCTGTATAATCCCTAGTGTGTAGGGGGATGATTCTGCCTAGGAATGGGGTTTGAGAGTTTTGATTGGCAAGAGAATCCAGTGTAATTCACTGGCTATTGGGCCTTCTATCTGTAAAATAAATGCCAGATGAGGAATTGAAGGAATTGGATGGAAGGAAGGTGTTGGTCTTGCTTGAGCAGCATCTATTGCATGTCTTGCTAATCACCATAGAATCATGGAATTGTTTTGGTTGGAAAAACCCCCTAAGATCTTTGAGTCCAACTACCAACCCAGCACTGCCCAGCCAGCACTGGAGCACGATGTGAGAGCAGGGACTGTTCTCAGTGTAACATCCCGAGTTCTCTCCAGCCCCAGGTCACTCACGGTCCTGGCAGGTGTTCAGCTCATCTGTGGGACACTGCTGGGCCCCTGAGCCTGTGCCCAGCCAGGCTGGAGCAGTCTGACCGTCCTGATGCTCTGAGCCTGGCTCTGGGTTACCTGGTTCTTCCCTCTTCCCCAAAGCCTGGTACCGTGGGTGCACTGCCCGGAGCTCAGAGCAGCCGCAGCTTCACCAGAGGCTGGCCTGGCTCCAGCCTGGGGTGTCTGCTCACCCCGTGGGATGTGTCACAGTGGCTGAGGTGATGGATGGGATGGCATTTGTGGAGAATTGGAGATGCCCCAATTCAGCTGGCATTTCAACAAAAAGATGCTTTGGAGTGTGCAATGGTACAGCTCTGACAGGCTCTCGCTCCCTGTCCTCCCCAGGCCTGGGGCTCTGCTCCAGGCTCCCTCCGGAGACTTCCCCTAAACTCAGGAGCATCCTGTGTCCTCCTTTGTGTTTAGGACCATGCAGCAGAGTAGAGCTCCCTCATCCAGGAATGTGGGGATTTGAGAAGAGTCACCAATATTCCCCTATTTTATACAGATGCTTTGAACTGTCACAGCTTCCCATCCATTGAATCCCACCCTCTGGGTGTTATGTGCAGGAAACACTGCGTGGGCTGAAGAAATGTCTCAGGTGTTTAAGTAGAGTAATTCAGTGGAGTTACTGTGCTTTCAGCCAGTCCCAGAATTGGTGATACACCATGTTCAGGACATTCATCTAGAAAATATCCATGGCTGCTGAGGTTATCCGTGAGCTGAGCAGAAAATAAAGCACCCAAGGTGCCTGTAATGAAGTGTGGGTGAGCATCAGTCTTTCTGTTCTAATGGAAGAGCCTGTGGCATCTGGCACATGTTTATCTTTTCCCAGCCAAGCATCTGCTGCACTTGGTGCTCCCAGGGGACTGGAGCAGGCCGGTGTCCTGAGGCTCTCTGGGTGCATCTGGAGGAGGAAACAGCCCTTGGCCTGATATTTGTTCATCCAAAGGACCACAGATCCATTTCAGTGGGGTCATTGCTCCTTTCTCAACTTGGAAACCCAACCAGCCCTGTCCAGCTCTGGCAGCAGCAGCCTGTGCTGCCATAACCTCAGATTCCATTTGGGAATTGGGCATTGATCGTGGGCTTGGGGATTTCTCTCTCGTCCTTCGACATGACCCTGGGCTGCATCAGAATTCTGGAGAGCCAACTGCACTTTCTGGCTTGTCTTTCTCAGGGTTTGCAGCAGCTGCTGGCCTGCAGACAGGCAGAGGGCTCAGGGTGCTGCCTGTCAAATTCAGCCCCAAAAAGGATCCTGTAAGAACGTTTGTACCTCTTTTGCATCACATTGGAGGTTTTCCAAGACAAATCCGTCCACTTCACAGGGCTGTGCAAATAATTGATATTCTTGGTTTTCTTGAAGCTCTGAAAAATTGCAAAATTCCTTTTCAGGTTGAGCCGGAAGAAAAATAGATTGATTTGAATTTTCGTTGTCGCCCAGAAAATGAGGAATGTCTTTTTGGGTTGCACAGGCTCGAGTCGAACAGAATCTGGGGCTTATAAGTGCTTCATTTAGATTTTGAGCACATCTTACAGTTCTTGCTTTAAAAAATAAATAGGATGTATTTTGCCCATATGAATCAGAAAATTCTAAATGTCAGGGACTGTGTCACTTCCACTTTTTGAAAATGAGTGTCATACTCTGCTGTGTGAATGGTGCAGCAGAAATGACACCAATCCACGCAATGGTCTCGCCGTAGCTCCACTTCGGGCTGGAAATAATTTCCCTGCAGCTCTGTGCCCTCATTTGTTTCAGCTCCAGGAATGATGGAGAGTTCAAGGTCACCCTGCTTGCTCCTGGTGATGTTTGTCCCACACAAAGTGCTGGAGAAGGAGCTTCTTTAGCCCAAGCAGTCAAAGATGGTGACTGGGGAGTGAGAAAGTGCAGGTCCATGGTCCAGGGTGACACCTGCTCCTCCCAGTGCCGTGCCTGCACGGAGGGGTTCTGGGGGAGGGGGAGGGTCCCCACCCTCTGCCCTTGAGCAGTGGTTGGGTTGTGTGGGCAGGAGGAGGTGGTGCTGCAGCTTCCCCAGCTCCTGTACCAGGAAATGCTGTTTTCCCTCTGCCTTTCCCAATCACCATCGTTCTTGGGAAGGCAGCAAAGCCACCCGCCCTTGGGGACAGCAGCTTGGCCTTTCTGGGGGTTTTGGTATTTTTTTATTTAGATTTCTTTTTTTTTTTTACTTTTTTTTTTAAAATCTTGGAGGTTGGTTTGTTTATTTGTTGATTTAGATCTGCTCGAGAAGTCAATCTGGTGATATTTATAGGATTTGTGGTTGGCTGATGGGAGTTATTTTGCAAGCAGAATTTCTAAGAATTCTACTTTCAGCCTGCTTTTTCTCCATCTTCATTTCCTCCTCTTCCTTCTCTTTTTTCTCTTTTCTCTTTTTACTATTTTTTCCTTGCTTTTTTCTTATTTTTTTGGTTTTTGAGGGAGCCAGGCAGACTAAACTCTCTGAATTTCCCCCCTGTAATTACTGCTCTTTTTTAAGTTTGAAGAAATTACCCAGCTTTGTGTGCCTTCCCCCTTTCTTACTTTTAGACCGATGTGGTTTGACTTTTTTTTTCCTTTCCAAAGTAAAATTACCACCATTTCATGCTATTTAAACAAGCCAATCATACAAAACTGGGAGACAAGGTGAAGTGCCAATGGAGAATGTTTTAGTTTCAACCTCCCGGTCTCTAAATGTTACATGGAATTTTTTTTATATAAGGATAAAATTCATATTTTATAAGGATAAAATTTATATTTTGCAAATGGACAGCCTTTCCCAGTAGCGTTGGGAGGAGGTCCTGTGTGCCAGCCTTGGAGGGGATCCTTGGCCAAGGCTGGACCTCCTCACTATGCTGTTCCCGACACCATCTCACTGCAATATTTATCAAATGATGCATTTTTTCCTATTCTAGATCTAATTTCCTGCCTTGGATTGTATTTTTCAAATGTTTGGTTTTTCATTGCTTATCTCAGATCGAAGCTGAACATTTGCAGTACATTGCACCTCCACAGTGCTGTTACAGAGCGACCCAAAGTGTCCTCCAAAATTTACCAAAAAAAGAGATAAAACCAAGTCTAAAGTGTACAGTTCTGCCCAGGGATCACAGGACTGCCACTGACACCCAAACGACTGCACCGTGAGCTGGAGCAGCTCCTTCACAGCCTCCTCAGGTTTAAAGGGCCAAATTTTAGCCTTATCAAAGCTTCTTCCAAGAAATGCGTCTTCATCACCGGCTCCAGGGGACGTCCCACGGGTGCCCCGCCCTCTGAGCACGAGCTTGGCATCAGCTGGGTTTGGTTTTAGGTTTTCCTTGCGTGTCGTGTCTCTGTTCCAAGAGATCTGTGTCTCCGTCCTGGTGGAAGCACCAACGGCACTTCGAGGTTCCACGGGCAGATGGGAGGTGCCCGCTTTGGGGAGGGATTTTCCTCTATGTACAGGCTTGGCTGGCTCTTTCCCAGATCCTTTGTGATGGTCAGAGAGCGGGATTCGAGCATCTACAGGAGCTCGTGGCACGGCTGGGCCTGGCTCTGCGGGTCCATCCCGCTGTCAGCAACTTGTCCCGCTCCGAGGTGGGTCAGGAGCGCAGCCGGAGAGGGCAGAGATGCTCCAGTTGTGTCCTGCTTGCAGTTCCCCTGCACGAGTGCTGGCGTTTGGACACCCCACTGGGAGAGCTCCAGGGCTCTCCTGCCCGGGCTTCACTTTTTCACTTTGGCCAAGCCTTGCTGAGCTCCACGGCCACCGCTTCCCCTTGCACTCCCTGGGAGGCTTTGATTCCGCAGATCCCCAGCCCTGCTCCCGCTGGGATTGCTCAGATGTAGAGTGGGGTACATTGAACTGTTCTGTGCAGGATAAGGAGGTTTCTCAGGTTGTCTCCCATCAGCTGAGCTGTGGTGAGAGAATCATCGAATCCCAGACTGGTTTGGATTGGAAGGAACCTTAAAGCTGATCCCATCCCACCCTTGCCATGGGCAGGGACACCTTCCACTATCCCAGGCTGCTCCAAGCCCCGTCCAACCTGGCCTTGGACACTTCCAGGGATGGGGCAGCCACAGCTTCTCTGGGGACCCTGTGCCAGGGCCTCCCCACCCTCACAGGGAACAATTCCTTCCCAATATCCCATCTAACCCTGCCCCTCTGACAGTGGAAAGCCATTCCCCCTTGTCCTGTCCCTCCATCCCTTGTCCCAAGTCCCTCTCCAGCTCTCCTGGAGCCCCTTTAGGCACTGGCAGGGGCTCTGAGGTCTCCCTGGAGCCTTCTCTTCTCCAGGTGAACCCCCACAGCTCTCCCAGCCTGGCTCCAGAGCAGAGGGGCTCCAGCCCTTGGGGCATCTCCATGGCCTCCTCTGGGCTCACTCCAGCAGATCCACGTCTTTCCTGTGCACAGACCGCTCAGGGAGCTGAGTCCTTCAGGTGAGGTCTCACCAGAGCAGAGAAGTAGAGGAGATTCCTCTCCTTGCCCTGCTGCCCACGTTGCTGGATGAGCAATGGGAGACACACATCTCACAGGCACGGAGAGCCTCTGCCTGTGCTCCCAGCCCGCTCCCCTCGGGAGGTGGCTCCTCTCAACCCCAACTTCCAAGTCTTTCCCTCCCAACCTGCCCTGGGAAGGGCTGGAGCTCCTCAGGGGGAAGGATCCTGGCAGTTCCTGCCGTGCAGTGGAGCCGTCCCAGCCCCGTGAGATATTCCAAGGCAGAGGCCGGAGCTGCCGAACTCCCGAACAAAACGTGTTGAACACGACTGGGATTCCCTGGATAAATAACTCCTCTTTTAATTCTTTTTTCCCCGTGTGCACTCGTAGCTTGTTAGATATGTTTGTTTTATCAACTTGGAAAAGTGCCTGTAATGGGATTTTTTAAAAAATTGATTTCCTGAGAGTTTCCTGTGAATTTGGAAGCCTGGAAAACCGGGTGGATTTCTGAAATGCTGTCGCATGGCTCCTTCACCCCCTTTTTTTCCCCCCAAGTAAAAAATAACAATACCTTCCTCCCCCCTAAGGTTTCATTCCATATACATTTATTCTTTAAAAATATTTCCAGCTGTTTCTTTTGCTGGGAAACTCATACCATCTGTAAACAACTGCTCGATGCACATAATTCTGTTGTTTTGCCCGGTCACTCTTATTTTCCAGCTTTTATAATACGAGAGTTCAGAAGTAATCAGCAATGCCTTTTCTCCTCTTCACCCTCAATTTGATTATTTTTCTCATAAAGAACAGAGTAAGGAGAGCACTGAGCAACAGGAGATGGAAAAAATATTTTGATTACTTTTCAGTTGCTTATAATCAAGGAGTAACTCTTTAAATCCAGACCAATTTGCTGCATTGATTTATTCATAATTTTAATTTCATGACTGTTTCGGGGAAAACCAAAAGTACACGAGGTTGAAGCTGTTTAATATTGGTTTGAACATTTGTAGTTTTAGGTTAAAATTTATTTAATGTTCCCTTTCTTCAGTGACTTCTGCTGGTGTGTGGTGCTTGAATCTCCCTGGGCTGCCAGGGGAGAAAAATTGAAATTCAAAGCACAAATTCTGCCAGTACTTTCAGCAAGTTCATAAAATTACTCGTATGAATATTCCCTTGACTCAGAGGCAGCTGCTCACAGCCCCTAAACCTGTCTGGGACTACCTGGAGTGTGGGAGGTGGGAATGGGTGACAGGGGCTCCTGGGTCCTTCGGGGGCAGGATTGTGCCATTTCCCAAGGGCAGAGCAGTGGTGGGGCTCAGCACCTGCCCAGGCCGGGGGCATCGTGGGGGGATTTGTCCCAGCCTCGCTGATTCTGGTGTTTTCACCCAAGTTTCAGCCCCATGTGTGCCTTTTACAGCAGAAATTTGACCTTTTCTGTTTAAAACTCTTTAGAACTTTAATTCTGGGTTACAGAGACAACTCAGAAGTGCAGGCAGCACACT
This sequence comes from Ptilonorhynchus violaceus, assembly GCA_013397565.1. Classification (NCBI taxonomy): domain Eukaryota; kingdom Metazoa; phylum Chordata; class Aves; order Passeriformes; family Ptilonorhynchidae; genus Ptilonorhynchus; species Ptilonorhynchus violaceus. Next base: position 163,164 of record VZRJ01001246.1, on the reverse strand, counting down.
CAAGTTAGTGAATGAGGGTTAGAAAATGGGAAGATAATAAACAGCAGACAAGAAGTAAATCCAGTGAAACTGAATGAGAAAAATTTCTAGATTTTAGTTGGGATTTTTTATTAATGTTGTTTGTCTACCTATAGTTTTTGCCTCCATGCTACAAATTCCTCTGTCCCAGATAAGAATCTGGGGAGAAGCCTGAGGGAACCCAGTCTGAATGACCAAGCAAAAAAAAAGCCTAAAAGGAAAAAAAAGTTAAAAGAAAAACAATTTTCCTGCCAATACAAAGAGAATTGAAATCAGCACAGCAAGGGCCCCTGAGCTGAGTCCGAAGTGTCACAGCCAGAGCTGAGGGGATCATTCCCGTCTTGGCTTCTCCAGTGGGCCCCTGTGCTCACACTGACCTTGGTGTTGGGCTGATCAACCTCCTCGCTGGGTTCCTCGTTAGTGTTGGTTATTAATTAGTAATTGGGGGGCACCTGGTGGCTTCCTGGAGACTGGGAACTGCGGGAAGGGGAGCGGAGAGAAACGCTGGCACAGGGATGGCCACGGGGCTGGGGGTCACCCCACACCTCCGGGTGGGATGGAGGAGAGCCCTGCCTTCGCCTGGGACAGCTGGGCCAGGGGCTGGGGTGACTCCTCCAAGGCTCCAGGTGAAGTCCTGGGTGGCCGTGCCCGAGCACCGATCCCACGGTCCCATCCCTCTCGGAGATGGTGTTCCCTGGCCTCAGGTCCTCCTGGACACGTGTCCTCTTCGGGATGTTGGCCACCCGCAGGAAGGGGATGTGGCCAGGGCCCTGGCCAAGCTGGGGTGATGCTGTGTTGCCATCTAGAAACTGCTCTGATTTCTTTTGAGGCTGAAATCCTAAAAATCCGTCTCCAGCAGCCGTTTATTTGCATGTGTAGAGGTGGTGGAGGTGCTCACAGGGGTGAGGTGGGTGCTCAGTAACCCCATGGATTTTGGTCTGCTCGGATTTTGGTCAGTCAGAGCCACCACGTGAGGAATCACGTGTCCCTGTGTCCCCCAGGGATGCTCTGTGTGTCTGGCACGGGGTGCTGGGGACAGGTCGTGTCCCTGCAGATCACAGCCACCTTCCCATGGGTGACCCTGCCTTTGGAAAGCCCGGCCTAAGTGATGTGTAAGGCCACGAGCACCTTCCTGTCACGCTGGAGACCTTCCTGGAGCTGTGCTGGAGCCCAGCTGTGGGCACTGGTCACACACAGGTCTGTGGGTGTTTGGTCCCATCCCATTCCAGATGTCCCTGGAGCTGTGCTGGAGCCCAGACACGGTCACTGGCCACACGGGGATGGTCCCTGGGTGTTTGGTCCCATCCCATCCCAGATGCCCCCTGGCTCTGGCAGCGGAGCCTCTGCAGCCACGGTGGGAGTCACTGCCTTTGCCTTCTGCTGCCCTCAGACAGCAAATCCTGCACTGGGCTCATCTCAGAGAGTCCAAAATTCTCAGATATTGTTCTTTGCCACTGGGCTTTCCCTGTTGGAACGGGGAACGGGTGCTGGCTTTTCCCAGGGAAAAGGGTGAGATTTCACAAGGGTGAGATTCCCCCGGATGCTCCCAAGGAATTCTGACCCTCAAGCTGCCACCAGCATCCCTGCCTCAGGCATTGCCCCATGGTCAGGATGGGGGTGTTTGCAGACCCCATGATGGATTTTGGGGGTTGGGGAACCCTGGCTCCTGGGCCTCAGCTCAGCTGCAGGACCAGGCAGATGCCTCGAGGAGAGCTCCCATTTGCTCCTTGGAGGTATTTTTTTTATTATCATTATTTTGGTTGTTTCTCGAGGGGAAGCTGCAGCTGAGGAAATAGGCAGTGCATTCCTCTCGCCCCAGGAACTGACTTGTTCCCGAGTGGAAAATTCATCCCTTTTGAAGGCTGCCCCTATGGGTTGGCAAAGGCAAAGGATGAGGAGGGGACAAGCCACAGCAGCCTTAAGCTTTGGAGTCATTGCCCGTCGTGCAGGGGCAGAATGCCCCATCTCCCCAGATGCCCTGGCTCTGGGAGCAAGAGGAAACAGCCTCAAGTTGAACCAGGGAAGGTTTAGATTCAATATTAGGAAAAACTTCATGGAAAGGGTGGTCAAGCACTGGAATAAGCTGCCCGGGGCAGTGGTGGAGTCACCATCCCTGGAAGTGTTCAAAAAATGCATGGATGTGGCACTTGGGGACACGGTTTAGTGGTGGTCTTGGCAGTGCTGGGGGAATGGTTGGCCTTGATGATCTCAGAGGGCTTTTCCAACCTGAATGGTTCCATGGTCCTGTGACTCTGAGCACAGCTCCACCCGGATCACCCACGGGCTCAACACTCCTTCCTTCCCTTTGTAAATGTTGGGGGACGTCACCGGGCTCGGAGAGGTGACAGCACAGCGCGGGGGTGCCACAGGGGCTTGAGGTTCCTCAGCATCCCCGTGTTGGCAGCAGGAAGCAAAACCCCAAATTCAAAAGGGGCACGGGCGTATTTACTTGTGCTCTGCAGATGTTTTGGTGTGATGTGGAGCTGCTCTGCTTTTTCTCCCCTCCTATTTAATAAAAATTAAATAGGAAACCGCCAGTGTCTTGCCCTTTGTTTAAAGAAAAGAAAAAAGGCAAAAAAAAAAGCACTTCCTGCGTTTTCTGTGGCTCTGAAGTTAATAACCCCAGACAGCGCAGGTAGCAGGCCTGCAGTTATTTTTATGGCGCATTCCTGTGTCAGACCTGTTTTCAGTTGCTTCTCTCTTTGCCAAATTTTAATTATTTGGGGTGAAATTTTCCATGCTGGGTGCTGCTGGCTCCTTCCGAAACTGAACGTGTGTTTTGTGTTTGGACAAAAATTCTTCAGCTGTCTCTGGGAAGGCATTTGGGGGAAGCAGGGTGTGGGTTTGGGGTTTTTTTTTTTTCCTTTTTTTTCCTCAGGTAAAACAAACAACTCAACCCTTTTACCTCTGGAGAGGGAAGCTGCTGTGGGAGAGGAGGTGGGGCAGGCGGGTTCTGCTCCTCCTGCAACCCCCAGGCAGAATTAGGGACATCTTCCCTTGGGATGGACTTCAGAGGCAAATCACAGGGGGTGGCTGTGTATGAATAAATAAATAAATGGATTCAAACCCTTTCCCCCTGGGCAGGGCAGTGGCAGTGGCAGTGGGGGGGTCCCAACACCCCTGTCCTGTCCATGGGAGCTGAGCGTAGCAGGGAGTCTGTGGATGCAAATCCAAGAGATTTGAATAATTGTTTCTAATCATGATTTAAGTGATCAGGCAGAAAGCCCGTGCTTAAATCGTCTGAAATCTCATTTAACATTTTTATTGCTTTTAGTTATTTTTTTTGTTTTGCTGTAGCTGTTAAAATGTTGGGGATTTTTTCCCAATATAGTGTAGCCCTCTCGATAAACATGGATTTCTCAGGTCAGTTATACATCTGCTTGGACTCCTATTTTTTGACACGTTACCCTGTTAGGAGATGTTGACTGATACATTTCGTATTTATCACATGATTTACTTTTCACTTACGACTCGAGTGGAGGAGCATATGGCCCGAAACCACATTCTGCCTGTGTGCATTCTCATTTAAAGGATATTTATTAGCATTAGTTAAATAAAACTACCCTAAATGCACCCAATATGTAGAAAAGCAACTTTAGGGAATCATAGTTTGAATTGTAAATGATTTTAGGGGGGAGATTGTGTGGCATTCTCCAGCCTGTTTCAGCCCCCCCACGTCTGCCCTCCCCGCTCACTGGCAGATGCAAATTCTGCTCCTCTGCTTTTCAGTTAGAAATTAGGAAATTACCAAAATAAATAACTTGGATAAACAAGATTGCAGGAGATTTCAAATGGGAGCACAGGAGATTTCTGTTCCCCCTTCCTGAAGATGTTACTTTGTTGGAAGCTGCTCCAACCCATTTTGGCACATTCTGGTGACTTCCAGCCATTCACCCCTTTGACTTACTTATGGTATTTTAGTCCTCAAATACCACATTTTAGAATTTAAATGGAATGTTTTATTGTAAATGGATTTTATTTTTGAATGAACAGGCTGGGGAGAGAGCTGGGAGTGTCCAGTCTGGAGAAGAGAAGGCTCCAGGGAAACCTCAGAGCCCCTGCCAGTGCCTAAAGGGGCTCCAGGAGAGCTGGAGAGGGACTTGGGACAAGGGATGGAGGGACGGGACAAGGGGGAATGGCTTCCCACTGCCAGAGGGCAGGGATAGATGGGAGATTGGGAAGGAATTTTTCCCTGGGAGGGTGGTGAGGCCCTGGCACAGGGTGCCCAGAGAAGCTGTGGCTGCCCCTGGATCCCTGGAAGTGTCCAAGGCCAGGTTGGACAGGCTTGGAGCAGCCTGGGCTAGTGGAAGGTGTCCCTGCCCAGGGGGGTGGAATGAGATGAGCTTTAAGGTTCCTTCCAACCCAAACCATTCTGGGATTCTGTGGATGGGTTGATTTCAGCATTCAGAAACCTTTAAGGCAGCTGGGTCTGATCTCATTCAGGCTTGGCTTGGTGGTTACATCTAATGGATCATCTCCGAGAGCACCTTGGCTGTGTGAAACCCTCTGGATTGAGCGCTGTTACCTGCCATGGTTCCCTTTTTTTCCTCATTTTTTCTTTTAAAATGAGGAAACTCCCCAGCACCTCTGGGGTCACATCCCTTGCTGTGCCCTTCGTGCAGGTTGTGTCCTTTGCATGGTGCTGTGCCCTGAGGCAGCAGAGTCCAGCAGTCGCTCAGGAAACAGGTCAAAACCCAAAAAAGGGCAATAATAATAATAATAATAATAATAATAATAATAATATACAGAAAGGGGAAATCAGGTAGAGCAGAGTGGAGCAGATAAGCAAAAGTAGAAGTGAATAATAAAATTGTGTGTTGTCCCCAGAGGGGCCGTGCAGTGCCCGGGGATGGTTGGGGCTCACAGGGGCTGCAGTGCCCGTGTCACTTATTCTCAGTAATTCACTCACTCAACCCCGAATGCAGATCTGAAAAGGAACATGGGGTGAATGCCCTGCATTAGGTTGGGGTGGTAAATCCCCCTCGAGACCCCACTAACAGGGGCTGTGAGTGGGAATAGCACAGGGCACTGGGACACCATGTCAGGACAGCAGTTCTTTGCGTGAACAAAGTCTTGCTTCCGTGGAGGATGAAGAACTGTGCAATCTCAGGCAGCTTTCCAGAGCTGAGGTTGGCACCATGCTTCCTCAACGGGAACATTTTCATTTTTGGGAATATTTAGGTAACCCTTGGTGCTGGTGAGGTGCAGGCAGGGCCCTGGGCTTTGCCCTGGGGATTTTGTGCCTTTCCTGTGTGCTCCCCCAGAGGGTGGTGGGCACTGAACAGGCTCCCCAGGGAGTGGGCACGGCCCCAAGGCTGCCGGAGCTCCTGGAGTTTGGACAACGCTCCCAGGGAGGCACAGGGTGGGATTGTCGGGGTGTCTGTGCAGGGCCAGGGGTTGGACTGGTGATCCTGATGGGTCCTTCCAGCTCAGGGTATTCCATGTTTCTGTGATTCAGGGGCGGTTTTCCTGTGGAATTCTCATGGCAGGAGCCTGGGTAAGGTCCCTGTGATCGAAGCCGTGGCTCGTGGGTGACCTGGGTTGTGCACAGAACTCTTTGAACAGGCAGAAATTNCAGGGGGGTGGAATGAGATGAGCTTTAAGGTTCCTTCCAACCCAAACCATTCTGGGATTCTGTGGATGGGTTGATTTCAGCATTCAGAAACCTTTAAGGCAGCTGGGTCTGATCTCATTCAGGCTTGGCTTGGTGGTTACATCTAATGGATCATCTCCGAGAGCACCTTGGCTGTGTGAAACCCTCTGGATTGAGCGCTGTTACCTGCCATGGTTCCCTTTTTTTCCTCATTTTTTCTTTTAAAATGAGGAAACTCCCCAGCACCTCTGGGGTCACATCCCTTGCTGTGCCCTTCGTGCAGGTTGTGTCCTTTGCATGGTGCTGTGCCCTGAGGCAGCAGAGTCCAGCAGTCGCTCAGGAAACAGGTCAAAACCCAAAAAAGGGCAATAATAATAATAATAATAATAATAATAATAATAATATACAGAAAGGGGAAATCAGGTAGGGCAGAGTGGAGCAGATAAGCAAAAGTAGAAGTGAATAATAAAATTGTGTGTTGTCCCCAGAGGGGCCGTGCAGTGCCCGGGGATGGTTGGGGCTCACAGGGGCTGCAGTGCCCGTGTCACTTATTCTCAGTAATTCACTCACTCAACCCCGAATGCAGATCTGAAAAGGAACATGGGGTGAATGCCCTGCATTAGGTTGGGGTGGTAAATCCCCCTCGAGACCCCACTAACAGGGGCTGTGAGTGGGAATAGCACAGGGCACTGGGACACCATGTCAGGACAGCAGTTCTTTGCGTGAACAAAGTCTTGCTTCCGTGGAGGATGAAGAACTGTGCAATCTCAGGCAGCTTTCCAGAGCTGAGGTTGGCACCATGCTTCCTCAACGGGAACATTTTCATTTTTGGGAATATTTAGGTAACCCTTGGTGCTGGTGAGGTGCAGGCAGGGCCCTGGGCTTTGCCCTGGGGATTTTGTGCCTTTCCTGTGTGCTCCCCCAGAGGGTGGTGGGCACTGAACAGGCTCCCCAGGGAGTGGGCACGGCCCCAAGGCTGCCGGAGCTCCTGGAGTTTGGACAACGCTCCCAGGGAGGCACAGGGTGGGATTGTCGGGGTGTCTGTGCAGGGCCAGGGGTTGGACTGGTGATCCTGATGGGTCCTTCCAGCTCAGGGTATTCCATGTTTCTGTGATTCAGGGGCGGTTTTCCTGTGGAATTCTCATGGCAGGAGCCTGGGCAAGGTCCCTGTGATCGAAGCCGTGGCTCGTGGGTGACCTGGGTTGTGCACAGAACTCTTTGAACAGGCAGAAATTGTAACGTTCCCATCTCTGGGGGATTTTGGGCCTCACTGACCCGCAGCACCCCGCAAGGTTTCTGCCCTGGCTCTATATTAAGTCTCCTTTCCCCTTTTTTTTTTCCTTTTTTTTTGTACACACAGATCTAATCTTCTAGAAAATGCCCTGAAGGTTTGAGCAATCTACCAGTTGCAGGAACCCATAAAGCTTTTTTTCTTTTTTTTCCATTGTGTAAGCATGACAAATCATTAATTTTTGATTGATTGCTTTGAATTATGGGTGCTCTGACATCCTTTCTGTAGCTGAACAGCTGTATAACAAATGAACATATCAGTGCTCACAAAAGATTGGAGATCTAACAGAAGCAATTACATTGTCAGCTCCTCCCTTCTGGCTTTTCCCAGGCAATGGAGAGGAGAAATTTTTTAACAGAAATTCCTCAAGTGGCTCACAATAATAATAATAATAATCATCCTCATCATCATCAAAAAAATACCTTTTTGTAATTGAATTAGATTTTTATCTCTTCATTTCCAGTGGATTTCAATTCCTTCAGAAGCCAGGTTGTGCTTCTGCTTTGTGTAACTTGGAAAATCCCTTTGAAGAAAATTTTATATGAAGAATTAAAAAAAATAAAATCAAATTGCAATTTTTTTTGGTTGCTATTCCTTTAAGATTTCAGAATTGCACCAGTGCACTAAATGTGACCTCCATAACTTTTAAATTAAGAATTTATGCTGGCTTGAAATTTATGAAATATTTCAGCATGAAAGAAAGCCTTTTTCCCTCAGGAAAATTGAGCAATAAATCACAGCACTCTCGATTTACTGCCCTACAGCCAGCCAAAGATAGGATTTTTTTCCTTCCCCCCTTCGTTCCGAAAAAAAAAAAATATAAAAAAAATGTAATCATATAAGACAGCTTAGCTGCTATCCTCCCACTCTCTAGAATTTTTAATTTCAGCTGTTTCTGCTTGGATTTATTTCCAATATTCCTGCTCGGCTTTTCAATTTCCTCAGTTATTAAATTTTAATTCAGTGCATTAGCATTTAAATTAAAAAAGGGTTTATTTTATCGAAATCGTTGGCTGGCCCCCATCCTGCTGCACATGAATTGCCTGTTTCTGCCATTTGCACAAAATGTGAAATGCAGCTAATATCTTTTAACTTGTATTTGCACAAATTCAGAAATAAAATTTCTGGGATTGGAATAATATTGTCTTTCCAAGGAAGGCTCTCATCAGCGAGCCGGGGAAGGAGGCGAGAGCAGAGCCCGGGCCCTCCCTGCCCAGCCCCTCTCCTGGCCTGGAGGGGCTCATTAGGGCACGGGGCTAACGAAGGGACGTGCTGGGCCTGCCCCTCCAGCCCAGCAGCGGGGCCATTCCCGCTTGGACACGGCCTGGAATTTGGCCGTTTCTGCCTTGTTTCCCGCCTGCCAATCCCGTGTTCTGCGTCGCAGGGATCGTTGCTTGGGACTTGGGTTGCACAAGAGCAACCGGAGGGAATCGAGCGGGAAGGGCGTCGGTGCTGGGGCTGGGGCTGGGATCTGGGATCTGGGATCTGGGATCTGGGATCCTTCCTCAGCCCCGCCGCTCCGGGGCCCAGCGCCCCACGGGACCCCAGGGCCGCGCACGGGGCGCGCCTGTGACCCATGGAGAATCCCGGGGTTTGGGTGCGGCTGGGAGCGGGAAGCTCTGGAGAGCAGCCTTGTCTTTCTCAACCTAAACAGCCTCTTTTGTTTGATGTCTTAGGCCGACGAGAGCAACAGCAGTGGGCGGAGGAGCTCTTCCAGCAGGTAGGGGATGGATTTCTCCATGGGGTGGGATGGGGTGGGAAGGGGTGGGTGGGTGCAGCTCTGCTCTGATGTGCTCTCCGTGCTGGGGATGGGGCTGATGAAGGGTGACTGCACAGCAGGGATGAGTGGGAGCTGTCAGAGCCCACTGTCCATGCAGCCATTTTGGGATTTAGCTAAGAACATGGATGTGGGAGGGCTTATCCTGGCCTTGGGAGCTGAGAGGAGAGGTGGTTTGTGTGTGGTGTGGGGTGTTCCAGCCGAGTGCCCTCAGCGTCGTGTCAGGGTGCACAGGCCAGGGCAGGATGAGAGTCTTGGATGGAGACCTTGGGCTGTGCAGTTGGGTGCAGACCCCCCTGCTCCCACACAGGAGGAGAGGACAGAGGTGTCCCACCACCCCAGCCCCCTCTGATCCCACTCAGGGGTGTCTCTGCCGCTCCCACTCTGGAGAGGGACATGCTGAGGCGGCTCTGCCCTGGGCTGTGGCCTCTCCATCTCCTGCTGGTGCTGTGGAATGTCTCACCTTGCTGGGATGCACTAGAGATGGTGCTTCTTGGTCCCTCTCCATCTCTTATCTGGTGGAGTTGGTCCAGAGCTGTGAAAGTGTGGAAGAAAAGGGCACAAATTCCTTCTGGCTGGGTTTCCACTGGGCAGGTGGTGGGAACCAAGAGCAAAATGTGGCTTTGGTGACAGCAGGATTTACCTGATCTCGTGTGTGCCTGAAGCCCATCCCTGGTTGTCTGCCATCCACAAGCCAAGTGGCAAACTGAGCTCCAACGTGGAAAAGATTCTGTGATAAAAACAGGTGGAAATGTGGGAGATTAAAGATGACAGACTGGAAACAGGAGAAACACTGAGGATGCACCGGGGAGGGGAGTGTGTGGCCTGGGAAGGGGAGTGGGCTGCAATGGAGCACAGAGACACCCACAGGAGCTGGAGAAGGTGGTGGGAGAATCCGAGAGGTGCCACCACGTGATGGGATGATGCAGAGCTACGGGGGGAGCACCGAGCACTCGAGGAATTGGGTCCCATCAGCGTGGCAGGGGACAAGGGACAGCAGCAAACCAGAGGCACTTTGGCTGCCATGTGTGGCGTGGGGGGCTGAGCCCTGCCCTGGGTTCACGTCCATCCCCGTCAGCTGCCCTCCCCTCAGCAGGGCACAGCAGGGCGGGCAGCCCCCAGCGCTGCCGTGGCACGCAGGCTGTCGCCGGGGTGGGCTGGCACAAGCCCCTGTGTGCACAGGGGTGTGCCCTGTGTGGGGTGAGACCCCGGGGCACCCAGGCCAGGTCTGCCAGTCACTGCTGTGGGGCTGGCACCTCCCCGGCCCGAGCCAGGTCACCTGTGTCATGGAGCTGGCCCCAGTGGGACACGAGGCTTTTCCGTGGCACCCTCTGCCCTCGGCACTGCAGCGGGAGCACCGGGGAGCACCGGGGAGCACCACTGCTCCCCTTGGCACTGCTGGCCTCCTTCTGCCTTTTGTGTCCTCCCAGTGACACCACCTCTGCACCAACCAAATCCTGGGCCACCCTCCTGTGCCCTCTGGGGACTTGGAAGCACTGTGGAAGTTTATTCCTGAGATAAAACACATCCTTCCACGTTAAACCCCACCCTGCTGGGATCTCGGAACCGCTGTGGTGCTGATCCTCTCCCTGCCACCACTGCTGAATGTGCACAGTCCCTGCCTGGTCCGAGTGCTCCCACTGTGGATTCTGGCCCCTGCCCAGTGCCCCAGCTCTGCCAGTGCATTTCAGGATGAAATACCCTCACTCCTAGCAGTTTTTTGTTGGGTTGGCACTGCCTGGCATTGAACAGCTCTGGGGTGCCCCTGAGCTGGGCAGGGGAGCACTGGGTGTGTCACAAAGGAAAGCTTCTCTGTGTCACGTTGGGGGTGGCAGTCCAGCGGCTCTGGCTCACAGAACACTGGGAGTTAGCCTGAACAAAGTCTTGGAAAGAAGGCACAGGCTGAGGAGCAAGGGGACAGGAGCTGGACATCACTTCCCCTGGATTCTTTATTCCAACTTGAACTCAGGTTCGTGGCTCTCACTGGAGTGTTTCCCAGAGCAGGTGGGGGAGTGCATCCTCCATGTGGGAGCTGACCTTTGGAGTGTCCATCTCACCTTTGGAGTGTCCATCTCACCTCTGGAGTGTCCATCTCACCTGCCCACGGGGGCCCTTGGGGCTGAGCACCTGAACATCCTCCTGGGAGTGAGCGATGGCCCTTCCTGGGGCAGGGATGGAGCTCCCAGCAGGGTGGGAGAACTTCCCTCTGTTATCCCTGTTCCTTTGTGCAGACAGAGGAGTGTGAGCCTGGTCATCCCTTTTTTCCTTGTAGGAAAGTGGGAACAAAACCCACTTTTTAAACCCACTTTATCATCTACCTGACTGAACAAAAGATGGTCAAAGAAAGGGGAATGACCAAGTCCATTTAAAAATAATAAAACAGAATCAAAGTATTATATTTCAAGAAAGCTCTGTCAGTGGGTGGAGGTTGAAATGTGGCTTGGACTGAATCTGTGAGGTCAGCATCCGATGGGGACACAAGATAGATAGATGTTTGTCAAAGTCATTGCTGCTTGAAACCCTCACTAATTGCAAACTATCGAGGAAGCTTTTAACAATTAATTTATATCAGAAAAAAATATAAGCCAAAAATAATATAGCATAATATAATACGGTATAATATAATATAATATCATTAATATAATATAATCAAAGTAAAGTTGCCTGGACTTTATCTTCCTGCAACTTTTTTTTTTCACAATAGCAGGCTGGGTCTAAGGTGGTGACCGTAGTACTGGGTCAATTTCTTTTTATTTTTTTACTGCAGTGAGTTGATTTTATTCTGTTCCACACAAATGTTGGAAGCTCTGAAGGCCCAGGGGTTTGTGATCTCAGCACCCCCAGCTCCAAGGGCCTGGTGCTGCCTTTGGAAGAACAGGGGCCAAGGTGTGCAGCTCGTGGTGGCAGAGAGCACTCGCTGTTCTCCTCCCCCATTAACTCCTGGGTGCTTCCTGCACCTCAGTGAATGCTCAGGAAAGGGAAATTTTAAAATTTCCCACAGTAAGAAACCTCCCTTCCTTTAAGGGAGCCAGAAGAGAGATGGCTGCTTGCCTTGAGGAAGATGACAACCAAGAGACAACATGACAAAGCTGTGCATGTTTTTGAACACTCCAGAAAAGGTAGATCAGAGGCTTCTTTCTTCCTTTTGCAAGGAAAAAAGAGACAGTCAACAAAATTAAAAAGCAGCAAATTAAAAGCCAATAAAAGGCAGGATGTTTTCCTGCATGATGGGCAGTGATGTGATGGGAGAGCAATGCCAAGAGTCGGGTGCTCAGTGGGGCTGGGAGGGGACTCAGCTGGAAAATGGCATCAGTGGGTGACAGGGGCTGTGGGATTCACAGAATCCCAGACTGGTTTGGGTAGGAAGGAACCTTAAAGACCACCTTGTTCCACCCCTGCCGTGGGCAGGGACACCTTCTACTCTCCCAAGTTGCTCCAAGCCTGTCCAAACTGGCCTTGGACACTTCCAGGGATCCAGGGGCAGCCACAGCTTCTCTGGGCAGCCTGTGCCAGGGCCTCCCCACCCTCCCAGGGAACAATTCCTTCCCAATATCCCATCTATCCCTGTCCTCTGTCAGTTTGAAGCCATTCTCCCTTGTCCTGGCATTCCATGTCCTTGTCCAAAGCCCTTCTCCAGCTCTCTTCGAGCCCCTTCAGGCACTGGCAAGGGCTCTGAGGTCTCCCTGCAGCTTCTCCAGGTGAACACCCCCAGCTCTCCCAGGCTGGCTCCAGAGCAGAGGGGCTCCAGTTCTGGAGCATCTCCATGGCCTCCTCTGGACTCGCTCCAACAGCTCCACATCTTGTGTTGGGGCCCCAGTGCTGGGCACGGTCTGACCCCGTCTCATGGGTGAGCACGTGGCAGGGGATCCATTCCTTGCTGGTGTCCACTGGAGACCTTCTTGAAGCTTCTCCTGAAGCCCCTTCTGCACACGGTGGCCAGCTGGGGTGTCCCTGTGTGGTGTGAGTGTGGCAGTCCCAGAGGGTTGGTGGGACGGGAGGGCAGCACGGGAGGAGCTCTGGGAGCCGTGGGCCTCGGGGTGAGCACTGGGAGTCTGCATGAGACTATTGGAGCACTAACTACTTCCCAATAATTAATGTCAGCGTTCAGATGGTGGGCTCTGGATCTTGACAAGAAATAATTGAAAAACCAAATGTGCAATTATGTCTGACAAGCAGCGTGTGCTTTTCTTGGTCACCAGAGCCTTGTGTAGTCATGTGTTAGACACGGTTTTATATAATTATTATTGTTTATATGGCGGGTGTCAGAGGAAGGAGGAATTTTAGTTTCAAGTCCTCTGTTGGCTATTTATTTTAAAGTCATTAGATTTGTTTTCAGACTTAACTACACTTAATGTGCGAGACTCCTGCTGAATAAATCAGACCCTGATATAGGAGCTGCATCTGTTTGCGGAGGGAACGGAGCCAGCTGGAAGCTCAGCCCCCGTCTGCACCGGGGCTGTCACCAGCCGGGGAGCCCGCTCGCAGCACAGATGTAGCTGTGGCAGAGCTCTGCTCCCGGAACGGGGTGAAATCCGGGCCTTTCGGGGCTGGGAGCTGCCTGCCAGGGCGGGGCTGGCTCCCGTTCACTGCGCTGTGAACTGCACTCGGGGCGGGTGCTGAGAAGGTTCAGGGGGCTGGTGGAGGTGGAGGTCCAGCAGAAGGGCTCCGGGTGCTGGCCTGGGTGGGAGCAGCGCAGGAGCATTCCCAGGAGGTCCAAGAGGTCTCCCAGCTCGGACATGGTGCAGTTTTCCCCGATACTCCAGGCCAGGCCGTGGTGCCTCGGGGGTCTGAGTGTTTCCGTGTGTGTCGTACAAGATGTGACTGTCATGGAATCACGGAATATCCCAAGCTGGAAGGGACCCACAAGGACCATCCAGTCCAGCACCTGGCCCTGCACAGACACCCCAACAATCCCACCCTGTGCATCCCTGGGAGCGTTGTCCAAGCGCTCCTGGAGCTCTGGCAGCCTTGGGGCCGGGACCATTCCCTGGGGAGCGTGGGAGGAGAAGGTGTTGAGAAGTGGTTGCACCCACTTTGCTCCTTCTCAGTTCACCTTTCTCCAGCCTCCCTGCTGGCACCTTCCCCTCTCCTCCCCACATTCCTTGCTCTGTGCTTTGTGGACGTGTCCTCCCCAGCAGCTCCCGTCACCCAAGGGAGGCTCTGCCCTGGGATGGCACCAGCTCTTCTTCAGGCTCCTCTTGCAGCTCACCAGCCCTCCCCAGATCCCCAGCACTGGGGAAGGACAATTTCTGAGGCTGTGGTGCTCTGCACCTTGGCAGAGGGCTCTACACCCTGTGCAGTGACAGGCCTAGGGCTGGCTGTTTCCAGGAAGCAAAAGTATTTGAATTATCTCCGCTTTCTTTAAGAGGAAACCTGTGGGATTTTCAGTCCCTGAACGTGAGGAGCTTCCGACTCATCCTGTGTCAGAAAAAGAGAAAACTATTACTAATTAGGCAAGGAATTTAATAAGCCTTGGTGCTCACTGAAGGGTTCTCACCAGCCATCTTCAAAAAGAAACCAACCACCCAACCAGCACAAAACCCCCCAGAAGTCCCCCCTGGCCAGCTGGGAGCAGTGGATAGCTCAGTTCCGTACCACAGCCAGCACAGAAGCTGTGGGGAACCCGGGCAGGTGTCCTTGAGACCCAAAAGAAGGTCAGTGTCCATGGCCAAGGAGATGGCAGCACTCAGACATCCCAGCTCCAAGAGACTGACATCTTTTCTGTGTAATCCACTCCAATTTGCCTCCCAGACTTACGGGAGCTCTGGGTGGTGTGAGGTGTAGAAATGTCCCTTTCTAGAGCCACCAAGTACCAAGATGTGGCAGCTCTAAAGCCTTCAGGAAAGCTGAGCTACCAGGAAATCCTTTCCTTGGGTCACTCCCTCAGTCCTCGTGGCACGTTGGGGACCCATGGCCATTTCAGTTCTCACCCCCTCAGTCATTTCTTAGTCAAGCAACACAGAGCTCTTTCACCGATATAAATAAACCCTTAATCTATTCTCTTTGTTTTTCCCTGAATTTCTTTGTCTCTGTTGACATTTCCACGCTTGAAAATTTAAAGACGCTGGCAGCTATTCCATTATCATCTTAAATTCAGTTTTTAACCTGCATCATTTGTGTGTCGCATTTTTTATCTGACTGAATTCTTTTGCTTTTGGCAAAGAGTGCGCGGTTGTTTTTTGTTGGATAAGCCAAATTTTTTTTCTGTTTGGTTAGACTTTCCTCTTCAAACCATCCTCAAGATATTCCTAATAAGGACTGAAGGGAATTTGTTTTGCTAATACCTTAGGAATTCTTTGTGGCTCTTGACTATTGTTCTGGTTTGTATTTTAATGTTTAATTTCCAGAGGAGAGGCAGCCTGCTTTGGTCCTGGAGTTTACCTTCTCTGAAGGATTCGGAGCTGCCGAGTGTCCCTTGAGGAATGAACGCACGATTAAATTCCTCTTGGACTTCCTGAAGCAGAGTTTGCTGTCAGGAAAGGTTGTGTGTTCTACTAGACCCAGATAGCTGGAAAAATTAAGTATTCTGCTTTGTTTGTTTGTTTTCCCTAGATTTTAGCACTGGCACCGCACACACCGCTGAGTGCTGCATTATGTATTTTGGGGTTTTTGAAAGCTGTTACCTCTATTTGTAAGAGCTGGCTGCCCTCAGAGGCAGGGGGTGAACTTCCCTGAGGCATCTCCGTTCTGAAAAACTTTCAGGTCCTTGAAATTTATGAACTCCTTAATAATATTGGTATTTATGAGGAAGTTTCTTCCAGGAAAACGTGAATGGCAGCTACTGTCCCACTTTTCCTGCAGAAGGATGCGGCCTCGTGTTCTGATTTCAGTTTCTTTTGGAGGCAGAAAGCAGAGAATGCAAATGTGTTCCAGATAAGGGCAGGGTTTGGGCTGCTTCTCCTGCCTCAGGGATTTTCCTGGTGTGCCCAGTGAGTTTGGTGTCCCCAGGTCCAACCACTTGACTTGGAGCAAGGGCCTCAGAGCCTCTGAGAGCTGCACTTCGTCCTGGACCCCTGGTCAGGGTAGGAGGGATCAGGATGTTCAAGGTCATGGATGGCAAAGAGGAGACCCAGCAGCCTCATGAGGAAACCCAGCCAAGCACCAAGGACACAGCTCCAGGGCCAGGGACAGAACCAGTACAGGCACTGGCAGCAGCACAGGAACCTCACAGGGACCCTGAAGTCCTTAAATCCTGAGATTCACAAGAGGATGTTGCACATGGAAGGTGCCCAGACCAACTTTTCCTTTTTTCTGTCCTTCAGCAAGTCTTCACTCCTCTGCTGCTGATGGAGGAGGGAGTTCCCATTCCCTGAAGTAACATCAGGACATGAGTGAATAGGCTTTTCCTATAACCTTGGCTCTCAGAGGTCAAACACACACTTTGGGAATTCACAGGGGCATCGTGGAAAATTGTGAAGAGAACTGAAACCTCCTGGTGGACGAATGACCATGAACTTCCACCCCTCTGTGACCAAGTGAAAATTTGGGTGCACCAGCATGGGCTGCCATCCTGTGTGTCACCAAGACTGCTGGTGGCACACTTGGGTGTCCTGCTTGGGTATCCATGCTCTGGAATGGGGAGAGGCTCCCAAATGTTCATGGCAAGAGTCAAGGATTGGAAGGAATATTTTAGTGTGCACACAATGTCCATTAAGGGAGTGTTTGCTTTGCTTCGTTCAACAGACAGCAGAGGGGGTTTCTCTCCTGTGGAGGGGAGATTCCCAGTAAGAAAATCTCTTTTCCATCAAATAACCAATGACCAGAGGCAGCAATCCACACTGGAAGTACAGTGCCCATTCTGGAGATAAATCCCTCGGAGGAGGGACCCAGAAATGGGGTGGTTGTTCAGCACTTTTCACATCAACACCAAGACATGTCACGGAAAGATGCAGGCTCAGGCTGCAGAGGGGCTTTGGCAGAGGCTCTGTGAGCTATGACACGGGAGGATGGATGGAGTCCCTTTGGAGAGGAGCAGCTCTGGACACTGATACAGGAGCTTGGGGTGGGGTCTTTGCCTTTCAAGCTGTGAAGGAACATCTGGAGCTGGAGCCTGGAGATGAGGAGCAAAGTGCTCAATTGTAACCCTGGAAAAAGCTCCTGGCTTTTCTCTCTTTTAGCCCTGCACTTGAAAATCTCCTTGCCCTGTGATGTCTGCAGGAGGGGTGTCCCCAGTGAAGGACACCAGGCAGTTCCTCTGCTCCTGACCCACCTCCTCCTCCTGGTGTAAGGCCTGGGCCCACCCCCCGGGGCTGCCCCAGGGAGTGAATGACAGCTATGGGGAGGGGAGGGAAGGCCACCACAGCTCATTTATCAGACAAGCAGATTTTCAACTTACATCCTTCTTCTTCTTGTCTCTGCTTTCATCATCTCCTTGTAAATCCAGAGTTCATTTACATCTGTTCTGTCTGTTCTACTTCCCATAGCTCCAGTCCTGACAGGAACCTTCTGGTTCTTGTAAAACCATGGCACATGCTGTAAATTGAGCCCAGTTTCAGCCTCCCCCATTTTTTACTTCCTTTGCTTTCTGACAGCTGAGGCCTTTTGATTTAGCCTGGGATGAGCCAACTGCACGTTGGTTTGCAGAGGACAAGCAGGACCATCCCACTGATGCTGGTGTCCTGCTGGGCTCTGCAAAGGTGCCCATGGCATGGTCCTCGTGACTGGTTTGTGAGTCCTTCCTGAGCCTCTTTGGTGCTGCAGAGCAGAAGAGCTTTCCAAGGACTGTCCAAAAATGTGTTTCAGTTTTACTCTCCCTGGGCACACCCCATCCTCTGCCAAGGGGCAGCTGGGTGTCACCGCAGGATCACTCACTGGGTTGGGTTGGAAGGACCTTGAGGACCCTCTTGTTGCACCCCCTGCCATGAGCAGGGACACCTTCCACCAGACCAGGTTGTGCAACTTGTCCATCAGTGGTATCACCAAGGCACTGATGACCTCTGGTTTTCCCAGCTTGGGTATTGTTTAGAAAAAACCCAAAAGATGCTCCACATCGGCTGCTGGAGCGGGAGAGTTGTTCGTAGGTGTCGGTTCAGAGCGGTACATCCTCCACCACATGCTTCCTTTTCCTCTCCTTTTGAGGAGCTGATGTTGAAGACTGATACTTCACTGATCTCACTTTGCCCCTCCCCAAAAACTCAGCAGGATGTGTGCTGTAAAAATAGCCTCATTAGAAGCCATCTGAGTACATGTGCAATCACAGATGACTCAAAGGGAGCACGGAGCACGCATGTTTCTGTTGCTGTCTTCAGAGAATTACATGACAAATTATTCCTAGCTGGAAGAAATGTCCTTTTATAATTGGGGTTTTTTTTCTCATTCTTTCAGAAGGGAGGAGTGTGTGTTTTTTAAGTAGCTTTTAGTCACTTTCATTATTTATGAGGATGCTACTCCAGATCAGACACAGCAAACTGCAAACGCGAGTTTCTTGCGGCTGCAGCAGCTGACGGGCCCCGCTCGCTCTCACTCATCGCCGGCTCTGCTCGTCACAGCCAGGGGGAACTGCAGAGACCGGAGCAGCCCCACGCTGCTGTCCTTCTCTCGGGAAGAGCTCCTGGCGTTGCCCCTGTGTTGCTCCTGCCACTGATGCTGGTGAGGCTGCCCCCAGGCTGCTCGGCTTCATCCCCAGAACTGTTCTTGTGGCACGTTTTGTTGTGCTGCATCAGCCACCTCTGCTACAGCCTGAGGCCCCCACGGACTGCCACAGGTGTAGGGACAAGGAAGCTGCCCCTAAATGGGTCCGGGAAGCCACTTTTACCCCTGCCTTTCCAGTTCCCCACGCTCAGGCTTCATTAAGGCCTTCTGCAATCTCTTCTGCTTCACACACTTGTGTCTGACATGAAAGTGGCCGGAACGTCATCGAAGATGAAAGTCTGATGATCAAAGCAGGCAGCAATGTTGAAATGAGCATTGTGAGATGGCAGAGCTGGTATTACAGTAATTGGCTGTATGGCCTACTTAGTGAGAGCAGTGATACATGCAAGTGCAATGTTTGTTTGCCTCTTTCATGTTCCAAATCCAGAGAGTCTGTTCTGGAAAGTGAAGCAGGACCTCACCTGTAGGAGCAGCCAGGCACCGAGTGAGCTCGGTGTGATCCCAAGGCTTCTGCCTCCTCTCCTCGGCAAGGAAGAGCCTCTTGGACTGCCAGGGCTCACAATTCAGTAAAGACAAGACATGAAACAGTGAAGGAGGTCGGTATTCCCCAGGAAGGGTCAAAGCCATGGAGAAGAAGTTAGATCCACCCTGTGGAAGGAGGTAGGGTTGAAGGCAGGTGTGCCTGTGCTCTCTGCCCCTCTCTGGTCTGATTTCTCTGAGCAGGTTTTGTCCTGTGCAAGCAGTGCTGTGTTTGAAGAATATTCTCTTCCCAGGGAACATCAGGCCATGGATGTTTAATGCAGGCTGGACCTGCTGAGGGAAGTGCAGCTGATCCCTGGAAGGCCACATTTAAGCACTGTGCATTGTTTCATGTGATGAAAAAGTGGTGGCATGAGGCTGGGGACTGAGCTCAGAGCCACCAGGAGAGCAGTGGCTGGGGGAGCTGGGGACTGTGAGGTGGGAGGTGACTCTGGCAGGTTTTCCTGTGGCTCCTGGGAGAGCTGGAGACTGTGAGGTGGGAGGTGACTCTAGCAGGTTCTCCTGTGGCTCCTGGGGGAGCTGGGGACTGGGAGGTGGGAGGTGACTCTGGCAGGTTCTCCCTTGGCTCCTGTGCGCTGCTGTCTCCACCAAGTGGAGGCTCCGACCATCACTGGTCCCAGTGTGTCCCAGCAGTGCCTGCAGGGATCTGGAAGGTGGGGCAGGTCTCTGTGTGGGCACAGTGCTCCGGGCCATGGTCACCTCCTGGGCCGTGCTGGGGAGTCCTTCTGCTCCCAGCACCCAGTACTGATCCTGGACTTACCTGACATCCTGAAAGCTTCGAGTCCTTTTCTCTCTGTGCCATCCCCCAAACCCAGTCGGACCTGGGCTGCGGCCTTGCAGAACTGAAAATTCACTCCTTTCTTACTCATCCTCTTCCTGAGCCTTTCCAGCAGTTGTGCCTCAGCTCTGGCCGTGCTGCAGTGGGACAGGAGTGGCAGAACCAGGTCTGCACACGGCGGTGCTGAGGCCTGACTTCTTCCCTCCCCAGGCAGGGTGTTCCCTGTCACTGTGTCTCTCAGGGAATTTCTGGAGAAGAAATATGTTTTGGATCTCCTGCTGCTTTATCCTCATCTCCAACTGGAGGCTCTTTGTGCTGCTCAGTAGCAGGGGAGGCAAAATTCAGCACAACGCTGAGCAGCATCCTGGGCTTGGCAAGGGATGCAACATCCAAGGACCAGAGGCCTGGGAAGGAAATGAAGCTTTACTGGGTCACCTCCCCGGGGCAGTGCCTGTGTGGGTTGATGCTGTGCGTGGTGGAGGCTGTGGGGACTCCTGTCTCCCGAGGAAACCTGGTTCTGCCGGGGCTGTGCACGTACCCCTTTCCATCCTGCCTGAAGTTTTCCAGTGTCAGTAATTGCCTTTTCCTTCCTGTTTTGCTCCGGGATGTTTTGCTTTGGATGGACTCTTTCCCCAGCCAAACCAGGAGGCTTCAAACTCTGCTGCCCCATGAGGATCATTCCCTCAGCCCAGCTCCCCCCTGCACCCTTGGGAACATTTATATCCCATTCAGTGACTGAACTTCAGAGAAGCCTGGCCTGCTCCTGGTTGCGCTCCGGCCACAGGAGCACTGCCTGGATTTCACGTGAGGCCACAAGAAGTGATGCTCGTTGCTGCTGGGAGAGCTGTGTTCCACCAGTGCTGCCTCCTCCTGCTCCCCAAAGCTGTGCAGCCCCAGCAGAGGCACCGAGTGGCTTTTGGAGAGCTCAGCCCTGCTCCCAGGAGTGCCAGTGCTGCTCCGTTGGGTCCTGCCGTGTGCTCCCTGCCAGCCCCGTGTCACCTGGCCTGGAGAGGGACCCACCTTCGTGCCTGGGGAGCTCTTGGCTGTCAGTGTCTGAGAAGAATGAGAGATGGACCTGTCACTGGATGACCACTGTGCTGTGGGGACAACTGTCTCTGTCACTGCTCCCAAGAGCCCTGTGAGAGTCAACCCCATACCTGTCAGGGTCTTGGTTTACAGTGTTCAGATGAGTTCTGCATGGTCTGTCATCAGTCCTGATGTAAGATCGAGGTGAGGGAGATGTTCTCCACGTGCAGGGGAGGTAAGAGGGTCCATCACCTTCACCTGCTGTTGTCAGCAGCTGGTGATGCCCCTTTGTGCATCACTTGAAGTAATCAGGGCCTCCTGGCTCCTCTGTCCCCTCCAGGGCACATCCAGAGGAGGAGGAAGGAGGGCTTGGGACTGTGTTGCTGTTTGATTACGTTTATTTTAAGGTATTCTGCAAAGCCATAATGTCCCTCTGGACACTGAGCTGGAGAAAGGCTGCAGCTGAAGGTTGGCTGAAGCTTGACATCAGCCAGTGGCTACAAACCCTCTGAGAGACATGAAATAATGAGAGCAGTGTGAGAACAGCTCTGCCTTGGGGAGCAAAACAGCAACGGCCGTGAAAAGGGAGCACAGGCAGTGGAGAGGGACGGGGGCCAGCCTGGTGCAAAGCCTGCACTCAGGGGGTGCCTTTCCTGCATTTTTGGCTCACCAGGGCCCTGGGGGCTGTGGAACAGGATCTGGCTCGTGCAGTAAAACCCCAGCACCTCGGGGTGTCAGCAGAGGATGCACGTCCTGGGGCTGCAGGGCAGGAGGGGGTGGGTGTGACAAGGGACAGGGACACCACTGTCAGTCCTTAGATGTGCACAAACACAGTGACATGTGTATTGTTAGAGACACATATAATCAGAAAAACAACCTCAGTGCTCACAATTTATTCCCTTTTCACCACCTCAGCTCTTTCCCTGGCATCTGAGCAGATGTGGCTCAGTGCAGACCTTGCAGTGCCCTGGGGTGCTCGGTGGGGACGTGGCTTCCCTTCCCAGACACACCCTGGGTACATCTGCTGGCTGCTGCCTCCAGCCCTCCTAGAAAGTGCCCAAAGACAGAGAAGGTCTCTATTTGTTGTAAAATTGTTGTACAAATCTAGTGATGCTCTGTTTTTGTGGTTTCACTTGTTTTTGAGGGGATCAGCAGCTCCTTTCAGGGCTTGTGAGCCATGAAATCATGCAGAAGACACTTGCTGAAGTATTTGGGGCTGGTGTTCTTTTGCACATCAGGTGCCTGCTCAGGGTTAGAACATATGGGGCAGTGAGTTGCTTTCAGTTAATATTTGCAGGGTTAGGTCCCACCCAGGAGCAGACAGCCCAGCTGGGAAGTTACTTTCTTGGCAGAGATGGATCCACAAAGTCAGTGGGCATGAAGGGCAAAGGTTTTGAGGGTCCATTGGTCTGGTCTAATAATTTATATATTCCTACAGCTCCAGGCCACCAAGTGTGGCCAGTGCACGTCTGTACTGAGCCCAGTGACCTGGGACCAGCCAGATACACGTCTGGGTTGGAAAACTTGGGGAAATGTGTTCTCCCTGAGCACATCCTTTGGAAAGCAGCTGTTCCGGTGGACCACCATCCGTGCTAATGTTTTATGCCTCATTTCAACTGCTTCCAGCTTCCAGCAATGAGCTCCTGCTCTACTGTTCCCTGCCAAGTTAAGGCAAGGCAGCATTTCCTCCCCATGAAGATGGTGATATTCTGCAACCAAATCACCTTCCAGTCTCCCTTTTGGCACGAGAAACGGATTGAAGCAGTTTGGTCTCACAAAGTCATAAAGTGTCTTTGCCCAGTCTTGAACCATTTCAGTGCTGCTTTTTTGAATCTTCTTCAGCTTTTCTGATCACCTTTGAAACCTGAGGCTGCTCAGTCTGTCTGCAGCTCATGGGGAGTGGCTGCACCATGGCTTCAGATGGTGGATGATGCTGAATTTTCCCCTGATCTGGGGCACCTGGATCTGAAAATTTGGTCAGTCCTTCAGCTCAGAGCGTGGCTCTGTGTGGTGTCAGCACCATGTGGGTGCATCCACGGTCCTGGACTTGTCTGACTGTGCTACAACCACTGGCCTTGTGCAGAGCCAGCTATGGACAGAGGCACTCACTGGCCTCTTGTCCCGTTCACAGCCTTTGCTCTCCACCCTTCCATGGCTCACCCATAATTTTTAGCAACAGTGGTGTTAAGTTTCATTCTAGAGCATTAACGAGTCTGTCCCACATCACCATTGCAGGAGCCCTGTGGAAATGCCTCTAGTCAGGACCATGCACATGGAGAACAGCTTTGCCTCGCAGCCGATTTGGTTGGTGTTTGAATGTGATGCAAAGCTGGGCACCATCACAAAGTCTTTCTATTCTTACCCCATTTACAATCTCCTCAGAAAGCTATAGGCTCACTCTCACTGCCACTTGTATCAGCTTCTAGTCCCAAATCTCTTGGCTCCTGCCTGGATTTTCCTGTTGGTTTGCCCAGGGCTGGCAGGTCCAGGTTGCTGTACCATCGATAGCCAAGCTCTCTCACTGCCTGCTCCCACCTTTCAGCTTCCCAGTGGGAATTGCACTGATTGACTTTGATCTTCCTCCACAGTCCGCACCGAGGAAGGGGAGTTTTTCCTGTCCACCCTATTGCTGCCTGTATCAGTTTTGCATTTCACACCTTCTCAGTTTGATTGGTTTGCAATCAGTCCCACCCTTTTCTGATCCCTGAGTGTTCTGTACTCACTGCCTTCCCCTTGGAAGAGTGCTGAGCCACGCTCTTGGGTGAGATTGATGGGCCTCTGGCACATCAATAATCCTACATAAAGATTGTCCAGTCTTCAACCACATTTTCTCTGTCTTAATCCATCTTTCTCTCTTGTGAAAGCCCTGTATGATTTTGGGAGCACGGCGGGGGGGAGTATGTGTGAGGAGGCAGGAAATGAGTGGGAAGGCAGGTCAAGGCTAATTCTCTCTGTTTAGGGGCTATTAATTGTACATTTCATTCCATAATGAGAATGAAGGGATGAATAATAAAATATCTGGCAATAGGATGTGCCTCACCCATCTTGAAATAGGGACTCCATGTCCGTGTAGGAGGTTGGGCAGTAATGACTGCAGAGGATTATTCTCTTTGTTCCTCTGCTCCCCTCACCTCTGTCCTCCCAGGAGCTCCACACTTTCACCTCCAGTTGCACCATTTTGGTTCCTCTGCGAGCTCTATAACCAGTGTCAGAACGCACTGCAGGTGTTGGTTCTCTAACATTTTAATTCATATTTTGTTCTGACTTTATGATGTTCCAAGCAATGGGATTTTTTCTCTGTTGCTGCATGATCTAATGATCATCCATAAGTTCGGCCTATTTTTCACTTTAATTTGCCTATTACTTCAAACACCTTGGGCTGTTCCCAGTGTTTACATGACTCTAAATAAGTCACAGTCTTTTCTGTTTCTGGGTAGTCTGAGCCATTATATATTTAGTTCTGATTTCTGTACAAACTGAACCAGCAATTATTTTATCTTTGTATTGCATGTTGGAGTGTATTAATAACCAGGATTAAAAATCAGGAGCCCATAAAGAGCAGTGGTAAAGGAGCTCCACTGGCTCATTCCCAGGTCCTTGTCTGTCAGGCTCAAACCCTTCTGCCCCCACAGAACCTGTTCATGTTTTACAGCTTTGAGAGGTCCAGTTTCCTTCCTTTTCTTAAGGGGTTTTGCATATTTGTTTAGATTGTTTTCTCCCACAAATCTCCAGCTTTCTCTTTCCAAGATGAAAACACATGCTCTTGCCTTAATCTGTTTCTGAGCACAGTGGACCCTCTGCCTTTCCCCCTCCATTAGACTTCCCTGTCATCTCCAGTAGTTGTATCTGTCCATAACGTGGTAGTCTCCCTAAATACCCTCATCCTATGGATGATGCCCTTTGATCAGCACTGTGCATGTTCACTAAAGCCATCTGAATACCAGGGGATGTCAGGTTGCTTGAAGGGATAAAAGAGAGGATGCAGTGGAGGGTGGAGATAGCTCCAAATTAAAAATGTCTGGGAATCATAGAATCATTTAAGATCATCAAGTCAAACTTAATCCAGCACTGCCAGGACCGCCAGTGACCCATGTCCCCACGTGCCACAGGAGAATATGGCTTTGTACGTATGGACTAGTGTTGGCAATACCTGCTGTCAGCACTGCTGGAGCTGTGCCTTGGCCCTGGCAACCAGGGGAAGTTCTGTGCTCTTCCTTAGGGGTCCAGTGTGTTTATGACCACTACTGTTTGTGATGATTGAGGTTATTTTCATTACTGGCAAATTGTTTTATTGCTTTTGTCTGGTTAAATCTTAATTACTTACCACATATGACAGACACACATACTTATTAATATGCTTATTTTAAATAACCTGCATAAACCAAAGTACCTTGAATTAGGTCCTGATGATGAGAAGGTGAGCACTTGGCAATGAGGACAATGAGGACTCATGTTCTCTCCTCTTTCCCCCTTGCAGGGAGTGCTTGAAGAGGAGCCCGCGGAGCCCGAAGGCCGAGGGCTCCGACTCGGTGACGTCTCAGTCGTCCCCCAGTGACGAGGCTGGAATGATGACTGAGGTGAAGGTGAAGACAGAGGTACCAGATGACTACATCGAGGAGGTGATCTGGCAGGACGACACCAAAGATTCCAAGAAGAACATCAAGGACGGGCCGGGGGATGTGCCTGCGGAGATCTGCGTGGTCATCGGCGGGGTCCGCAACCAGCAGACGCTCGGTGAGGCTCGGGGCCAGGCACCACTCCCGCGGTGTGTGCGGGGACAGGGTGGGGCTCTGGAGAGCTGTGCCCGGACACAGCTCTGCTGGAGGGCCCAGAGCCAAGGTGAACATCGGTCCCGGGGTCCTGGCTCAGGATTATTGACCTTCTGTCACTTTCGCTGTCTGTTTGCATCTGGCCAGCCCTAAAGGCTCAGCCAAGATCAGAAAGAAAAAGCTCCTTATCTTCGTTCGGCATGTTCAGGGACTTCCCCATCAGTCACCTGCAGCTCACGGCGAGCCCAGGGCGGGGGGTGGGTTTGGCACACATGAGGAACTTGGGAAGGAAAGCCTGAGAAAGCTGAGATGTTTTGAGGAAAGCTGCTTTGAGGAATGTGGATGCTGTCTGTACGTGGGACTGAGCTCCAGAGCAGGTTTTACAGGTCGCAGTTTGTTTGTTTTTCTGATCGCTCCTCATGCTGTGGGAATGCTTTTGACTGTGGGCTGGCTGTGGTGTGCCCTGTTCAAAGCAGTGCTTCCTGTCCCCTCCCCACCTCCAGCTGGGATGAGAAGAAGCTTTTTCTTTTTTTCTGTGAACATCAAACTCTCCTCTCCTCCTGCTCCAGAGAAAGGGGCTTCCTGCGGGAAGCTGGCAAGGCACCACTCCTGCACTTGCCTCTGTTGTCCTCGAGCTGGAGCAGGTCCCTGCAGTGTCTCTGGGATCCAAGGGCAGTTGCTAATAAAAAGAAGGAAGAGCAGTTGGACCACGTTTCCTTCAAGGGACTCAGAAGGAAGAGAATTTGAGCTTCCCAGAGCTGCAGTTGGGGTTAGTTTGTCTTGCAGGGGGAGAGAAAAGAGGTGTTGATGCTGGATTTTCTCCTGGGTTTTGGTTGGTCATTGTCCACACTGCTGGAAAGAGACCCAGGAGATGTCCTTAGCTGGCGATTGTCTTGGAAGCATCGTTGTTCCTCCTGTCCTCCTTTCCACCACAGGACAGCCACTGAGAACCGCAGGGTGGGAGGTCAGTGCTGTCTATGCAGGTCTAGGGAAAGCCTAAGAAGTCCATAACTATTTCTGACTTAAAGATCTTATGATTTGGAAGAAATACTCTGTGCATTTTTAGAGTTTTTGTGCCTCTACAGCTCTTGAGGTGTTGATCATTATATGGACAAACCTGAAAAGCATCCCTGGTGCCCTGGGAGGGAGAGGTGGAGATATGACCACTGATGGGCAGCAATGAGAGCTTCTCCTCCAGCCATGGTCACCAGCCCTTGGTGAAAGCATCTGCAGGTTGGGTGTTTGCTGTGTCCCTCTTTTGTCCCCACCGCTCCTGGCTGGGCAGCAGCAGCTGCTCTGCAGTCGGTGTCCCCTGGGAATGGTGGTTTCCAGCTGAGCTTGGCTGTGCAGTGGGGAAGGGGCTTTTGCTCTTGGCTGACTTGGGTGGACTGGAGGGGAAGCCAGTGAGAAGCTGCTGAGGGCACTTGGTTCATTCAGCTGGAGCAGAGCAGACTGAGGGCAGAGCTCACCGGGGACTGCAGCTCCGATCTCTGCTCCCTGTGACAGGGACAGGACCCGGGGAACAGCTGGAGCTGTGCCAGGGAGGGTCAGGCTGGATATCAGGAAAGGTTCTTCCCCCAGAGGGTGGTGGGCACTGAACAGGCTCCCCAGAGAACGGGCACGGCCTCAAGGCTGCCAGAGCTCCAGGAGTGTTTGGACAACACTCCCAGGGATGCGCGGGGTGGGATTGTTGGGGTGTCTGTGCAGGGCCAGGGGTTGGAATCGAGGATCCTGGTGGGTCCCTTCCAATTGTAATATTCCATGGTTCTGTGATTTTCTTTTGTCCCTATGGAGAGCGTTGGGGACAGGCTGGTGTGAGGGGGGACACAGTTCAGTGTGGGGAGAGAGACAGGTTTATTGACCAGTTAACAAATTGAAAGCTGTATAAACTGGAGAACTTCTGTCTGGAAGGGCCTTCTCAAATGCAACACACATTTTATTGGTTATTTTATAGACTGGTGCTGGGCTTCTTCAAAGGCAGCTTGGTCTGGAGGTGATGGGAGTTGGTGCTGATTCCTTTGTGGAAAGAGCCCTGGAAGTGCCCCTGTTATCTGCCATCTACACAACTCTCATTTTGGGGAGGTGGCTCTGAAAAACTTTCCTCTTTGGCCACCAAATCGTGTGCTCTGTGTGCACACACCGTGGTGCCCAGATAGCAGCTCCCTGTGTTTGCTGAGCTGTGGTGTCTGGTCCCCTCTGCCCCCCACGGAAATCACACAGGGGCCATGCCCATCTCTGCAGACATCAGGGTACCCCACACCAGAACGTGCCATGGGCTGCTGCTCCACTGGCCATCCCAGCTGCTCCACTGGCCATCCCAGCTGCTCCACAGGTCATTTTGGCTGCTCCACTGGCCATTCCGGCTGTTCCAGTGGCCCTTGTGGCTTCTCCACTGGCCACTTTGCCTGCTGCACTGGCCATTCTGGCTCTTCACTGGTCATTTTGACTGCTCCACTGGCCACTTTGGCTGTTCTGCCTGGCCGCTTCGGCTGTTCCACTGAGCATTCTGACTACTCCACTGGCCATTTCAGCTGTTTCAGTGACCGTTCCAGCTGCTTCCCTGGCCATCCCAGCTGTTCCACTGGCCATTCCAGCTGCTGTGCTGGAGCAGCCCCAAAGTGTGAACAGCTGGTGCCTCCTGCCTCCGGAGCAAAGGCTTTGTGACTGCTGCCACTTCCCAGCACTTCCAGGGGTTTTCCTCGGCCTGGGATCTGGGAGCCCTGTATTTAAATCACTTCCTCCGTGCAGACAGGCCAGGCTTTGGTAGGATTTTATTCGCCTTCGTTGGGGAGGCTGAGGTTGGAAGTGTCGAAAATGGTTATTTTTTATAGTAATTCCTGGTGAAGTGGTGAATCAGGAGTGAACAAATCCCTCCTCCCTGTGTGGAATTGCTGACCCCCGGCCTGGCTCCTCTCACAGGGTGCTGGGGACAGTCAGTCGCTCCGGGCATGTGTTGTCTGAGCCAGGACCATGGTGCTGAAGGCTCGGGGCACACGTGGCTCCAAGTGACAGCTTTCCTGCAGGGCTCAGCCTCGGGACTTGGCTGAAATACACATTACAAGATTTATGTCTCTTTTCTGAGTCACACATCTGCTCTGTTTATATTTTTAGTTGTTACTTGGAGCAATTTATAACAGGGATTCCCAGCTCAGTTGCTGCTATTCCCTTGCAGTGTTTTCATCAAATCAGGCCTTGTGTCTGATGCCTCCTGTGTGCTTGCACATTCTCATGTCTCTCCCGGCACTTTGGACTGCTCCAGACTCTGCTTCCATCCATGGGGAGCATCCCAAAGCCCGTGGTGGTTGGAAGGGGCTGCAGCAGGGTGGGATGGTTGGGGACAGTGGCTGCAGTCCCCCAGCTGAACGGCCGGTGCTGTTTGGGGGTTTGGAATATTTTCCTTTCAGCTGCTTTTCCACAAAAGTCTTGCAATCCCATGGGATCCCCCTTTGGCATCCCGAGCAGAGGAAGCCGATGGAGAGGTCGGCTCTAACCTGGGTCCTGTCAGCAGCAGATGCTGTGGATGCCCCGCTCCCCCTGCACCCACCTGTACCCCCCTGGTACCCCCGGGTGTCCCAGCCCCAGGGCGGCTGTTCCTGCCCTGCACGGCTCAGAGGTGCCACATTTCCTGTTCTTCCCTTCTTTCTTCTGGTGAGCTTGACCTTGGGCCAGGGTCACTTGAAGAGCCCCAACACACGGACCCTTCTCAGGGCGGGGCAGTGAGGGCAGAGAGGCAGAGAGGTCCCACCATGGAGCTGTCTGGAGAGGAGGAAAAGCAAATGGCACTTGTGTTGTAAATCAGGAGAAAGAGGGGGAGACTGTTTGTCAGATGTGGATCATTTCCTTCTGTTGGGAATGCCATCAGGTCAGTATTTGTGTTTTGGAGGGCTGAGTTATCTGTGAGCTGATCAGGAGAAGTTTTATACAAGACTCCTTGAGCTCTCAATCTGCTCCACCAATCTGGTGCTTTACGAGGAACATTTTGGAGAGGACTTTTCAAGTAATGCATTAAATCAGAATGTTTCTGAGACAGAGTGAAGAGAGAATCCTTCTGCTCTGAGCCTCTATCCATCTCCCAGGCACACCCTGGGTTCATGCCATGGTGCTGAGGTCTCAGTTGCTGAGCTGCTCAGTATGCAAAATTCAAGAGCACTTTGGATTCTCCCTGGTGAAGTACAATAGTACTGCAGAAGCCTTAAGAAATTCTGTGTGACCTCTGACATCTTGTCAGGAAGCCACAGGGACAGATGGGTCTTGGAAATTTTTAATAGGCTTCAGCCATCATTATTCTTTGGAAATGCATCCACTTTAAGGGTTTTTTCTGATTTCTTTTTGCACAATTTAGATGGAAAAGCAGTGGAACGTGGCTCTCCCGTTGGATATACACGAAATCGATATTCAGGGACCTGGATTTTTGACCATGCATTGAGATACACGTCCGGTATGTGCTGGAAGGGTGTGAAAGTCTAACCAGGGACCAGGGAGCAAGAGAAAGCTCTGGAAGCAGTGGGTGCATTGCCCAAATTCCAGCAGCGAGGCTCAGGAAAAGCCTGGCCACACTGAGTGCACCAACTAACCCCAAACCTTGCCCAGCTCCCCTCCTGCTACCACCAGCTTTAACCTGCATGACACACCCTGATGGGGACAAAGCCTGAGGCAGACAGTGACCACACTGATGCTGTCCAAGGCCACGTGGGCATGTCCTTTGCAAGGCCTTAACACACAGTGACGTCCTTTTTTCTCCAGCTCGTCTTTCCTCCACTCTAACAGCACATTTTTTGTGGCAAGTCACCCCTCCTTTCTCTCATACGAGCACCTGTGGTGAGCTGAGCACAGTTGTGGCTGCTGAGCTGCGTTTCAGTGCCTGCAGCACTTCAGGTCCGTCACACGCCTCCCTCACAGCCCCCCCAAACTCCCTGTGCCCCTGGGGCACTGCTCTACCACCCACAGGCAGGGGGTGAGTGCTGGTGCCCCGCTCAGAGACGACTCCAACCTTCCCCAGGTTGCACTTGAGACCTGGGTGCTCCAGGGCACCTGATCACGCCCTGGCCTGAGACCCGAGGTCCCTCTCCTGCCCTTGGTGTCCAGCACAGCCCCTGCACGGGGGCTGCAGCCCCTGCTTGGGTTCACAGTGCAGGAGGAAGGTGCTGCACAGTTCCCTGTACAGGTGATCCTCTTGGAGAACTTCTGCATAGCCAGACACGTTTATGTGCCACAGACTATCTCCAGAGGAAGTAGTAAATGCAACAAAAATGAGGAAAAAATTCAGTCTAGAGCCCCTCACTGTGTTTGACCTGCTTTCAATGACTCATTGATCACAGACTGCTTTGGGTTGGAAGGGACCTGCCATGGGCAGGGACACCTTCCACTAGCCCAGGCTGCTCCAAGGCCTGTCCAAACTGGCCTTGGATGGCCAAGGATGGGGCAGCTACAGCTTCTCTGGGAAACCTGTGCCAGGGCCTCAGCACCCTCATGTGGAAGGATTCCTTCCCAATATCCCATCTGTCCCTGCCCTCTGGCAGTAGGAAGCCATTCCCCCTTGTCCTGTCCCTCCATCCCTTGTCCCAAGTCCCTCTGCAGCTCTCCTGGAGCCCCTTCAGGCACTGGAAGGGGCTCTGAGGTCTCCCTGGAGCCTTCTCCTCTCCAGGTGAACACCCCCAGCTCTCCCAGCCTGGCTCCAGGGCAGAGGGGCGCCAGCCCTGTGATCAACTCAATGGTCTCGTCTGGACTTGCTCCAACTTTTCCCAGTGCTCCATGTGCAGGCAGCTCTGTTGGGCTGTGGGTGGGCATCAGTCCCACTGTGCCGTGGGTTCAGCTGGCCCCCAGCTGTGCTCAGGGCTCCTGTTGGTAGGGCCCAGGCAATGCTGGGTGCACCCTGCTGCTGCTCTGGGGCTCCAGCTGGAGTGGTTTTCACAAAAGAGTTTTGGAGGTTGGTGATGAAAATAATTAGTCCTTAAGCATGAAAAATGAGGGCTGGCAAATGCTGCTGAGTGCTGACGTCTGGGATTTCACTGAGGCAGCCTGTGAGGAGTGACCACAGGTGATGAGTGTCCCGTGGATGTGTATCTGTTATAAAATACAGTGAGCTATGAGAATAAAAATGCTCTGGAGCAGATCAGACACAGCCAAGTGCCTGTGCTATCAGAATATGTGAGTGTTGTTTCAGATGGGTGCTCTGGTGTATCAGACTGTGGCAAATGGCCTGGTTCAGCATCAGTGACAAAGCAGCCTCCCAGGCTCAGGAGACAGTTCCTGGTGGTGCTGTCAGTGATGGACAGGGAATTCAGGGCTCTTACGCACTGAAAGGGGGGCTCTTTTCTTCCCAAGCTGTAAGAATAGGACTGGGAAAGGGAAAAAGGACTGTGGGCATAGTGTGTTCAAATAACACGTTGTGTTTGTTCCTGGCAGGAGCTCACTTTGAGTAGCTCCAGGTAAGTATTGCTGTGAAATGCTGTTTGGGAGTGTTTATTTGGCTCGGTGGGTGAAGGTTTTTGTTCTTGTTTGTGGCTCCTCCCTGAGTTTTGCTGTTTGGCATGGTGAGGAAAAGATTGTTTCAAGGTTTTGTGAGGAAGGGTCCATGGAAATGAAACTCTGCTTTTATGTTCAGCCCTTCTTTCTCCCACCTCCTCTTTGGTCAAGTGCTGTTCTCACCCTCCCAAAGAGCACCGAGGTCATCCCAGTTCCACAGCTCTGGTGGACAGCTAAGAAATGCAATGCATTCTGCAAAGGGGAGCCTGGAAAGTGAATTTATAGCCTGTGCAATGAAGTGAAGTGGGGAAAAAAGAGATTGAGTCAAATAACAAATCTAAGGAAATTTCTGTCTGCCTGTTCAGTAACAGAAGAGCCTGAATTCGTGGCATAATTTCATCATTACAAATGGTTCTCCCAGCTCTTTTCCTCTGGTTTCATTTCAAATGACTGTTTGCAGATGTGTGTTTTTCTGGAATTAGAGACACAAATTGAGAAGAGAGACTACTGTGGTCATGTGCTTTTCCTTAAAAAGGGCAAAAGTTCTATTTGTATCTATTTGGCTTCCTCTGGGTGGATATTTACCAAATCTCTCTGGGTTTCTTGGGAAATTTGTACATTGTGCATTTCTTGAGAAATTTTGAAAACTCCTGGCCTCGAGATAACATATTGCCTTCTTTTTTCAGATGAAAAGCTTTTTTTCCCAGCTACGAGGAACTTACTGAAAAGTAATTCAAGGTTATTTCTGTCCATAGGAAACATTAGTCATTATTATAAAATTATAAGTCAGGCTATTTTGAGAGTGGCCCTTTCACGTTAGCAAAGTTAAAAAGATACACTGAAAATGTAAGTTCAGGGTAATATGCCAAGGAATCTTAAATAAGCCTGAAAAAAAGAATAGTGTCTGGGATAGTGATTTCCTGCATTTATCTCCATGAACCATCCAAAAATTACTTTGCTGCAAAGTGCATTCTTTTGCCCACAGTTTATGGATCAGTGTGCAGGGAGGCTGCTTTTCCTGATCTAATATGGTGATGTGTGCTTCTCTGTCTTGTTTTCCAGGGTCTTACGAGTGTGGAATATGTGGGAAGAAATACAAATATTACAACTGTTTCCAGACCCATGTGCGAGCACACAGAGGTACCTCACTGCTGCTGCAATCTTGGGAATCCCAGGGGAACACAGGCTCAGGGGAGGGTCAGGCTGGACATCAGGGAAAACTTCTCCCCCCAGAGGGTGGTGGGCACTGAACAGGCTCCCCAGGGAATGGGCACGGCCCCAAGGCTGCCAGAGCTCCAGGAGCGTTTGGACAACGCTCCCAGGGACAGGGTGGGATTGTTGGGGTGTCTGTGCAGGGCCAGGAGTGGGACTTCATGATCCTGGTGGGTCCCTCCCAACACAGGATATTCTGTGATTTTATGTCTATTTTCAGGAAGGTCTTGAAGGTTGCTCTGCTGCTTCTGTGGTCACCACTAATTCTTCTTTGGGGTGGAACACTGAGAGGGGCCCAGTGATAAACTCTGGGGCTGTCTCAGCTTTGTGGCTCTCTGTTCCAGAGACATTTCTCCCGAGGTCAGGAGCAGCTCCCATGTTTGGGGCAGTATTTACTGCCCAGGCTCTCGTGGGCATCGCTGTGTGCTGGAGGAGCTGCAGGTCACAGAGTCTCTCCTGGCAGGTCTCACGTGCCAGCAGTGCGGCGGCATCTCCCCGAGATGCTCCCTGCTCCTGCCCATCCAGGTGTTTCATCCATCCCTGACAGTCAGGATGGGAGGATGGAAATCAGATATGGGCAGATATGTGATTGCTGTATTTTTGAGTTAAAATCTAAATGCTCCTTGAGCTCACTCGGTACCCCTGCTGTCAGCTGAGGTCACTTCCCAAATGCACTGTGTGGATGAAATGTCTTGTGCTTAGTCAGGAGTGGCTTTATCTGAGTTTTCTGTAAGACTGAACAATACAATGTTGCTTAATTGCAGAAATGTGAAAGTTTGTGGTGCTTTGTACAATCAAAGTGCAGTTTGCAGGGTTTGGAGAAATGCATATCTGAAGTAGCAGAACAGCAGGCACCGGAAACAGCTCCTGAGCCTTTCACTGGATTTGTTTTCTGTCACCTGGAGTGAGCTCTGGAGTCAGTGCCAGGCTGGCAGGAGCATCTGCTTTAGCTCCTCAGGTGTAACCAGCAGTTGGAATCCAGGAATAATGAAGGCTAATACTAAGTTTCAGATGCTCAAACTCTCAGCAGTCAGCACATGCACAGCTGAGAAGTGAACCTGTGTCCTTAACTGCTCAGAGTTTGTCACAGTCTCACAACACATCCCTTAATTGCACGGTTGCACATTCCTCGTGTGCTGTTTAATGTCACAGAGCTGCTTCTCCACCCCTGCATACACAGAATTGTTTTTCATTGCTGGTATTTCTTTTCTAAATACCAACAAAATTCCTTAAAGTCCTTTAAACTACCAAGTAGCTTCACTCTGCAGCTTAAGGAAAAAAATCCCTAAAATAATAGGGATATGCTTTACCATTGCATCACAGCGTTGCAATAATTTCGCAGTAATAATTGCAGTATTTAAATCTGGGACAAGATTTGCTTTTATTGTACTTCTCTTCCCCAAGCACTATGGGATCCTTAATTCAGCTGGAATTTTAGGAGCTCTATTAGCATGAGGTCACCTTCTAGTGTGTGATCTGATTGATTTGTATTTATTTATATTTTGGTAATGAAATTAAGCTATATATTAAATTATATAGTTGCATCAACATAGGCCTGTACATTTGATATCCATAGTTTTGACATGAACTCAGAAGAGACACCACTTTACCTTTGCTTCCAAGGCCTTTTTCATGTGTAGTTGTAGAAGATGGAAATTTTCAAAATTTTAAATGTGCAAATTTATCAGCAATTTTCACATCAGTGGTGGAGAAGCAGAATTTATATATGTGATACTTAGGAGGTGTTGGTTTATGTTACTGTAAATGGATGCACGTAATAGTAACATTTAAAGTGCATTTGAATTGCCTTAAGACAATAAAAATACAAATGAGATATTTATTCATCTACACTCTTCAGCAAGAAATTAAATTGAAAATGTGATGCAGCTCTGTCAGTGGGATTCTCCCAGGGAGCGGAAGCACCGGGCAGCGTGCGCCTGTCTGCAGAGGAATGACCTGGCAGTGAAAGGTTAATGGATGGGTTGGAAAAAGGAAGGAAGGATTCTTCGGAGGAAAGCCCTGTGCGATATTATCCGGCGAGAGTGGTGCACGGACCGGACCAGGAACGGTGCTGGAATAGCAGAAGGCTGCAGGAGTGAAGGGGATTTTTGTGAAAGGTGCTTTCATTGCCCCAGGCGTGCAAGGCTTCCAAGAGGAGCGGTGGGCGGCGGTGCCCGGCGGTGGCACAGGCGGTTCGGTGTGCTGGGATCGCCGCGCGGAGGCTGCCGCTGTGCGCGTTCCGTGTGCTCCCTGCGGCTCTCCGGCCCGTGCCTCAGACAAAGTGCCAAGGCTCTGGCAGCCAGCTCTCCCGGGGCTGCTTTCCTCGAAGCACTGGAATGGGAGCTCCCTTGGCCCGTTCCGGGCCGTTCTCAGCTGACAGAACTCCAGTCCCGAAGCCTTCAGTCGTTTCTTTCTGGCTGGGCAAGGGAGGAGCTGGACTGCAATGGCGGGACCTGGCATTCCCTCTTTGCAGGATGGATTTTCTGAGTGTCAGCCATGGTTTTCCCAAGGTCTGGGCCACCCATCAGTCACGTAACGCCTGCCTTTCCCAAAGCTGGACTGATCCTGGGAAACTCACCAGCTCAGCATCAGAGTAGCTAAAGCAAACTGAGGCCACTCTTTCTTCTCTCTAGGTGCTTGCTTCCAGGGCTTTTTGAGCATTCCAGCAGGAATAGCTGCTGTTTGTGATTTGCTGAAGGATACAGCCGTTCCCAGGCCTCTGCTCTCTGCTTCTTTGTGTGGTTCCTGTGTCACTAACGGGCCTTGCCCAAGCCCTGGGTTGATCCTGCAGACTGGTAGAGCAGGGCATCCAAGAGTCTCAGCCCATGGGAGAGCAGATAAACTGGTGCTGATCTGCTTTGGACCTTTGGGGCAGAACAAAACATCTGTGTCACCAGCCCCTCTGCCACTACTCAGTGACACATCTGGCCCTGGGATGGGAGGTTTGGAGTTCTCTAGTTGTCCTTGCTTTGACCTGGGTTATCTCTGAGCTGGTTTTTGTGTCCAGTGCCCAGTTTGGAGCTGTGGCAAGGGAGCCTGGACCTTACAACAGGGAGGTCTGTCACCCTCTCTGCTCCTGTAGTCGATCCGTCCTTGTCCACTGTTTGTTTTGCCCCGTGCAGAATTTAATGTCTCCTCATCCTTCAAGCTGTTCAGTTCCACATGAACAGTCTTGCTCTGGCAACATCACATTTTCCTTTGCAATGAGAATTTTTTTGAGAAATTTTCTAGATTTTTTTTGTAGCTGCACCTGCCTCCACTCCAGCTCTCCGTGGCAGACAAGCTGTGTTGGAGGTGACCTGTGTTCTTGAGACTGATTTCTTTTCCTGTCTGCCTTTAGGAGCTGGGGAGTTTATATTATAAAACAGGGCATTTTCTTAGTTTATTGAGCCTCTCCTGTGGTACTCTGCATTGGCTGGAGAGTTTCAGGGAGTGACTGCTCTGGCAGTTTGCAGAAGGGCTGAGGCAGCTCTGCTTCAGGACGTGCTGCCTTGCAGGGACAAGTTCCCATTCTGCTTTCCCCTGAAAGCCGAGATGCAGGCACGGAAATCCCCGAGTAAGGGCTCTGCAAAGAACCAGAAATGTAGGTAAGAAATTTCCTCACTGTGTTTTATCAAGGAAGAAAGGAAAAGGTTGTGTTCCTTCCCTGTCGCCTCCCCGAAACTCCCAAATAAAATAAAAAAGAAACCCAACAAAAAAGTTATGTTGTGGAGCTGAAAGGCTCCTTTGTGAGCTGCTGTGCAGCCCTGCAGGATCAGGGCTCCTTCCTCCTGCCCGAGTTCAGCTGGAGCAGAGGGGCTGCGCATTCCTGGTGCCCATGGAAGGCTCTGTCCCAAACGTTACCTCTTCGCCTACACGCAACCCAGGGCTTCAAAATGT
Source organism: Ptilonorhynchus violaceus (assembly GCA_013397565.1). Lineage (NCBI taxonomy): Eukaryota > Metazoa > Chordata > Aves > Passeriformes > Ptilonorhynchidae > Ptilonorhynchus > Ptilonorhynchus violaceus. The sequence goes on along the minus strand of VZRJ01001246.1, from coordinate 126,225 downwards.
TTTGCTTACAGTGCTTTTATTTTAGCTGTGTGGGGTTTTTCAGGTCAGTGAAAGGTTTGGATTGCCTTCAGGAGCTAGTCAGCTAGAAAGTTCTGCTTTGTACGGTTGGGTCGTGCTTAAGCACCATGAGCAGCAAAACATCTGCATGTTTTGAGTCAGGAAAATTATTTCACTTTTAGATAACTCTAAAAAAAAATGGCTGAAATTGCTTTATTAGACTTTCAAACAGCAAATTTATAAACCTCTGGGCTGAGGCCAAGCAAGGGAGATTTGTACCCAAAGGAGAATTCTTCCAAAAGCAAAGCAAGAAAATAGCAAGGCTCGAGTTTAACCCTCGCAGGATATATCGCCTCTGGCCCAAGAATTGGTGGAAGTTCTCTGTTTCCAGATAAGCTTTTCTGGGCTGAACGATGATTTTGCTGAAGTTGGTTTTGGTTATTATTTATTTACGTTATAAGTTTTTGCATTGCCTCCCTCCAAGCCCATCAGCTCCCCAGTCCTCCCCTGGGCCGTGCCAGCCGAGGGCCGAGCTGCCCTCACCACAGCAGATGCTGGGTGCTCTGAGTGGGACTGGATTCTTCAGGCCGAGTTTCATCTTTCACCGATTGTTAAAAAACTTCTCAAAGCTTTTAAAGTTTCAGATTAATGTTTTCCAAGAATGGGTTCTGCTCAATTCAAAAAATATGAAAAGGAAGATGACTCATTCACATGGCGAATATGGAAAAATGCTTTTTTCCAAAGTGCACATTTTTTGGAGTCTGAGTTAGAGCAGTTCTGTCACTGAAAGGATTTTGAGGTGAGAAGTAGAAAACTAATAAAGAAATAACCATCCCTGAGGAGAGATGGTGTTCCTGAGCTGTAGAAAGCTGGGGTTCATTTGTTTGATTATCTTCTACTGAAAAATCAGAGGGTTTTGGGGAGGTCCTTTGCCCTCTGCCCTGCATCCCAAGATCCATTTTTCCTGTGCACATTTCCCAGTCTGCAGCAGATACTCATATGAGATGCAGAAAGTTTCTTGGGACACAGGAGTTAACTGGCCTGCTTTCCAGCTTCCCTGCCCACCTCCCTATTCTTACTGACTTTTGCAACTTTCTCAGAAATTCGTCTTTTGTTTCACAGCTGTAATTACTTGGGCTCAGCTCAGAGGTGATGCCGAGTGGGCTGTTAGGGGATTTTTAGTTGGTCATTTTTTAATTCATGAATACTTTAGTCTGTCTCATGACTAAGAGTAACAACATTTCTTGACGCACTTCAGAAATGGCTGTTCCTTAAACCTTTGTGTGTTGCCTGATTCTTGTTAAATTTGACTGAAGTACTTTTTAAAGCCATTTAAATAGTGCATATCTTTTATGATTTATTTATGCTGTGGCTTGTGAATGCCAGGACAGCATTTTGCATAAATCCATTGTGCCATAGCTGCTTTTCCTTGAACGATGGGTGGGAATTCAAACAAATAGCAGCTGTGGAAAAATCCAGGGCTTTGCTGTCAAGGTTCTGCATCTGATACTGAGGCTTTCTGATCTGGCCCCTCAGTTTATGAAGTTGTGCCAAATTAATAACATTGCCTAGAAAAATTATCTAATCAGGCAGGTTAATCAAATAGAAATGTACAAATTCACAAACCCACAATCATTTCTTTTTATTATTTTTAAGAAATAAGGAAATTAAATGCAAACAGTGCTCATTACTTAAGGTTGCAAATTTTAAATTCAAAAATGCTGTGCCATTCTGCAACTGTGGTTTCCAGAGCAGTGCAAGCATCATTCCAACAGACATATGGAATATTTTGCTATGTAGTTACGTTATTAGATAATGTGACATACAGTATATGCAATTTTGGATGAATATGAAACACTTCAAACTGGCTTGGAAATCCTAATCGTTTATGATCCTTGACTTGTAACTTTGGGTTTTGTTTCCCAGCTTTTAGCTTTGCCTGTTGCATTCATTTAGGGCTTGAACATGATCTCTGCTCTGTGCTTCTTGTGGTCCCGTGTGCCACAGTGAAGAGAGCTTTTTCTCCCTTCTTTTCACATTCACCTTCAGTGAGCCCAGGATAGAATCACCTGGGGGAAATCGTGTGGCCCATCTCTTGTGGAGGCTTTGCCATCACTGCTGTGGAGGGCAGGCAGGGTGCTGGAGCCGGCTGTGCCACATCCCATGGGAGGCTGAGCCAGGTGCACGGTTCACTGCTCACATTCCTGGGTTCACAGCACTTGCCCAGGAATTGCCTCTGGAAACGAGTCCAGAGGAGGCCACGGAGCTGCTCCGAGGGCTGGAGCCCCTCTGCTCTGGAGCCAGGGAGACCTCAGAGCCCCTTCCAGTGCCTGAAAGGGCTCCAGGAGAGCTGGAGAGGGACTTGGGACAAGGGAAGAAGTGACAGGACAAGGGGCTTCCCACTGCCAGAGGGCAGGGATAGATGGGATATTGGGAAGGAATTGTTCCCTGGGAGGGTGGGGACGCCCTGGCACAGGTTTCCCAGAGAAGCTGTGGCTGTCCCATCCCTGGAAGTGTCCAAGGCCAGTTTGGACGGAGCTTGGAGCAACCTGGGATAGTGGAGTGTCCCAGGGATTTGGAACTGGATGGTCTTTAAGTTCTCTTCCAACCCAAACCAGTCAGGGATTCAATAAATTAAGTACATGAGGGATTTCAGGAACCCTTCAGTAGAAATTACAAAGCTCATTGTCTTGTGTTCCATTAGTGATAGCAGAACTGTTGGGATGTGTCTGTCCAGTCCATGCCTCATCCAGGGTCCCTCTGCCTGGAGGCACAGCAGGAGCCAGGCTGGGGCAGGAGGAGGGATGGAGGGATGGGACAGGGGGAGCAGAGAGTCCCCACACCCCACACACCTCCAGAGCCCTCTCGGGGCTCCCTGAAGCCTCTCGGAGCAGGGAGGGGTAGGAACATCCCTTCGGCCATCCCATGTCCCAGTGACAGCCTGGGGAACCGGAGCTCCGCGTTGGGAGGCTCTTCCAAAGGACCGGGTTGGACGGGACTTGGAGCAACCTGGTCTCGTGGAAGGTGTCCCTGCCCATGGCTGGGGGTGGAACGAGATGGGCTTTAATGTCCCTTCCAAGCCAAACCATTCTGCGATTCTACGACCGCGGGCAGCTGGGGTTTAACAACGAGCCGCGGGTCCGGCCCTGCAGCCCCGGTGAGCTCCTCAGCACCCGCTCCGTCCCGTGAGGGCCGGGCCGCGATGCCAGGCAGAGCCGCGGCCGGAGGAGAGCGAGGGAGCGAGCGAGGCGGCGCTCGGGGCCGGGGCAGCGCGGCCGGCGGATCTAAGCGCAGCTCTTTCTCTTTGCAGACACCGAAGCTGCCTCAGGAGAAGGAGCCTCACAAGGCAGTAAGTACAGCGGGACGTGAGGGGCCGGGTGTGGCGGGGAGGGTCAGGGCGGGGGTCCCGCACGCCGAGCGCCCCGCGGCGCCGGGGCNCGGGAGTCTTTCAGGGCACGGCCGCCCCTCACAGCCCGGCAGGTCAGGCGGTTGTCGTCATCCCCCCGCCGTGAGGGGAACGCGGTGCCCCGGGGAGCTGCCCGGGGAGCGCTGTGAGGGCACCATGAACAGAGCTCCCGCTGCCTCCTTCCCCCGAGGGGGGCAGGGCACTGCCAGCCCAGTGGCGTCCAGTTTTGGCATCCAGGATTTTTAAACCCTAAACCTGCAGTTTGGGGAGTGTGCCCCAGCCCGGGGGAAGGACAGCCAGAGCCGGCCCAGGGCTGAGGGCAGCAGGGGAAGAGGCGGCACCAGAGGGAGCTCGGGGCAGACTCATGGCCCCTGTGGAGGGGGGATTAGGAAGAGGGAGCCAGGCAGTTCCCGGTGACAGGAGAACCGAGAGATAATGGGAATAAAGTGGAGAGAAGAGGGATTGAGGCTGTGAGACGGAAAAGCACTCCCCCGTGCTGTGGAGCACCTCCAGAGACGTGTGTCCTGTGTCCTTGGGCGTTTACCAGACCAGTCTGGATAAAGTCCCGAATAAGCAGAACTGAGCTCAGAGCAGACCCAGCTTTGAGCAGGAGGTCAGACCAGAGATCTCTTGAGGTCTCTGCCCACCTGGGGTTTGCTATGATTGTGTTAGGTGAGAGCCATGATTCCCGCTGGAAAGGTAAGTTCCCAACATTGGTGGTTGCAGAGGGCAGCTTGGAAGCACCAAACTTACCCTGGGTGGGTATAGAAATGTTAGATAAATAGTAAAGAAAAATAGCAATTAAAAAGTACAATCAGGCCGCCTTCAGCCCATTCTGTGATAAGTGAACAATTGGCGTTAGCGTAGGGGGGGTCTTGGCTTTCTGTCTGCAAAAGGAAGCAGGACTGACTTCACTGCAGTTGGGGGATGAAGATCCTCAGCCCTGAGCCAAAACATCTCAGTAGCAACCAGCCCTGACACAGTGTGTACACACAGTGCACCTGCCCACGGGGGGAGCTGGGCTCTGCACTGAGCCTTTCTCTTTCACTTGACAGAGTCCAGCTCTGTGCAGGGCATGGAGACTCCTTCCCAGGCTCCTGTCACCTCCTTTGGTGTCTCTCAGTCAGTGTTCTGCTCTTGTCAGTGTTTTACTTATCCCGAGGCTTTCCAGGCTCGTCTCCTGGCTCCATTGCTCTGAGTTTCGCTGGCAGGCACTGCTGTGTTCTGGGCTAGGATGTGGGTATTGGGTACTTTTGCCAGAGCTTGGGAACCACCTCGTGCAAAGAGATTTTTTTTTCTGTAAGTGAGCTGCTCCCCTTCCCACCTGTTGTGGGAACTTTTTTGGCTGGAAAAGATAGGGCAGAGTGATGCGTGAGGAGGGAAAAAGACACAAGGGCTCACACCTTTGCTGTGTGGGCAGACTCGATGTTGTTGGAGCCATGGTAAGATTTCTGTGGATGTAACTGCCTCTTCTGTGGTAGCTGGGTCGTGGAGGAAGGGGGAGAATGGAATGTCACGGGCAGAAGTCTTGGAGAGAACGGTGAGAAGCAGCCGCTCCCTATACCAGGCTTCCGAGGAGCTGCCACGGTTGCACTGGAGACGGAGCAGGGAGCAGTGAGAGGGGCAGGGGCTGCTTCCATCTCCGTGCAGGACTGTACAAGTCTGGCCCCATCCCCAGTGCAGGAGATACTGAACATCATTTTTACCTGCGACACCCATTGCTATCCCAAAATAGTCTCCTCTAGCTGAAAGAGCTGGAGGCAAGAGCAAGCCACCAGAGCAGGGAGATGGTGAGTGGTGGGGTGGGGAACAGGGAAGAAGGATCCACCGTGGCCATGCCCCGCTGGAGGGACAGCCTGGACATGTCACCTGCCTTACAGAGTGGATGTGAGACTGCTCGGCCGGTGCTGCTGTGCCTAAGTGGACGTGGTTGTAATTTCCTGACAGAGTCATCTTCCCTCTTTGAGCTGCAGTGAAACAACTCAGCTCTCTTCTTTCCCTCCGTGCCTTCCCCTCTGGGGCTGGATTAAGTCCCTGGCCTACCCTGGTTGCTTCTGCATGTTTCTTCTCCTTTTTCCACTCAATGGCTCTCTTGTTTCCTTGTCAGTCTGTTTGCTCCTCATATATTTTAGGAATTTTTTATTTATCTTTCCTTTCCTGCTATTTTTGCTCTGCCCGCTGCTGCACTGCTATTCCTCTGTGACCCGATTTGGCTGTTTACACCCTCACTCTTACAGATGTCTGCATTGTTCAAATCTTCCTTTGCTATTTCTATCTCATTGGGAACCTCGACATTCATGGTCTCTGCAGGCATGGTTTGCTGTCCTCTCCCAAAATTTCTCAGTATTTAAGGGATACAGCAAGGTCTTGTTTTCTCTCTTATGTTTCTGTCTGGGACATGGATTGCATCCATCCTGAACCTGTGGGTGAGGAGTCCCTTGACCAGCAGCGGGGCCCTGGATTAGTTCACATAACCACATTATACTACATTAGTTCACATCACAAACTGCAGGGTTTGAAAAGCTCTTCAGGTTTTCCCTGTGGTCATTTTTTGGAGCCAGCTGTTACAGCCACCAGTGGTCACCTAAAAAGTGTTGGTGAAGGCAACTTTGTGTGTGAGGTGAGGAGACAGCTCGGCTGCTGCCTCTGCAGAGCACCTGGGCCGGGTGCCAGCTGAGTTTTGGTGGCACTTCCCTGTGCTGTGCTCCCTGGGCTGCCCCGGGAGCAACCAGCTCTGTTGGGCTTTGGGAGGCAGTGCCTGGGTGTGAGAGCGAGCCTGGGCTGTGGGGACGAGGAGGGACTGACCTGGTGTGTGAGGCTGTGCTGGAACGTGCCCTTGCCTTCAGGTCTGAGGGCTGTGGTAAGAACGGGCTGTTGTGGGAAGGCCCATCCTGGCCTTTTTCCTTCCTAGGAAGAAGGGAGCCATGGGGCAAGCTGAGACCCAGCTGAGGTCTTTGTTCACTGCCTGCTTAAAGAGGAGACAGTGGTGTTTAGGCTTTCCAGCTGGGAAAGCACTTCGAAGAGTCCCTTGGGGAAAAACTGTTACATTTGGTTGGTTATTTTCAGCCTTGGGGTTTATAGTCTATAGATTGTGTCTCTGGGACTCCCTTTATTTTTTTGGACTCGTTCTTGAAGAGGCACAGCTCTGTGCTATTGAGGAATGGATGTGCTCCTGGGGACAGTGGTGCATGGTTTTGGGAGCTACTTTTCTAGCCTTGGCTCAGGGTCCAAGACCAGAATTCCCACATGAGAGAGAAGAAAACAATGCAACCCACAGTGCTAATGTGTTAAAGAGACTTGTCTGACTGCTACCAACTTTAACTGGCAGGGAGGAGGAAGAGAAGAGGGTGATTTTGAAAAAAACTGTATTTTTGATATTTTTCCTAGACAGGTGTGGCCAGTTTGACATCTGGGCCATCACTGACTGTTCCTGTAGAAGAGTCTGGAGGTCTTTTCTGAGATGCTCATATGCTGTGTGGTTTGCTCCACACTTTGGGAAGTCCTCAAGGAAGGCGTTTGGGCTAGGTCTGTGCTCTCATTCTCCATGGAAATTCCAGTCATGTTTAGGGGAGTTACAAACTGTGCACAAACAGTCTCCCTCCTGCTGCTCACATTCCACAGGACATTCTTGGCAACCGGACAGGTCGCTGAATAAACCCAGGGAAAGTGGGGGTCCAAGGCCCTGGGCGAGCAGGGACACGGCTGAGGCAGCAGCTCCTCTCACCTGAGCAGGTGTTTGCCCTTTGCTGGGTGTGGGGCGGGTCATGGTCAGTGGGTTGTGGTCAGTGCATGTGTCTCAGGTTGGGGACACAGTTGAGAGAGCTGGGCTGGCACCGGCGTTGGATCAGCACTGCCTGTGGCAGGGCCTGTCCCTGGGAGTTGGGGTTGGGTTGGGAAGAAAAGCCAGCTGCTGACAGCCTGTTCTGGGTGCATCCCCAGGAGCTCAAGGGGAGTATGAGCTCCCACTGTTTGCAGATCTGTAACTGCTGGACAGGCTGAGAGAGCTGGGGCTTTCAGCCTGGAGAAGAGAAGGCTCCAGAGAGACCTTGGAGCCCCTTCCAGTCCCTACAAGGGCTCCAAGAGAGCTAGGGAAGGACTTTGGACAAGGGCCTGGAGTGACAGGATGAGGGGGAATGGCCTTAAACTGAAGGGAGGGCAGGTTTAGATCAGATATTAAGAAAAAATTCTTTACTGTAGGGGTGGGGAGGCCCTGGCACAGGCTGGCCAGAGAAGCTGTGGCTGCCCCATCCCTGGAAGTGTCCAAGGCCAGGTTGGATGGGGCTTGGAGCAACCTGGGATAGTGGAAGGTGTCCCTGCCCATGGCGGGGGGGGTTAACAAGATCATCTTTAAGGTCCCTTCCAACCCAAACCAGTCTGTGACTCTGGTTCTCTGATTGTAATATTCAGGCTGTTGGGTTTTGGTATAATTCTTTTCTGTAGGGAAGAGGAACTTATGTACAAGAACATCTCCGGAGTAACCGTAACTGGTTTGCAGAGCTTGAAGTTAAACTGAGTTTTATGGCCCCATGAAATTCATCTGGGAGTGTGTAAGCACCTGAGCTTTGCTCTGTGCTCACTGCTGCTCTTCCCTACAGTGCTCTGCCTCTTCAGACCAGCCCAGGGCAGAGTTCGGGTTCTCTGGCAAATGTTAATATGACACTTGCCTCATTTCACCTTAGCAATGGCCTGTCAGTACCTGTTTCCAAAATACCAAACGTTAACAGGTACAGCAGGCAGTACCATACCCCTTAGGAGTTCTAAGTCCTTTGCCTGGCAGAGCCAGGATCACTTCCCAGAGGAGCTTGGAATTCTGCAGGCAGGCGGGAGACAGCAGGATGAAAAGAAAGTGCCTTGCCAGAGGCAACCAGCGGGTGAGTGGCAGTGGAATAAAGTGCAAGTCCCTGGGCTTGCAGCCCAGTCCCTGAGTGCTGGGCACAGCCCAAAGCTCTTGGAGTGCAGTTCTGGGCCCTGGGAAAGAAACCAGACACAAATGCACAGAGAAATGGGCAGGGAAGGATTGCTAAAAGCTGAAGATTTCTCAAAGTGCAGCTGGTGCATTAACTTCACGTATGTCTGGTTAGTGATTTGGGACTTTGTGAGTGTTCCTCTTCCCAGGGGAGAAGTCCTGAGTCTGGGAGAGCAATGCTGATTGATATTGTGGGGAAGAGTCTTACCATTCCTGGGATCTTTAAATAAAACACTGTTAAAAGTGGGAAGAGTCAGGCCGAGGTGATTCCGGGAGCCTCGAATTGATCTCCAGTGTGTCAGTGAGGCTGGCTGAGTCAGGACAGCTTGCTGACAGTAGGGTTTGCTCTTTTTCCCTGGTGACACCTTTTGTGAGGACCATAACAAGCAGGTTGCAGTTTAAAGCAGGCTGTGCTCACAGGCAGTACTACCCATGAGTGATGTTTGCTCTGTTAGACTTTGCTTGCCACCAGCCAGGGGGATGGGCAGGAAGACATGGGAAAACAGTTCCACCACAACAAGCCAGTCCAACTGCTCTGCCTGCTCTCATTCCTGGGGGTGTTGCAGTTTGTTACTATGGCAATTCAGTGACATTTGCTGGAGGTTGGAAGACCCACTAATGGTTATTTTCTGGAAGATCCCATCCTTTCTGTCTCCATTTCCTGCCCCTGTGTAAATGCACTTCTGTTGAAGAGGCACAGCTGGATCTTGTGCTGCCTCAAAAGCAGATCCCAGTGCTCAGCCTGCCAGCAGGTTAATCCTGCTCGGCTCCCCAGTGACCTCCACCAATTGGGAGATGCTGGAGAGCCCAGTGTACAAATCCCATCTGTAATCCCAGACCATCCCTGACAGCCTCCTTCTCGTGTGCCTTAAATTCTGGCATAAACAGGAGCAGCTGTCAGAGTACATTTATGCTCCCTGTGACCAGCCCCACAGACTGGAAACTGGGCCAGATCCCACAAAATCCCACCTGATTCCTCATAACACACCCTGTTTTCTCTTTGTAGCTCTTGCCCTTTCTGTTGTGTTGAGCCCCTTTTCCTTGCTTGCAAGTAATTTTTGAAAGTCACAGATACCATCTCAGAGGTGATGATACATCCAGGTGTTTCAGACTGCCCTCAGGCTGCAGGAGGAGCAAAATGTGCTCCCTGGAATTTGTCAGACCATGTCACCTCCACAGCCTGATGAGCAGCTCAGGAGCAAATCCCAGGGAAGGCAGGGATGCACAGTACCTGCTGCAGTGTCACAGGGTTAAAAATAACTGCTTTTAGAGATAAATATAATGCAAGGGTGCCAAAATGATCGTCAGAAGAGGTACTTTTGAAAATTTAATATAACTATATATTAAATATAAATACATCTTGAGATTTACTTTCTTCTTCCCCATTTGTAGTAGTCTCATACTTGCTTATTGTGTGCTAAACTGTACCTGAGTGCTGGGCTAAGACAGGGCATTTGGTGGGAGGGGGACATTAATGTTTACTGGGTCTGAGGATGTTGTAGGCAGCAAGCAGAACATTTTTCTTTCCAGTTTCTCAGCCAGATGCAGTAAAACCCATCACCTGGGTCCAGGTGTACATCCACGTGTGTCTCCACTGCGGTTACAGGGAGGAAAAAAGGAAAATGGTATTATATTTTTTCCCAAAATGGAATGCACAGTAAATATTTCAGAAGCCCATAAATAAAAATGATTGATCTGATCTTTTAAGAACATCTTTTCCTTTGGGCTCTGACTAAGTGTGAGAAAGTTCAGCCTGAGAGGGAATTTATTTGGAAAAGCAGTGAAAGGTTAGAAGCAGGGATGTGGGCTGGAATATGCCTTGCAAATGTTAACTGTGGAGGCACAGTGCTAACGCCTTGCATGTGCAAAAACATTTGGAGGGCTGTGAATTTAAACCATGAAATTAATATAGTCAAAATTAGGGTTTTCTTGCCCACACCTTACTCATCCAGGATATGGTGTTTGCAATGTTCTGACAGGGATGGGAAGATGTGGAGGTGGTTTGCTGGTGTTAATTTATGGTTAAGGAAGAACCTTTATCATCTCTGTTTCTTGATTAATTTAAATGTTCAGATTTGCAACCTTAATGTTTCCTTAAAGTAAACTTAGCTTCTGATTTCTTTTACTTTTTGAGGGGGTACCTGAGCAAAACCCAGGAAGTTCCATTGTTGTGCTTACTAACACCTTACACAATGAGAAGTGTGATGTAAATGCTGTGTGTGTGCACACCCACGTGCACCCCACGGTGACCCATGAATCATTTACAACTGCCTGATTCATTTGCCAGTGCTCTTATTTAATAATTCTCCTGCTCCTTGGGGACAGCTGTAAAAATGGATTTTATTTTCCTAATGTGTTTGCATTTTAAGTAGGTAAAAGCTCTTTAGATTTCCATTTGCCAAACAAGGAGATGAATATGTTCATCTTCACATGTAAATGACCAGTGGGCTGAGACCAAGAATGATAAATTTCGGTGCAGAAGGAGGAATTAAGAAAATAATAAGAAACTTAGTTCTGGGATTTACAGCGTGAAGAAGTTTTGAGGTTAAAGCCTGAGATATTGAAGATATTTATCCCAAGATATGGGGAGGGTCAGGTTGGATATCAGAAAAGGTTCTTCCCCCAGAGGGTGGTGGGCACTGAACAGGCTCCCCAGGGAATGGCCCCAAGGCTGCCAGAGCTCCAGGAGCGTTTGGACAATGCTCCCAGGGATGCACAGGGTGGGATTGTTGGGCTGTCTGTGCAGGGCCAGGGCTTGGGCTGATGATCCTGGTGGGTCCCTTCTAACCCAGGACATTCTGTGATTCTGTGATGTGTCCTCCTGTCTGAGGTGGGTGACATTGGGAACAGTTCCTGGATATCCAGCGTGTTGCCGTATGGCTCCCGAAGATGTGCTCAGGAACCGGACACACGCTGGAGGGTTTGGTGTTCCTGCAGTCCTGCAGTTCCATAGCTCTGGGGAGGACCAGTGTCTCTCTTGTGGTTTTTATCAGAGATTTTAGAAAAGGAGGCTTTCCAATTTTCTGTAATTTTGTGCTCTTCAGATGATCTTATACAGAAAATTGCTAATATATCCACAAGAATTAAATTTCTGCCCTTTCCCAGATGCTGTCCAAATAGACCATGTTTACAGAAAGCTGGATGCTAATACTTGGAAACAAATCTCTTATAGAGTTCATAGGCAGGAAAATTGATGGAGAAATACTTATTTCCATAAAAAGAGGATAAGAATTTTAGTAATCCCAGACTGTTCTGGTCATGCTTCAGTTTGTCCTGAAGATACCAGGAGAGTTTTGGTGAAGGTAGAAATCCATCCCCAGTGTATCCGGTGAGGGATACATTTTCTATCTTCCAGTGTGGGCTGGAATTGAGCAACAGAAAAGGTGCATACCAGCAGTGCCATGGACTATTCCAAATTCTTCTTTCAGCCTGGCCCTTTTCTGTTGAGCTGTTGTTGGCATCTCAGCAATGTTGAAACTGAATAGCAAACAACCCAAACACTTTAAGTATTTTAAGTATTTAACTTCTCAGTAGTTTCACTCCTAAGGATCTTCATAACCAGGAAAGGCAGAGGAATACAGGGATCACCTTCCTGACATCTTTTCCCTTCAGTCTAAGCAGAAAGGCTGGCATTCTCCATTACCTCGGGTGATTGTGGAGAGGAGGGTCCTGTGTCCCCCTAGATTAATTTAATTTCATTTTGTTCGTTAAGAAATTTTTGGAGTCAGGATCTCTTCCGTGCTGCTCAGTCACTTAACCAGCACTTTTCCTTTCCACTTTGGAAACCAGGCAGAGACAACCCATGTGAATTCCCATCTGGAAGTTAGAGTGAGAACAGAATTTCTAGTCATGGACAAATGAGTAGGAAAAAGTCGAGATGAGGTTTGCTTTTCTTTTATGAAACTCTGTGCTACATCTTTTAATCTGCCCAGTTGAGAGACAGATGAGTGGTGTGTTCCCAGCCAAACCATTTTGATTCCAGAAGGGGATTTAAAATAAAATGGCCTTCACCACGTGTTATGCAGAACTCCACAGTGTGGGCTGCATGGAGTCTTCCACTTGAGATGGAGCTTCAGATCCTTACTGATGTAAAAGATAAATCTTCCCTCATCAACAGGTTACACAGGTACAGGTACTCTTATTTTTTTAATTATGCAAGGTGGGGTAGTTCATGGTCAGATTGCTGGGAGTGGCACCTTAAGACACTAATTTCATCATTCCCTATTTTACAGTTAGTTACAATTTGAACAAAAAAGAATCCACCCCTGCCCTGAAGTGACACCACAATGAGGCAGGATGAGACAGGATCTGCTGGCATTAATTATGTTGTCTGGTGTGTGTGAATTTTGTCATGGAGCCTCAATATCCTGGATCATGGTGCTGATTTGGGGGATAATTGTAAAATACTAATATTTTTGCATTGAATTGCTGATATTTGCTGTCTGTTTGGATTCAACTTGAGCATACTTTTAACTGAGGGAGAAGGAAATTCATTGATGTGTAACATCCTGAAAATGCCTGGGAAGTCTTTTGCCTTTCAACATCCAGTGAGCAGTGCCCAAAACACCTTTTCCCCAAAACGCTTTTTAAAAAAAGAATAGAGTTTGTGACCATCAGACTATTCTGAACAAGGGTTCTTTCTGTCAGAAATTAAACCAGGATATTCTCCTCTGTAGAGAAATTCCTGTTAGTCTGGCATGAAGTTTCCAAACCTGGTGGGATTACATCCAGCCCTGGATGGTGTGCGTTGAAATCTCCATTGTGATAAGTTCAGCTGACACATGGTTTCAATAAAGCATCAGAAAATTTATAGATTTCTCTGGCCACCAGCTTGAAAGCATCTTAAAAATCACTGTGAGGTGAAATGAGCCCTGTAGCTGCTGACTGTACCTGCAGCGGCTCTTCCAGGAGCTGGAATGGCTCTGGAATGCTTCAGGGAGAAGCCAAGCACGAGCCTGTGGCTCCATGCCCTCTCACCTGTCAGTTAGCCCCGTGCCAGCTGGAAGGTGAGCCAACATCTTGCACCAATTTTTGTGTAATTCCAGGGGATTTGACCCCTCTGTGTTTGGGATTACCTTATCCCTGGCTTGGCAGTTTGCATCCCAGGACCCCCTGTGTGAAGCACGGGAAGCGCTGTGTTAAGCCAGTGTGTTCCTCGACGGCTCCTGTGTTCCTGATGGAGGCCAAATATTTGTGGGAAGGAAGTAAATGATCGTGAAATGAGTGATCTTGGAATAGTTTGCCCACAGAGAAAATTTTTTCCTTACCCCCACTTAGGATCTGGCTTGTGCCTTTGTGTGTGAGGGTTTCTGTCCTTTCCAGATTTCTGGATTTTATTATTATTTAATCCTTACTAATGTAATTCTGGGTACTTTAATCCTCTTAAGGGGTTGCTGCTGATTTTGGGCTCAGTCCTGCTCCCTTTTCAAGGAATTTTGCCATTAGACACCTTTAAGTTGAGTTCTGATGTAAATTGAAGCTGATTTTACTGGCAACCTTGTCCTTGGCTGTAAAACGCAGTTGTAAAGCTGTGACCTGCATGCAAGGCACAGTTCCAGTGGGGAGGAGATGCAGGTCTGTGGTCCTGCCTGCAAACCTGATTCTGCCTCTCCTCACTGCCAGTCCAGGAGGAATCCTCAAAAGATGCCAAAGGCTCAGGTCAAAGGAATTGTCCGGGAGCCTGCGCGGGGAATGTCCTGCCAGCCTAGGAAGCCATAAATGTGTTCCTTTCCATCTAGGTGCCCCTCTGGCTGCGGAAAGGGAGAAGAAGCCTCTCTCCAGAGCTGTCTTTGTGCTGCCCTGGGTGGAATCCACAGAAACAAGTGAGGGTCCCAGATGTTTCTTTTTCCCTGATGTGTAAGGAAGCAGTAGCTGCACTCTGGGTGTTCTGGGGAGGCTGCTCAGGTAGTGTGTGCTCTGGACACAGCTTGGAAAGGTGTTTCCCAGTGGGAAGCATGCAGCATGTTCCTTAGAAAATGCCATCCTTTCCTGTTTCTTTGTGTCAGGTGGATTAGTCATGGTAATTGGCATTTCCTGAAGAGTGTTGGTGTTGCTCATGGTTCCTTTCAGTGAGACAAATATTCCAGGAAAGGTGATGTTTTTCCAGGTTTGTCACCAGCAGAACTCATGAAGACTCCAGCATCTGCCAGCAAATTTTCAGGAAACAGTTAAGGAATGTGAAACTGAGGATCTGAGCATATTGTGGACTGTCCTGTGATCCAAGGCTGGAGGGATGATGTTAATACTTCATGGTCACTTAGGCCTCACTCAGAAAGCTTTTTTTGGGGGAGAAACATCACAACCCCAAACAGAGAGATGACAGCTAAATGTATTGCAGCTGTAAGAAATCCAGCCCCTCCCCTTTGAGAGCTGCTGCTGGACTTCATGAACTGTTTTGGAAACTTTGTTCCCCAAGGTGAACCAGGAATGTGGAATTATCATAGAATCATAGAATGTATGATTTAGAATAGAATTCCTGATATTGGATGCTTCCTTTGCCATTCTCAAACCTCCTGGTGCAAAGGAGCCACCCTGCCCATGGAGCAGGACAAGCAGTGCTGTCCAGACTGCCCTCTTCTAATTTTCCTGCTTTTTTCTTGACTGGGACCTGCAGCACTTCTGGGTGTTAGGAATAACTCAGCAGGCTGTTGTAATCTGTTTACATTGAGCAGTTTTGCCCTTCCACACGTGGAGGCTGTCCCTGCTAGACAGCTGTTCCTGCAGTGCTCTCCAGAGCAGGATCAATAGGAGTCAAGGGTGTCTGCAGAGTGCCAGTTGCTGTGAGAGCTCATCTGTCAAGTACCTTTTGTGGCTTCTGCCATTTGAAAGCTCAGTGTGAATTCTGGGTCAGGTGGAAATTGTCCTTCACCTTGGATAAGTCCTTGAGGAGTTCCTGCAGCTGCTGTGGAGAGAGCCCATCGTTTGGGACCCTTCTTGGGCTGTGCTGTCAGCATTGCAGGGATGTCAGCTGCATGTGACTGTTTCCAGTTTGTGTTTCTGGGATGCTGTTCAGAGCTCTTGAAGCCCAGTGGATACCAGCTGGTACACAGTTTTTGTGGTATTCCTGCACTTAGGAGGGCAGGTTAAGTGATCTGTATTTTTAGCTGTATTTTTAGTGATACAGAGCTCCTGACCTTTCAACACATTTCTGATTGCTCTTGTTCCCTTCCTGGGTTTCCAGAGCAAAATCCACTGAGGCCAAGTGCCCTAAGGAAAGAAATGTCTTGTTCTGCCTGCCTCTGCTGGGCATGTGTTCTCTGCTCTCTCTCTTTCCTGCCAAAATGAAATGTGTACTTCCTTCTCTGCAGAATGTTTGAATCAAACCAACAAAAATTCTCCAAATTTTGAATGCAGGATCTGGGAGAGAGCTGAGCTGGCTGCTCAGCCCCAGGGCATGGAGTTCAGCAGGTACAAGTGAGTGCTGAACACACCACGGGACCAGCCCCTGGAGGCGGGCAGAGAAGAGCAGCACCTTCTCCTCTGTTACTGGGTTCACTTGCAAGCAGAGGGGTCAAAAATGCTTTCAGGCCCCATGGAGTTATTTCTTGGGGTATTTGTAAAACCTGCCCATTTGCCATGTCCATATGTGGGTCCTTTATAGCTGAGGAGCTGCCTTGTAACGAGGCCAAGCCTTGCCTTGCCTTGCCTTTGCCTTTTGTACTGGTAAGATGGGATGCTCAGTTTGGAGTGTGTATTAGATTAATACATGTGTAAGGCTGGTACTCCTTCGACCTCTCTCTGGAATCACTGCTCCCCTTAGGAAGCTCCTGAGCATGAAGGAGGATGATACTTGCTGGACTTTGGGTTTTAACCAGATGTCTCTGGAGCATTTTGAAGGTCTGGGTTTGCAGCAAGGTGACTGCTCAGCTTGCACCAAGGAGGTGAATGCCAGTGCGGGACAGCGCTGAACCCATGTGCTGGTGGGCTAAGGAGTGTCCTTCTCTGTCCTGGTAGTGCCAGTTGGTGTGGTTGTGCTTTGGCTGGAGCTGCACTGGGTTAATGTCTCCCTGGTGACAGCAGAGAATTTGAATGTGTGCAAACTTGCTTAGGTAGTGTTAGTTTGGCTCTGTCTTGATCCATCTCTGCAGAGGTTTAGGGGTTCCAGTGTGGTTTTGCAGCCACACCTGAGCACATGGAGGCCCTTGCAGCTCCTGCCGTGGAAAGCTGTGTTGTTACATGTATTGGATATGGTGCCCCAGATGCATACCTTGGGTAGGAGTTACAACCCAGAGCAGGAAAATTACCCTGGAACAGGTTCTGTCACAGTCTGATAGAGCTCAAGAAGTATTTGGACAGCGCTCTGAGATTGTTGTGGTGTCCTGTGCAGGGCCAGGAGTTGAACTCTGTGATCCTTGTGGGTCCCCCTTCCAGCTCAGGAGATTCTGTGATTCTAAGCAGTAGTGAGCAGGTGATTCTGCTCAGGGAGTTTCTTGCTAAGGGAGCAGGTGCTGCTGGGGACAGCACTGGAAGTGTTCAAAGGCTGTCAGCAAAGATGGCTTTGTTGGGTGAGAAGGAGGAAGTCTGGCACTTGGGAGCAGCCTGAAGAGGGATTGTTGTTCAGAGGGGTAAAGCTTGGCTGCACCTGGGCAGCTCTTGGTGCTTTCTGAATTCTCTGCAAAACTCCTGAGGCTGAGCACCCTTTGCTGGGTGTTCTCCCCTGCAGAGTCCAGGAGGAGATCGGTGCCAAGCTGGACCAGCTGGAACAAATTCTTACTCCTCTGTTATCTCTGGAGATCCTTCTGCCTGCAGGAACACAGTCCCCTAAGAACACAATCAACCCCCGTTCTCTTGGCGTGTGCTGTTAGACCTGTTACTGTGTTCCCATTTTCTGTGCTCACACCCAGCATGGGCTGCTCACGTCTCTGCTGGGGACTGTGAGATCCCCACTGTGTGACAGGGACCACAAATAGCCATGCCTGACCCTGTGAAATGGTGCGTTAGTTTTCTTCTGTTTTAACAACTCTCCTGATTTACTGAGCTCTTTTCTTCCAAACTACAGCCGTAATAGTTTTTGTCCTCCAAATGTGAAAGTGCTTGGCCTTTGGGATGCCTTTGAAGAATTAATCTTCAGTGGGTTCTGCATGGCTCATTGCACTTCAGAAGGGAGGTTGGGTCCTTGTTTTGGGGACACCCAATGAGGTGGGACTCATTCCTGATGCCATATTAGGAGTTTTCTCTGCTATTTGACCGTGGGTTTTTTGCAACAGCTACACAGATACTCACCAGCAGTCATTAGATCCTCTTTATTGTGGGAAAGGGTCCAGGGTAGAGGGAGACCCTCAGCACCATTGTGTGACCACAGAAGGAGCCTGTGTAAGATCATCTGATGAAACACAGTGAAATGTGACTCACCAGTGCTTTTCCCACTGGAGTGTTCTCACAAGTGTGTTTCACTGCTCCCCCTCCTCTCCCTTCCTTTCACCTCATTTGTCCAGCCTAGACTTCTAAAACTCCCTTTGCTCGAGTTTAGCATTGCTGTGCTCTGATTAAGATACAAATATCTTTGTGGTCACAGAGGTAAAGTTCCAGTGCCCAGCTGTTTAACACCTTACAGATGTGGCATTCTCTGGTAGATCCCCATAGCTTCTACTGTCACTCTGCCAAGCAGAATAAAGGGTGGAAAGTGATTCTTCATTTAGTGACTAGACTCTACCAGTGTATCCTAGCATAAAATATGGAGTAATTTTAAAAGTGATATGATGGAGAAGTAAAATAAAAGCTTATTTAATGTGCATACTCTGGTGTGTTTGGACAGGCGTGGAAGAGGTAAGAACAAGTCTTTAACTTTGCTGATAGTAGGGATACATGGATGCAAACAACTGCACTGCTCAGGGGAGCTTGCTGAATGGCAGGTCCTCTGTGGAGCCATGGTACCTGATGCCTGCAGTCCTTGCTCCTGCTGGGAAGGAAAACACATTGGTGTTAAGATCCTTTGTGGCTGCACAAGCTGATGCTTCACTGTGTTTGCCA
Organism: Ptilonorhynchus violaceus; assembly: GCA_013397565.1. Lineage (NCBI taxonomy): Eukaryota > Metazoa > Chordata > Aves > Passeriformes > Ptilonorhynchidae > Ptilonorhynchus > Ptilonorhynchus violaceus. The sequence continues at coordinate 107,887 of VZRJ01001246.1, read as the reverse complement.
TGGGCTCGGAGCACCAACCCATCGGCTGCTGGGGCTGTGTGAGGGATGCTCAGGGATGTCAGTCTGTACCTGAGGTGTGTGTCAGGCAGCAGAGGGGGGAAAAACCCCACCAAGCTGACAGGGAAATCCTCCTCTCACACTGCTGTGGCAGCTGAGCTAAAGACACTCCGATCCTTATTCACACCAAAGCAGATTCATAAACATCTGGAGCTGTTTGCATCTCTCTGCCTGCCCCACACAGCTGTGGTTACGGGGTTGGTTGTTGCTGGGATGAAGTGGTGGGGTGTAGGGAACAAACGTGTATGAAACCAAGCTACATCAGTCCTCCCTTCATTGAGAACCTGCTGTCCTCGGTGTCTTGGATTGTTGGTTCTAACAGGATCCTGGGTGCAATTAGGAACCAGTGAACAGCAGCAATGAGAGCCAAGTGTGTGGTCACATCCAGTCCATGTTATAGTTGGCTATTAAAACCTTAGTTTCTAACAGTTCATACATTGACTGTGTTTAGTTCTGCCGCTTTGTCCCCATCCTGACCAGCCCTGAACTTGCAAAGGAGATGTCAGCAGGGCCTGCTGCCCTGCATCCTCATGGCTGTGGGGTCTGGGGGTCTGCCCTGGAGAGCAGAGCTGTCTGAAGAGGAAATAAATCAGAATATGCCCCAAGCCATATGGTGTGGGGCACATGGGGACCAGTGTGAGGCAGAGGTTGTCCGTGTGCCTTAGAGATGTGACAGAGCACGTGGGATGTGTGAGTGCACGGGGGTGTCTGATTGAGCAGTGTGGTTGCAGTGCTTGCCTTGCACCTCGGAGTTTCTAAAGTGGCCTGTTTTCTTCTTCCTACAGACAATTTTAGGTACACGTGTGACATTTGTGGGAAAAAATATAAATACTATAGCTGCTTCCAAGAGCACAGAGACCTACATGCCGTGGATGGTGAGTAATGTTTTGACAGACACCTGAACTAGGCTGAGAAGTCTTTGGGGAACCAAATGTGATTCTGCAGGACCGTGTGGTGTGCAGGACAGGGCACAGCGTGGCCCGCCTGCCTCGGCCATGGAGGCACAGTCTACAGGCACTGCAGGAAGGAGTTTGCTGTGCTTGGTTCTCTTTGTGTGCATCAAAACAACACCCTGTGCTGGGACCTGGGGTCCTTGCAGTCCTGTCTGCAGAGAGGTTCATGGTTAGGATGGAGATCCCGGGACTGAGTGCCTTAAGAGAAATGGTCAGTCTGACTATTTGCTGGGAAGGAGTTGGTTGCCTTTTGGTTTCTGACTTTACAGGTTTGTTCCCAACATATTCCTTTGTGACAAACCACATTCCAGAGTTGGGAAATGTTGTTTCATTCTTGTTAATCACTGTGGTAGTGAACTGGTGCAGTTGGCAGTGGCCTTTACAGGCTGATTTCTCCTCTGTGAGTGTAGATGTGGCCTAGGCTGGTGGCACTTGGACAGCAGCAGACATCCACTGCCAGAAGCAGTGGTTCTTTTTTCTGCACTGGGGGAAATGAAACATCAACATACTGACTTTGGGTTTTCCCCTGCTTACTGAACATCTGAAACTCCTCAGTTCAGAGCTCACAGATACTGCGGACCCTCCCTGTGTGTGCTGCAAGCCTGTCAGTCCTGCTCCTCACTTGGCCAGGGAGAGTCCTAGAAAGAGGCTGCTTGGAGAGCAGCAGGTTTTGAGTGGCTGGACTGTCTCAGAAAAGCAAGTGGTGTTTCACAATTCATGGTGTCCGAAAAATGGCTGTGTTTAACTGGGACCTATGGACATCTGAACATGCTCTAAGGACAGCCAGTGTTCTCCTGCAGGGCACCACTGCCAGCTCCCTTCCTCCTGTGGGGAGCCAGAACGAAATCAGTGGGCCTGAGAGTCACTGTGAGGGGAACGTGGCTGCTTCAGTCAGAAATGTCTCAGGGGGCTCTGCCGAGGGCCGTGAGAGGGCTTGGAAACGGCTCCATGTGTGTGCAAGGACTGTCCCAGCTCCTCCCTGGGGCTGGTGTGCCCCAGCACACACAGGTGTGAGGCAGCTGTGCACCTGAATTCACCTGGGGCCGTGCCAGGGTCAGAACAAAGGCCTTGAGGATCTGTGTGTATTAGGGCTGGGCATGCTCAACTAGGTCCTGTGTGGATGCTGCTGGGAAGAGGAGGGCCTGGGGCACACAGCCTGGTTTATTCGATATGCTGAAGCAGTATGTGAAATGCAGGAGGAAAACAAGACCATTTAAGAGGATTTAATTTCTGTTTTGTTTCTTCCCCTCCTTCTTCTATTCTGTGTTAGTTTTTAGTGTGGAAGGGGCCCCAGAAAACCGGGCAGGTAAGCTGAGCTCCTTTGTGTGCTTTATTTCACCAACCTTTTCAAGCATTCAGTAGTTCAGACACAGCAAGTCGATTCTGAACTTGGAAGAGTCAAAGGAGTTTTGTCAGGGATTGCAGTGGGACAGGGAGCATCCTCTCTCCCTCCCCAGTGTCCAGAGCCAATAGGTTGATGCCCAGCCCTAGCAGATACCAGGCTTTTGTTGCACATACAGTTGATCAGGCTTCAGAAAATCAAAGAAGCGGGTGTTTCATGTCTTTGGTGATTTAGTAAATTGTTGAAGGCATAAGTTAATTCTGTAAAGTGGGTTGGGTTGTGATTTGTTGCTAGCTGTGCTGTTAGCTGGTAGAAGTCCCAGGTCAGTATTTGTTAGGTATTTGTTGCCTGCAGACTGCATTGCTGTGCCCACTTTGAGCCAGTGCAGCAGCAGTAGAGAGGAGATGCTCTGGAAGAAAATCAGGAAATATGGATCAGACTTTGCAATGTGTTTGTAGAGTTTTCCTTTGTATTTTTAAAACATTAATACCTACAAGGCACCTTAGTGGGCTGGGAGCAGCAGTAATCCTGGGGCACCTCAGAAGGAGGAGGGACAAGTCAGACAGAGGGGTCATTTGGTTTGTAATTCCCGTCTTCCAATCTTATTACAGATGGAAATGTGATTACAGGTGCAGGAGCATTCAGTGCCCGTGCAGCTGTAGAGGCAAACCCGAGGTGGTGTCAGCTGTCCTGTGGTTCTGTTCTCTTGCAGACCCCTACGACCAGGCCGTCATCGCCGCCGATGAGGTGAAGGAGGAGGAGCCAGAACCCTTCCAGAAGATTGGGCCAAGTAAGAGTTACTGTATTCCTAAGGAAAGAGAAAGCACAGGGGGGTTACACCTGCCCTCAGCTGAGTACCTCTAGGAAAAGCAGGAAGCACTGCCTTACACAGAGGGGGTGGGACTTGGGGGCTGCTCAAAGACATGCTCAGGTTCAAAGGAGCATGGAACACCAACAGCCCTGGCCCTAAGAACTGCAGCCTTGTGATGTTTTCTGCTCAAGAGCTCTGCAAAGAGAAGAGGAAGGGGGGTGAGGGGAAAAGCAATCTGGCAGTGATGAGAGAGGGCCTTAAGGTGCACTGAGAGCTGGCAGATGATTCATTCACATGCCTTTGTGGTGGGTCCTCAAACAGAGCAGAGGGAAACAGAGGGAGCACCAGGTTTTGCCAAAGCATTTTTCTGAATTGTCCATTTTGGAAACAGTTGATTGTCCGTGGATTTTCCTTTGGCTTGCAGCTTGCTGTCAGTTCTGTGCTCCCAGCACTGGCAAGAGCAGGAGGTGTCAGTGTGTGGTTACACTCCACTATTTCCAGTACCCCCAAAGCAGGAATGAGCACAGTTACTGCAGAAAAGCCCCCTCTCCTTCAAGAGAACTCCACAATCCCAATATAAAAGTTCTCTAATACTTGAACTTGACAATTTGTTTCCTAGTTGGACTGTTCCTGCTGTCCACACATCACAGACTTTCTGTAAGCAAAGGACAAAACTGTGCCATCTTTAATACAGACTTTAGACCTGGATTCTCTCCCTTGTTTTGCACACTTGCTTGCTGCAATTTTGGGGTAATCTCCTGCAGCTTGTTCAGTCCTACTGGACTTTTTATGCATGGTCTGTCCCTCTGTCTTGGACTGTTGCCTTTCTTGGGAAAAGCATGTATGGATTATGGGGCAGGTGAGTTCCCCATGCATGAGGAATGTTTGTGTGACTTGGCCAGTTTCTCTGTAAAAAATCAAGAAACTGTGGGTTGTGTGGGGGGCTGCCCTCCTCCCTGACCTTTGTGCTTGTTTCATTTCACAGAAACTGGCAATTACACCTGTGAGTTCTGTGGCAAGCAGTACAAGTACTACACTCCCTACCAAGAGCACGTGGCTCTGCACGCACCCATCAGTGAGTATCTGCTGCAGAGCTGGCCCAGGGACTCACAGGGGCTGTGGGGAACACGGGGGTGGCAGGACAGAGCTCGTTCCTGGGGATCCTTCCGCTGGAGCTGTGGGATTGCAGCGGGCAGGACATGGATCGTGTGCTGCCCAGGGCACTGTAAGGCTGAGCTGGGATCCCCTGTCACAGGGACACTGTTGGGTCTGGAATGTCACTGAGCTCCTACCCCGGTCCGTGCAGTTATCACATGTTCCCTGTGGGTTTGATGGTTTAGGCTGGTGTTTAACTGAAATGATGCACAAAATTTTTAGACTCCCTAAATAGTAGCTGAACATACATGTTAGGGAAGAAGCATCTGTTTTACGAGCTTCTGAGGAATTATTTTAAACAGTGAGTTAAAACTGGGTTTCAAAACCGTGTAAATGACCTCAGCAATTTGCTACTAAATCACAGTCAATAAAGGATTTATTTCAGGGAGCTCGGGATAAGGCAGTTCTCAGCAAACTGCACAGCACTGCAGTCTGCACTCCCCAGACAAAGGAGAGGCTTTCATGAAAAATTCCATGTAATTCAGTGCAAAATTTGACTAAACCAGTTGAGAGAAATTTTTGCTACGTGCTGGATTGGAATACTTTAAAAGTATGCAGAGAAGCTCTTTGCACCTGAGCTTCCTGCTCCTTTCCCAGCATCGCCCTGAGCTGCTCCGTGCCCGGGTGCGTCCTGCTCCAGTGTTTGGGGTGATGGAGAGGAGGGGTGAGCTGAGCTGGGTGCCTGCAGCTGCAGTCAGCAGGGGGCGCGCGCGCGCCTTCCTCCCCAAATTCACCTGGACTCGGGTTTTTGAGGGATTATAATAAGGCACCTTTGTGTTCATGGGAACATAGTCCACCAGACTGTCACTTTTAAAGTTTGGTGGCTCTTGACAGCTGCCATGCCTGTTCTCTGAAGCTTGGGTATGGACCAGGATCATGGCAAAAGGTGCAGGGCATAAAATACATGTCCAATACCATCAGCACAAAGCTTATCTTGTTATCTGCCATCTGCTGAAAGAACTGCCCCAGTGCTTATGGCTGCACACACAACAGTTGTTCCTGGGGTTCCCTGCCCCTGAAAGCTTCACCTCTTAATTCAGGTGTTTTCAGCCCTCAGCAAAGCTATTGGTGGCCAGCAGTGAGTCACTCTCCTGCCACACAGGGGCCCTTGGACACCAAGGCCCTGGGGTCTCTGGTCCCCTCATGCACTGAGCGCTGAGCACTGGGGCTTTCCTCAACTGTAGCTGATTCTTACCTTCCCAGTGCTTCCCATTTCAAGGGGATTTATTGCCACTGACACCTTTCCACCTTCCCAACCATTTGCAGTAACAGCTGAGCTGCTGGTTCCAGTCCAGGCTGTCCAGCAGAAAAGAAACCACAGCTGTGGTTCTCTGGGAGGTGTGTGCCTGGAGTGGACCCTGCAGGTACTGTGGCCCCCACAGGCCCTGCCCCTCTCCTGGGCAGGGGGCAGCTCAGGTTCCTGCCTCATGCTTTGTGACTCTGGGAGCCAGTTTTGGAGGAGGAGGCACATTCTGAATGCTGGGGTTGAATCCGTTCTTGCACATGATTTCTGCAGCAAAAGTAGAGAACTGCCACTTCTGCAAGCTAGGTCAGCAGTCACTGAGCTGTGCAGATGGGTTTCCAGTCCTTTCAAATTTCTATAACTATGAGGACACTTAAGATCAGATCAAGATGGTATTTTCATAAGGTTTAACCCCCTCCCCATAAACTTTTCTTTTTCCTTTTTTTTTTAACCTTTTTTTTTTCCTCTCCTAGTTCCCATGACCAGTAAGATTTATGATTTACAATGACAAGCCACTAACCCTGATGAGGATACAGGAGAGGGCATGATGAGCTCCCAAGGCAGGCTGGCCAATACATCCTCCCACCTTTCTACTGCTCAGAATCTGCTCTTCCCAAAATCCAAGGTCCTGTGAGGCAGATGTTAACACGTGACTTCTGAAAAGCACAACTGGCTTTTCTTGGGCCCGTGCAGTCAGAAGAAGTAGAGCTGAGGCTGTGTCTTGACCCTGGTCTTGCTCTTCTGGTTGTAAGGCAAATGCTGAAAAATTAGTGACAGTGGGAATGGGTGAGGAAACCCCTTCAGCATCACCAGTTCAGCTTTCTGGGGCTCTGCTTGAGTGCAAGCTTCCCTTCCAGAGCCTGTCTTTCTGGTTTCCTGTGAGAATGGATAAAAATTCATTGAAAATGGGCTAAAACAAGGAATGATATCCTGCAGGGTCAGTAAGATCTTGCAGGATAATTTGTGGTCAGTGCTGCTGAATGGCTGCTGTCTGGAAAAGAGCTCTGCTGTGGGGTTCCCTGGAATTGTTAATGCCAAATGTCTCCTTTGAAAGTTCCCTTTTTTGAGTGAGGAGTAGGGGCTTTTTCATAAGCTTAGAACTGGGCTATGACTCCTTAAAAATAATTTTCTTATGCTGTTTCTGTCAACGTATTCACTCGTTCGAAGAAGGGTGTCAGAGGCTGTTTCCAAAGAAAAAGTGGATTGTAGGCACATTGATTGTCCCAGTTTTAGAAACATTCCTGAATGGAGGTGCAGGGGGGAGGGTTCAGAGATGTTTCTGTCCTCTGTCAGGCTCTGGCTGCTCTCTGAGGTGGAACTGACTGAACCACGTTTGCAGGCGGCTGGGCTGTTGGGACTGCCCAGAAAGATGGAGAGAGACTGTTTAGGGCATGAAGTGACAGGACAGGGGCAGTGGCTTCACACTGCCGGAGGGCAGGGTTAGATGGGATCTTGGGAAGAAATTCCTAACATCCAGTTAGGGATTGGGTGGTGAGGCCCTGGCACAGGTTGCCCAGAGAAGCTGTGGCTGCCTCATCCCTGGAAGTGTCCAAGGCCAGGCTGGACGGGGCTTGGAGCAACCTGGGATAGTGGAAGGTGCCCCTGCCCATGGCAGGGAGTGGGACTGGATGATCTTTAAGGTCCCTTCCAACCCAAACCATTCTGGAATTCTGTGACTCCATGATGTGTTTGCAGTGCAGAGAAAACTTGGGGCACTGGGGGTGTGAACTGGCTACAAATCCACCAGGAGTGGGATTTAGGTTGGTGTATCCAGGCTCAGGAGTGTGCACTCACCTCATCGTGGTGCCTGCAGATAAGGCAACAGACTCCCAGGTTGTGGAAGTGTATGGTGAGAGCAGGAAAACCAGCACAGTTCTCCATGTCTCTTGCTTCCAGGATGGAAATCTAAAGTGATGTCAGGGCCCTGAGGGCACTAATGGGTCTGAAGGCCCTGAGCAGCCTCACTGAGGGGCTGTGCCCACAGCCACACTCCTGCTCCAGCCCAGCTCTGGGCCACAGGCCCTGCCTGAGCTGCTCTGTAGGATGTTGGTCTCAGGTCCATTGTGGATGTGCCCGTGCCTGGCTGTGGATCCCAGGGGTCTGTACCCCAACCCATGAACTGACTTCCCAGCTTGATGTCAACCCTGTCTGGGCACTCTGGACCTCCCTGGGGATCACTGATCCAGGTGAACCTCACCAGAGCTGATCCTGCTGCTGACCTGTGGATTGACTTCCCAACCTGATGACACACCTCTCTCATTGCCATGGACTTCCTGAAGACCTGGACTCGTGGTTGAAGCTGGCTTTCACCTCTGGGCCTTGCTCACCTCTCTCAGGGTCTGTGGGATGAGCCCTGGAGGTTGAAGGCATCCCTGGGATCATTCTGGGCTCTACAGAGGACAGACGGACCTACACCCACCCTGGCACCTGAAGTGCTCAAGGAAGTTCATCAAACCTCTCTACTCAATTCCTTTCCTTATTGGATGGACACTGGGTACAATTTGTTCATCAGAAGTGCTTAAATGCAGTGTTTCAGAAAGGCAGCTGCCATCATGACCTTTTCCTTAGGGAAAGGGATCCTTTTGGGTAGCACAACTGCTTTCCACACGGATCCTGCCTAACCAAGGAGAAACCAGCTCCAGACTCCGGTTGGATCATGTGTCTTTGCTTCCTCCAGCTCAGTGAGGGAAGTCTGTGAGTTCAGGTGCTTTTCCCACTCAGATCCCAGTGCTTTAGCAACAGGCTCCACCTGTTTGTGTGTATAAAGACATGCATTAAAAATTGAATAGGTTTGAGCTGAGGGGTTTTCCTGTGGAAAGACCTGTTTGCCATAGCAGAGGTGTCTGCTCAGAGTAGTGAATTTCAGGCCATTGTTAAGGAATCACTCACTATTATATTCAGTAAAGACAGTTTTTTCTCCACAGGTGATGATATAATTCCATCTGAACCATCTAAATGGTTCCTTACCCATCCTAACAAGATCTTTCTAAACAAATACCATACACAAATTATTAATCAGAATTTCTACCTGGAAAAAGTGATGTTACTGAGATAGTCTGGTCCCTGTTGTGGTGGTGTATCATGGTAGTGTGTGGATTTTTGTGTGCCAACTTTTCTGCTTGCTGCCACAGCTTGCCAATCACAGGACTTGAAGGTCTTCCCAAAAACAGGAAAGCCAGGAGAGACCACTGTGATCTCTGGACTGCCCAGAGAAACACATTCTGTAGGATTGCCTTGATTTAATTGCTCATGGACATGTTACAGAGAGATATCTAATCTTGCTTTTGAGTGACAGAAAATGCAGCAATCTCATAAGGTAATTATTTTGATGAATTATTGCCTCCACTAAATTAAGACTAAAAATAGCCAGCTATAGCTTTCAGACACTGGGTCCTATTTATAACCTTGTCTGCTCAGTGAAGGAGGACTAAGTTACCAAATTTCTGTCCTTTCTGAACATAGCCTGTTCTCAAGTCCCTGGTTAAGCCAAAGGAGTGCCTTGTGTTTCCATTGTAAGCTCTGCTGTTCTTGGCCCTCAGTTCTCTTCTTGTCTCCTCCTCTGGGTGTTCTCCAGTCTGTTCTCCACCCTGGCTCAGGGCAGGCACCAGCACTGGGTCATGAAGGATCTTAGAGCTGCCTTCCTCATCCCCTTGGGAAGTGCCCACTTCCTACCCAGAGAGCACCTCAGTCTGTTTAGCCACAGCACCGCCCTGGGAGCTCCTCTCCAGCCGTCCTGACTGATGTTCACAGCAGTGAACAAGCTTTTCCTGCTGCCAAGGCGGAGTCCCCCTGTTTTCAGCATCACCTGTACCACGTGTGTCCTTCAGCACACCCTGGGCCATTCTGCATGCCTGTGGCAGAGCCCTCAGTTTACCAGGGGCCTACAGGGCATGCAGTGAGCATTACCCTCCACATCACTGCTCCTCTGCTCTCCCTTCTCCAGCTTCCGCTGGGACATCTCTCAGCTGCTTTCTGGGAAGGTTTAGAAAGCTCCATAGCAGCAGTTGTGAGGTCATCTGCCCACAATGCTCCAGTCTTGCTGTCTAGCTGCAGATTGTGAGGCAGGAGGGTTTTGTGACCATTCAGAACTCAATATTTTCATTTTTAGAAACGTCTTGGCCTTTTCATCACCCTGAGGCAGTGAGTTCCCCAGTGAAGGTGACTTCTCTAGAGTAGAGCAGAGGAACTGTGTGATGGTCTCTACCTGTGTTGCTCAGTCTTCAGAGGGAGTTTGTCACCTGATGGAACTACAGACTGAACATTTTTTTCCAATGCACTGTTAGCTTCCTCCAGCATGCTAGAACTGATATTCCTTTGTCTGTCTTGCATTGCTGACTCAGACTCTCTCTCTGCCTCGTGTCGCGTGGAGCAGCCTTCTCTGTGGGGTTCCAATTTGAAGACATACTATTTGTTTAAGTTGGGAGGAAAAAGAAGACGTTTTGGAGGTCATCATAGCATTGAGACTTTTGTGTTCAGGCCCCAGAGCTGTGTCTGGGCTGCAGAGGATGTGCAGTGGTGCTCTTTGTGTCTGACACAGAAGAGTTGGCTGGTGGCTGTTTCTCACAGTATTGATGGAGAATAAAGCAGCAATTGGGAATGGTCCTCATGGGAAGCCAGATGATCCATAAGCAGGAAATTTTCATATCTGACTACATTTTTGCTGGCAGCAGCTGGAGGAGGATTATCCATGGAGACTGAAAGGAAGTATAGGGAGTAAAACAAGCCTCCTGCCTATTCATCTGGCCAGAGACCAAGTAGAGGAGAAGTATCCTAACCTAAACTGTGAGAAAACCAGTGCTAATCTGCAGAACGGCACTGACATTCACAGGAGATGTCAGCTTGGCTCTGTGTGTCAGAGCAAGTGAAACAAAAACCTTGGGGTTACAATCCCCCCTGAATGTACCCACGCCTCAGTGCTGCTGCTGAAGATGACAGCTAATCACAGTCTGTGAAGTCTCCTGGGATTTTGGAAATGAGCATCCAGGCCCAGTCCGGGGAACTCCCCTCCTCCCCTGTCTCAGAGTCGGGCTGTGGTGCTGCCATGGCATTCCATGAGGGAGAGCTGCTCAATGTGGATGAGTATTTCTCAGTTACATTGTGTGAGATGGGTGGGTGCTGGTGTTGTCCATCCACCTTTAGGCATCCTACAGTATCACTCTGTAGAAATTACTGGTGTGGAGCTGGGGCTGTGGGGTATGTGAACCTTGTTTCTTAGAGATTTTTCATCACAGGTGGTTGGAGTGGGACTGGGGCTTCAGCAGCCATACCCAAATTTCCGTAGAAGAATCCCCTTAGGAGTGAAGGGGGTTCATAGACAGTTTCTCCAGTTTTGTAATGGTTTTTTCTAATCCATGTGGCCTAGACCAAGGGTTTGTCGCAACCTCCTGAAGATGTTTCAGATGACTTTTGGCATTGAAAATTCCTGGTGATCCTCACTGTGTGTTGCAGAGACCAAAATGTAGATGCTTTCAAAGAGCATATCCCGGTAATACTCAGAAGTTCTCCTCGTGTCACCAGTCTGGGGATGGGGACCCAAGGCCTTTACTCACTCTGCCTCCTAATTGCATTCCATTCCCAACAGCATCCTTTCCTTTGTATTTGGTTGAAGAGACAAGGAATGTAGCTGGAGATCACTAGGATTTATTCCAGCCTCAAGGAACAAAGATGTAAACTTCTCCCTGCTGAGAGCTCTGAGTAGTTTAGAAAGCAGCTCCCAAAATTCAGTGCACAGAAATGGAGGCCAGAGCTGCAGGTGCACCCAGCCGGGCCGTGGCAATCACACAGTGCTCCTGGATGGACGGGGTGATTCCTGCTGGAGGAGGAAGGGGTTGGTCCCGTGGCAGTTCAAGGTGTGGAAGGGAACCAACGGGTTTCCCCAGTGTCCCCTCGGGCGAGGGGGGAGCCCAGTGCTGTCCCGTGGGATCGCTCCCGCGGCGGCCCCGTGCAGGGATCGGTGAGCGTGGCTGTCACACAGCGGCTCCCGCAGGCCCACGCTCTGGGAGCTCCCTGGCTGTGCAGGCACTAGTTCTGAGTGTTCATATCCAGAGTTCTCTCGATCTCCACTCTTCGTGGCAGTGAAGACACAGGCGAGCCAGTCCAGCAAAAAATCTCCGGCGTCCATAAACCGCTGTTCCACCCTCCTGCACCGCACCCCCTCCGGCGTCCCGCCCGCCTCCCAGTCCCAGATGTTCCGCGCGCCGAATTCCGGATCCCCGGGAAGCAAGGCCATCACAGGTACCAATTGCCTTTCTGCCGTCAACTTTCTGAACTGCTTAATGTCCAATCCTGCCCTGGGTTGGCTTTTGGCCCTTCCTGGCCTCAGTCTGCTCCATCCGTGACTGTCCCAGAAAAGCTACTCCCAGAAGCAGCTGAGGGGATTAGATCCTTTGGCACGTTATCAATAAAAATGTACCTCAGCAGTAGGTCTTTGTAACCTCTTCCCAGTGACCAGTTGTTTTTATTAAGCATCATGGTAACCACAAGGTACAAAAGACCCTGTTTCAAATCCTGGTGTCACAAACTGAGGAGAGCTTCCTGACAAGGACAGGTGTAATGGCTTGTCAGGAATGGGGATTTCTGCTTGGTTTTCAGCACTCTTTGGCATTTAGTGTTTGCTTCCCTCAAGGTGATGTTTTCAGGGCTAGGCCTGTGCCTTTGGAAGTGAAATGGCATACAGGTGTTTTCACAGTTCTCCATTCCCCACAGGAACCTCTGAGAGATAAACAGCAAATCAATGCTACAGAACCATTACAGAGGTGTTAGGATTGATCCTCCCATAGTCCCAGTTTCCTCCTTCCTAACAAGATCAAACCTTAAAAAAAAAAAAGGATTAAAAAAAGGAAGCAAAAAGCACTGAAAAATACCAGTTAACAAAAAGGGTGTGAGACATAGTGTGAGATGTGCAGTCAGCTGGGAAGCATTCTCTAAAGTCTGTGGAATTGACGGATAGATATTCTGTCTGGGTGCAGAAGGAAGGCTGGTCAATTAGCTGGTGTTTGAACACCCCTAAAATGTCTGACATGGACAGATTCTGAGGACAAGGGGTGGCTGTGATGAGAGAGGCCATGGGATGCTGAACAAGGATGTGTTTTGTTAGATAACACACACATCCACAGCTGGAAGGGGCAGCAGTCTTCTCACAGCTTGGGAATCATTGGATCCCATATTGTTATTGCACCTCTTAAACATTTATAAGATGTTTTTATTAATTTGAGGTCCATCCAGTTCAACCAAGTCAGGAGGTAAAACTGAGAAACCTTTTTCATTATTTACTTAAATTTGCAACAACTTCTTCCAGTTTTGCGTCTCTCACAAAACTGGAAAAACTGAGAGCCTTCCTGGCCCAGAGTCATCTAAGTGGGAATTGGGAGATGCTTTTTGTAAAGGTACTTTTGCCCCCACTTCTCCAATGAAAAACTGTGTCAGAACATGGGGTAAAAACTTGGCACTGTTCTCTTCCTGTCCAGAGGAAGGAATTGCTGATGCTTGAGCCTGGTAGGTTGAGCTTCAAAAAACTAAGCCCAGTCAAGGCTCCCAACCGTCTGCCCAGTGGTGTCATTTCTGGGGGTCTTTCACAGCCACATCTCCTACAAAAGCAGACTGAGGGCTTCTGGAACTCCTGGGCCAAAGGCGTTTACCATAACACCTGTCAGGAAGACAGTCTCCAGAAGGGATGCCCCCCGAGTGCTGGGGCTGCAGATATTCCATATGGGCCTGGATAACCCAGAGGTGGTGGGATACCACTGCCCTGACAGGGTTTGCCCAGACCCTTGGTAGAGTGGCACTGACTTGGTCTGTACAGATAATTTTGCTTTGCATGGAGAAGGTTCCAATACAAGGAGAGAGAGAGAGAGCGGGTGTGAGCTGCCCCCTCTGGGTGGGAAGGGCACAGTAAGACCAAGCAGATGCATTAAACCAGTTTTTTCTTATTGCCAGACTTGGCGGGGGGAAAGCCAGGGGATGAAGGCAAAACCACCATGCAAATTTTTTACAAACATTTTTGGAGACCTCCAACTCACTTGCACTTGTGACATAAGCCAGGACTTGAACCTGGGTCTCTTGAGGGGGAGTAGATTGATCCAAACCATTTTGTCATGGTCTCTTTTCCCACTGTACCATCTGATTTTCTTGTTACTTAAGGCCTCTGGTTCCTATTATTTATCTGTCAAGTGGCATGGGTAGATAATGTCTCCAGTTCCTTTTCAGCCCTGTTCTATGTGTTTCTGTTTCAATTGATTTGACTACCGAGTTTGCTTGTTCTCCTGAATCTTAGAGTCATGAATGTAGTTGATTGAGAGTTTTAGAAGCCTGCTCAGGACTCGGAAGTGTCCACTGAGGATTGGCTGGACCAAGATCCATGGGCTGGGAGCTTCATGCAGTTCAGGTCTCTGGTAGCCACCTCAGCCCTAAAGGCCACGTGTGAGAGCCTCACTGCAGCCCTGGGAGCCTCTGTCAAAGTCCTGACAGCAGTTGTGACCACTCCAGTGGCCTGCAGGAATCTGGAATGAAATCATGATCTGATACCAGTTTTCAAGAGTCCCCATCACTCCTGAGTGAATGAAAGCCTTGTGCCCCCAGCCCTGCCCAGTCTGCAGGCTGAGCCCAGCAGAGCCAGGCCAGGCTGTGTCCATGTGAACCCTGCCAGTGACTCCGTAATGAGAGTGCAGGGCAAGGGTCTGTCCAGCACAGACCACACACATCACTTTGGCTGGTTCACATTTCTTTTATATCTAGTTTATCCCTGGCGTCACTACAGTAAATCCATTTGCCCAGGTATTGCAAACCCAGTAAAGTGAGACAAGACCTCATTGTAGTGTTGAGCTTGTGCTGAGGGACACCAGCTTGAGCAGGGTGGGAACCCCCTGAGCTGTGCTGTGCAGTGATGGTTCAGGACACTGTGGCCACTGCCAGGGTCAGGAACCACCTCTGCCCGTGGAAGGAGGCCTCCCAGTACAGTTACTGGGAAGCTGCCCAGTGCTGTGGCTGAAGTGTGCGGAGCAGTGCCCTGCCAGCAGCACAGGCCTGCCCTGAAGGGAGAGAGGGCACTGTTGGGAAGCACAGAGCCAGAGGATCTTCCATAGCTTTTCCAGACACGATGGGCAGGCTCTGAGACAGCCCTTCAGGCCTCTGCCTCAACCGAGGGTGTTCAGTAAGGGAATGCAGGTGACTGGGAAGCCCAGGGAGAGCGGGCACAGTGCCTCTGTAGGTGACAGTCGGTGTTGTGATGAGGCCCCGAGTCCAGCCTCAGGCCTGGTCCCCTGTGCTCACAGGCTCTAAGGGCTGCTTGTTGCCTTAAGGAAGAGTAAGATAAGGGTTGGGATTTTTTGCAGGGGAGGAAGCCATGACCTTTCTGGTTCAGTCAGGACTGGTGTTCATGGGCTCCCTAAGAGCCAATCCAGGCCACCTCAGCCAGAAGGCATTCAAGAAAAATACCCACCTGTTATCCCTTCACTGAATCTGGCCCATTTGCCTCCAAAATGAGGTATTTGACCTTTCTGCTGTATTCAGGGTCTGTCATTACGTGGCACAGGAGCATGTCTTGCCTCCTGTCTGCCTGGTTCTGCAGCCAGTGTTGACCAGTCACCATCCCTGCTTTGTTCTCCACCCAGCAGAAAGTGCTTTCAGCAGAAGAGTGGAAGGCAAAGCGCAAAACAACTTTGAAGAAACAAACAGCAATTCCCAGAACTCCAGCGGTAAGTGTGGTCACTCCTTCCTGCTGCTGCTTCCGTGTTCCTCTGCAAGCAGGATCCAGCTGTGCTCGGTGATGGGTCATATGTTTGGGGTACCTTGTTTAGGCTCACAGCAGCCAGCCCTCCTGGGGTGGTGTATTCCCTCCTCCCCAGGTTCCTGGCACTCCAGCCCTGTAAAACAGCTGGTGTGGGAATCCTGCTCCCTGGGACCCGCTACTTGAGCACAGATTTTTCAGTGTGGAGCAAAGGTGTGGGGAAAGGATGGATGGAGATCAAGCAGTACTTGTGCTGTGTCTGTGTATCAGTGCAGTCCTGGTGGAGCTAAGCCATTTGCAGCAGGCAGAAGTTTGAGGACTGTGGGTAGAACAGCAGTTTGCAGGTTACAGTGGTGCTGAATGAGGCACTTTATTTACGTGTCACTGTAACCAACGTCCAGCTGCTTGTGGATTCACTGCGTGGAGGTCACACTGTAGCAGATGTGCATATGTGGGACCAAAGTACATGTGCCAGAAGGAATGAAAATCCACTCCACTTCTGCAGTGTCCTTGCAGTGTTAAGTCCAAGTGGCAGTGACTGAACATAACCACTGGCCTGGACAGTTTTGTTCAGGTACACCATCTACAGATGTTTCTGTACAAGGTTTTTATTCTGCCTGTGTATTACCCTGCCTTCCAGTGGGCCACTGCCATTCTTTATGCTCCCTAATTGGAGCATAAGTGACAGACCAGATGAAATGTAATTTTGGCATCTTGCTGCATAGATAAATAACATGCCAGCAGAAAAGCCTGGCCTCCCTCCATTCCCCATCCAAGAGTACCAGAATATGTGGTGTTTGCAATGCCTCTGGCTGGAATGGACAGGTAAGGGAACAGATATGTCCCTGGAGCAGGTTACACAGTGTCTGTTGGGGGGTTATACCTGCCTCTGAAGCAAGTAAGGGGCTTTCTGGAACCATGTTGAAAAGCAGTGATGTGGTGTTGGAAAACCCACGTGTGGGTGATGGTGAATGGGGAAAGAAGTTGTTTGTTACTGAAATACTGTGTGTTATGTTTTGGGGAACATTACTGAACTAATGCAAGCATTCACCACAATTGCAGCTGGTCATTCGGGGACAGAAAAACCTAAAGAAAAGAGGTGTAAGCAGAACCCATCAGGTGAGCTTGTCTCTGTGTTTCAGGCCCTTGTACTCCTTAGTCCTGCTCCTCCTGGGGAGTCAGGAGCACTTGGGGCTGCCAAGGCCCTGGTCGGTGAGCCCAGCCTGGCTGTCAGACACGACTCAAGTCTAGTTCACTGACTGCCAGAGCTCCCAGCCTGGCCAGCAGCCCTGGGTGTGGCCCCTGCCTCTCAGCAGTCTGCTCCTCGTGTCTTGTCTTCTGTGGGTGCTCTGAGTGTTTGCAAGGGTTTCAAAGCCTTTAAGTGCACATCTGTAGATGCCAATAGACTGCTTGGGGCCCTGACTCCTCTGGGGCCCTTGGAAAGCAGCAGCCTGAGATTGTACCTTTTTTATTCTTGTCAAACCCTGTACAGCAAACAAAGGAAGGGCAGAAATATCTTCCTTCCTATCAGGCAGCTCATTCCTAAAGCCAAGAAGGCTGCATTGTAAAACCTGCTGGCTGCAAACCTCCTCTTGTCAAGTTTTGCTGGAGGGGAGATGAATTTGTAGCTTCCCAGTTGAAGATGGGAGGGGGTCCAGGAACCACTGACAAGAAACACACACAAAGAGTATTGATTAGTCCAAGTTCTTTCTGAACTATTAAATACTGACCCACTGTTGCTGTACCACATCTCCCAGATTCTCCCTGCCATCTCCTTGTACCAGCTCACATCACACTCATCCTCCTCAGTCTGTTTCTATCTGGACTGCAACATTGAAAGCACGTGAGTGAAAGCTCGCAGTAAAAACCAAAACAAAGCCAGAAATCCTTACAAACTGAGTAGCAAGTTTCATGTGATTTGCTCATCTTATTTCCCTGTAAGGAGTGTTTCTGTCTGCACCACTTGTAGTGTCAGCTTATTTTAGTGGCTCAGTCAAGGGCCTGGCAGGCTGCAGGGAGTTGTAAGATGCTCACCTAAATCTTTGTTTGAGCCAGGAAACCTGAGGAACTCAAGTGAGCTGCTCAGGACTGGTTTGAGAGGAATTGGGCTCTGGTTGGAAGAAGTTCCTTGCTGCATTAAGCAGCTGACATACTCCTCAAAGCCAGGCTGGTGCATGGGAATGTATAACTCCTTCCCGTTTTCTCTTCTTTTATCTATCCTGCATCCTCTTTTCTTTCCCAGCCCTGTTTCCCCCCTTTTGCTCCGTTTTTGTGCTGCTTCCTACATGTCCCATTCAGTGCTCTTTTCCAGCTCTTGCACCAAGCCATTTCTCCTCTTTTATTCCTTCACATTCTCAGAGTCAGTCGCAATGGCCTCATTGGCAGCAGCCTGGGTGAGCATCACCAGTCACACTGTGGATGTCACTGTGACCAGAGAGGCTGTGGAGAGCTCTGTGGGCTCTGTGTCCAGGCAGAGCTCTCAGTAGCTGCCTTTTGGAAGAGCTGGCATGTCCTTGCCTCCCCATTTTCCTTCTTTCCAGGGCCGTGGCTCAGTGGGTGGGACAAACACCATGTGGCTCAGTGCCACATGTGGGATGGGAACTCTTGGGTGATTCTGGCACCGTTGGCTCGTCCTCTCCTGTGCTCCAGCCAGCAGCTTTCACCCAGGCAGGGGAGCAGGTGGTGATAATGTGGTGGAGAATGACAGAAGGACAATTCCATCCTCCCACTCCCATCTGCTGTTTGCTTGTGACCAAACTGCTGCTGTAAGGAACAGTCACCAGCTTTGGGGGGTAAATGTAGGTCCCAGCTGAGCAGCCAAGAGCTGTGTGGCTTGGCCTTGTTAAATGCTGGATGGCTCTTGCTCTCTGTGGATGTGAGTTCTGTGTCACAGGCTCGATACAGAGATATCAAAGAGAGCAGCAGGAGGTTTTTGGGCAGCCCAGCCTGGGACATTGTGCTCTGTCCCTGTGTCACAATCCTGATTGCAGTGCCACAGACCCCTTCATGTCTGGAATGAGGGGCAGGATGAGCAGAGCAGGAAGGTCAGCAACTCAAGCCAGCGGGAATCAGACAACTGGGGGCTAGAATTCCACTAGAATGGAAAATGTTGGATTTCCTGTGTCTTTTCCCTGTGCACAACCCCAGTCCCTGTCATAGTGAATGCAGGTATCTGGCATCTTTATCTGAGTGACCTGGCATCCTTATCTGTGTCACCTGGCATTTGACTGCCCATGAAACAGCAGCTCTGTGCTGCATGGCAAACACTGCTTTGGAGCTGATTTGAGTCCCAGGTTTGTCTCCCAGCAGGGTGGGATGGAGCCGTGGAGTGAATGAAGGACTCGAGCTGTCATCCTTATGGTTGGAGAGTGTCCTTTGTATTCACGGAAAAGAGTCTCCACAGCCACTTGAACTTTCTTGTTGATAAAACCTGGAAGTTTCACAGTGCTTTAAAAAGCATTCTGCTAAAATGTTCCAATTGCTCCCTTGTGCTGCTTCGGGAGCACGGGCAGCACAAGTCCCAAGTCACATGAAGCTCCTGTTCATCCACTGCTGAACTAAGGGAGGTCCAGAAAACACTGCCATGACCTCATCCTGAAATGTGGGATTGGCTCCCTGGGATGCAGCAGCTGTTATGCATTAAGGTGCCATAAAGCTGCTTTCAAGGAAGCCCTCCATGGTGGGGGTTGTTTTGCTGAGTCTTGGCACGTGCTGGAGGTTTGTGCTCTAAGTTCTCAAAAGGCCAAATTTCAAGGCCAGCTTGTGTAATGTAGAAGGCAGTGCTGATCAGCCCGAGCGTGGTAGGGAAGAGCCCACAGAGGGGCAGAGCTGAGTGTCGTGTTCCACGGGGAAGGGCACTGCCTTCCTTTTCATCCACGTGTGTTTGGAGCAGGGAGAGGAGCCTTTGGGGCTGGGCCCTGCACTGGGGCACTCTGTGACCACAGGGCTCCCAAGCCTGGGCATCTCCCTGGTGTCTCCCTTCTCTCTGGCTTCAGGGACCATGACCATCTCCAGCTCAAGTGTTTACAGCCTAATCCAGCTTGATCTGTTGTTTTGGACACTATAGATGAATCCTTTGTAAAATGAAAGCCAAGAAAATTGTGAGAATCCAAGAAGAAAAATAAAAGCAAAAAGGAGCAAAAAAGCTCTTTCGTTTCGACACCTTCAAATACAGCCATCAAAGGAGAAATCTAATTGAAATTGTCAGTGTTTGTTGAAGTCTGAACTTGCTCAGTGTTATGAATGTGAAAGAGAACAGTTAAAATTATGTAGGGAATTGGGAAATATTTTGAACTTCCGAGGTTGTTTTAAGCTGTATAAATATGTCTCAATTTCATCTGCTGCTTTAGGGAACTATTACTGTCAGAACTTCCAGTGCAACAAATTTGAGCATTTACAGTTTTTAAAATGTCAACGCTTTTCATTCCTGTTTACACAGGGAAGCTTTGCTTTCCAGCACTGTTTATTCCAGACTGGGTAAAGGGTCAAGGGAAGTGTCTTCTTTTTTTGAATCCGTTTGTGCCAAGCTGAGGTCAGATTGAGACCAAAAAAAAAATTGATTTTCTGCTTTTGATTTAGAGTAAAAATTCTTAGAAAAGCCTGAGAATTTCCAGCTGTCAGGATTTAAAAGACACAGACTGAATTTTAAACATGCATTTAGTTGGATTTTCAGAAATTGTAAGCTTGTTAGTCTGTCATTTCCTGATCCTGTGTGCTAGATTTCTTCTTGGTAAATCACTTTTTCTAAGTGATTCATTTTTTTCAGTGATGCATTTAATTTTTCTGTGTATGCAGCACACTTAAGGTCACAGAGTCCCAGACTGGTTTGGGTTGGAAGGGACCTTAAAGCTCATCCAGTCCCACCCCCTGCCATGGGCAGGGACACCTTCCACTAGCCCAGGTTGCTCCAAGCCCTGTCCAACCTGGCCTTGGACACTTCCAGGGATGGGGCAGCCACAGCTTCTCTGGGCAACCTGTGCCAGGGCCTCCCCACCTTCCCAGGGAACAATTCCTTCCCAATATCCCATCTAACCCTGCCCTCATTCAGCTTAAGGCAGTTCCCCCTTGGCCAAAGTCCCTCTCCAAGGTAGTTATATTTAACAAGTGCAAATGCACATAAGCACCACCCTACAACATATTTTGGTTCCTAATTCCCATGCAGTTGTAGCATTGAACTGGTTAAAGCGGAAGGATGATTACAAAAGTCTCATTCACCACTTGCCACATAAACCCAGGAAGTTTAGCCTGTGTTAAGTCTCTCAAGGAAGTAGTTCTTTCTTGCTTAGCAGCTAAGCAGAACTAACCTTTAATTTTATGGGAAGCAGCAAAAAGGCAGAGTGCAAATCAGTGTTTAACTCATGATTAAATCACTTCTGGAGCTCAGTTTGGGGGTGCTGGGGACAGACCTGGTGGCTGCTGGATCCCCCCCAGCTCCTGCTGCAGCTCCAAGAGTTCAGGTCCTGCTGTTGCCCTCCAGTGCCAGGTCCCACTGTGCACCCAGGTGAAAGGGCAGATTGAGACTGTCCTTTTGCTGTCCAAATTACTGTCAGAAAAGCAGTTCTGCACTGGCAGTGCAGGTGCTCATGGTGCACACATGGGAGGAGCCAGCTCAGGTGTGTGGCCAACACTGGCATCTCCCTTCTTCCCTGGTGTGACCATCCATCCCCTTCTGCTTGTTCCCTGTAGTCCAGCCATCACACAGCCCATCTGGGGGGATTTCTGTTGGAAAAACAGGGCTTTTAGGCTAGGAATTTTGGTGGTTGTGTGCAACTTCAGTGCTTGGGGCATAATAATTCTTGATTGCTAATTACAGTGTGACATTAGCACAGCCAGCCCCTGTGCCTCTCCCTCCTGAGGTGCACCCAGCTGTCCCACAGGCTCTGTCAGCACAAATATAACTTCCATCAACATTCTTCTCCTGGTAAATCTCTTTCTCATCTGTGGTTGGTTTGTGACTGCAGCAAGTCTCTATGGAATTAGGAGAGCCAATGGCCGAGTTTGAGGAGTGAGGAAAAAGGGAGGAGTTGTTCTGTGAGGTCCCACTTTGTGCACAGCACAGCGAGTGCTGATGATGGGGCAACACAATTGCACAAATACATAGAGCTGCATTTTCCAAGCAGCCTGCAAATGTGCCTAGAAGAAGGGTCACCAGCTGAGTGCAGTTTTCACCACGAGAATGAGAATAACACAGGGAGAGGTTCAGTTAAGAAAGTGTCACTTTGCTTGGTTGCATAAATAAGTCACTGTGTCCACTGGGCATTTGTGTGGAATTGAGGTTTCTAGGAATGAACTGGTTATTTCTGGTGCCACATTCATTTAAGCTGTTCCAGACTTCTCATGTTGAACGGGCAACTTGTAGACAGGAAGAAATATATCTGGGTTAAAATAACCTCTCAGCAGTCAGTCTCTGTGGGTGATATCCTGCCAATTGCTCCAGAGCCCTGGGACACTGGGTAAGAATTGAGGAAATACATATGAAGGCATTGAGGCAATGAGCAGTCAGCAGAACTGGGACAAACAGCCAGGGATAGGAGCTGGGGATTGCAGTCTGCAAGCAGAGACTGGGCTGGGCTGGCCATGGCCAAAAGACTCACTGGGAGAACAAAGTGTGGGCAGAAAAATGGGAACTCTCATTTTGCCTGGAGAATCTATGGACTGAAAGATGAACAAATCCCCAGTGCAAGGTGATTTATCATTAATCATTCAAACTCTGACACTTCTGTTCCCTGAATAGGTGGCTTTAGTGGAAGTGACTGTGCTGTGACAGTGCATGGATAAAAAAATGTCCCATTATAAGTATAAAAACCAGAAAAGTCCTAGGAGTCTTTCTTCACATAAAATAATGTTGTATTGAGTAGCTGAGCTCCTATTACAGACTGACAGTGGTTCCTGTGTGTGTAGGAAGCCAAGCATAATGAGGACACTGCGTTAGCACTTCTGGCTGGAGAGCAGCCAGAGGTGATGCTGAGAATTCCTTGGATTGTTTTAAGTGCTCTGTGCCACTGCTGGGCTGTGTGCCTGCTCAGATCGGGTTCTCTTCTGGGGGGACAGTGAAGTGTTGGGGTTTGCCCCTCAAAAGCTCACGTGCAGCCGGGCTGCTGCAAGAGCCCTGGAATGCCTGGAGCCACAGGATGCTGCCGTGGGCATCCGTGTGTTCAGAGTACAGCACTTCCCAGAGCAGGGACCAAGGGCACAGACAGTGGGAGAATGGTCCTAGGGGAGCCTGCCCTGTTCAGCTGCTCAGCAGGGCGAGGTTAGGAACTTGTTTCAGTGAAGATCTTGCCCCAGGTGCAGAGCTCACCTGGTGCAGCTCTGGGCGATCACAGTGTGTCAAGGGATCAGCAGCGTTCTGTATCCGGCTGGTGCCTCCGTGCATCCCCTTTCCACAGCACTGTCCAGTCATGTCTCTGCCATCCACGCCTTCATCTTCATTCCTTACTGGCTGGCCCCGCCAGCTGGAGCCCTGTTTGGCAGCTCAGGTCCTCAGCACGCTGGGATGTTTAGCAGGAAGGCTCACGTGCTTGAGCCGTGCAGTTCATGAGGGCAGTTTCCCTTCCAAGGAAACCGGGCTGGGTCTGTCAGAGAGCCCTGGGAGCCTCAGTCATGGGTGTGCCAGCTCACAGCCTTGGAGCTGGCACCGTTCTGGAAGGGCTCTGAGTCGATGACTGGATATTTAACACTAATGATTTCTTCCCCTCCGCGGGGGTCTGACTCTAAAGGACCTCACCTGGGACCTGTAGGAAACCACTGGTCTGAGGTGCTGGGAATCACTGATTCTGCTCCAGGGCACTGGGAGCTGGATGCAGACAGCTCCTGGTTGCCCAAGGGGCAGCCAGCATCCGGGTTTCCATTCCTTCCAAGCACCCCGTACAGAGAGGCAAGGCAAGGTGTGCTGCATGGGAAATGTGCAGCCTGAAGTGTCTGCACTGCTTGGGAACCTTCTCCTGTGACATCCAGGCAGGATGAAACACCCTGGTTTTCCTTCCCGGCTCCAGTTTGAGGAAGCTGCATGGTGAATCTGGGAGTTTGCATCTGGAGCCCAAAGAAAGTATTTGTAAAGGGTTTCTTGCTCCCTTGGCTTTTCTTTGCTCACCTCCCCACTTGTTCCCATTGCTGTAGCATAGGGTGTGTGTTAAAGTCTGTGGACGTTTCAAAGTGGACGGGGAGATGCAGAACCCTGGCCATGAGACCAGGCAAGGCAAGGAGAGAAAATTCACAGCTGGACATGTTGGATTTTGTGGTAAATGGAGCCCCTATCCTGCCCCAGTGCAGAGTAGGGAGAAGGAGCAGGGAGCAGATAGGCAGAGCTGTGTAGAATGCAGTGGGGTCTCTGCCTGTCTCAATATTTAAATCTCTTTCTTTTTTGCAGAAACCGCAAGTCCCCTGATTTCAAATCCTTTCCCGCTTTTACAAAGTAAGTGTGATGGATGTCTGTGGTGCACCAGGCAGGGACTGCCCCCCTGCAGCCCTGCTGCCCTGCCCCCTGGGCAGTTTTCTTCAATAAATGGGTTTTTTGTTATGAGTCCAGGTGTCAAAGAATAAAATGCCTCACTTCTGTGGCTCTGGTGTCAGATTTAAATGCAACAGAAATCCTCTAGGGTGTTTTTGTGCAGTCAAGGGCTGCCAGATCGCTTCATATTCAGTCTTCAGGGAGTTTTTTGTGAAATATGCCAATAATAAGTGTTCTGAGACCAGAATTGAAAATGAACCCATATTTAAGTTACATTTACACACAGAAAAACTTGTCATCGTGGCTCAGCTCAGTGAACACGTGTGCAGAGCCAATTCCCTGTGCCTGGGAGCACGGGTGAGAAACGGGAGGCCAGGGTACGGTGGGGAGCGAGCAGGAGGGGGAAGGAGAGCAGGTCTGGGATGAGTGGACACCAGGTGGTCTCTGTTGGAGATTCTGCGTTGTGTTCTTGATGCTTTCAGCAGGTGGAGCCTCTTCCTTTGCCTCCAGTGTGTTTGGTTCCTGCTTGGCTTGTGTTGGGATTTTGGGGTGATCTGTGCCAGCCTAGAGATCCGGGCCAGCTCTGAGTGCTGCACCCTGGGCCTGGCCACAGCGATGGAGGATGTGTGTTCTTCCTCCTCTTACAAACCTGAGAGAGAAGTGAGAGCTTTATTCAGAACGTGAAAGTTCACGTGGGAGGAGAAATCCTATTAATGCCAAGACATTTGGCCAGGGTGGTGCATTTGGGACCCCCCTTTTCCGAGCGTGCTCCAGAGCACCTTGATACCTCTTACTGTCTGAGCTGGGTGGAAGTGACCAAACTTCTGTTTTCAAGAAACTTCCACTGATTTTGGGGTGTGATGGTGTTTTTCTAGGAGCTGGTTCTCCTGCCCTGTTTGCTGGGTTTGTGTCAAAGGGTCGGGAAGGTGCAGTTACACTGTTGGTGAAGCTAAAGCCAATGGAAACAGTGGGTAGAAACGCTGAGAAGTTTTCCTCGCAGTTGTTCTGCATTTGTTTTTCACCAGGATGTGGACAGATGTGTTGAAATGTGGGTCTGTTCTGCTGAGGAAAGAGCTGCCTGGGGGACTGTCCCTGCTGAGCCGTGGTGACACCCTGCTGGGTGTCTGTCACTCTGCACAAGCACCTCAGGGCGCCTGCTGTTGAAACTTGCTGTTAAAGTTCTCAACTCCTGTTCACTCCTGGCCTCAGACCAGGCTCTGCTCTTTTCCCTGACTTAGATGTGGCAATGAGAGTTAACATGGGAATTAGAGTGATTTATTTAACCTAAACACTAGTGCTGGTTTTGCTCTGCCCTGGCTCACACAGCTGCTGCCTTGCTCTGGGGCCTTGCTCACTGGGTGTACATAGAGCGCTAATAAAAGTGTCTAATTATAGCCCTGGGGAAAGATGTTTTAAATTGTGCAACCAAATGTGAGTGCCAGTTCTGTGTGGCTCAGGACACTGAAGAGATTTCAACAGCTGCTGGTGCTTTAGGTCTCTGTGAAGATGTTTCCTGAGAGTGCCTGGGCAGTCAGTGAGCGTGACACGATGGCATGACTTGTCAGAGCAGAGAGGGACCCAGCTCACAGAGGAGATGTTTTTTTTGGGAAAGGATGCTTTGGGAAAGCAGCTTTGTGCTCAACAGCAAACACATCCCAAAGAAAAATGCCATTTTTGGGAGGAATACTTTCTGGTGCTTGATAGGAGACCGCAGTGCCATTGCTTGGTGCTGCTGGAGTTCCAGGCAGCTTCCCAGAGGCTCTTCCAAGAGCCCTGGGATGGCGGTTTGCAGTTCCAAAGGCACTGCTTGCTCACAGCGTATTTTCTTTGCTCTCCACTGTCAATCTCTCTGCATTGTGGGAAAAGTTGGGAATGAGAGTCAGACTCCTTTGAGAGCACTTGGCTGTAGAGTGGTCTGTTCTGTTGGCACACAGGACATGATCAGAGTGATTTCCTCCTCTTTCCACATCTTCCAACACTTTGCTTCAGAAGAGCTGTTCAGAATCAGGACACTGGCTCAGGACAGTGATTCTGAAGTTGCTGGAGAGAGGAGCAGAGCTTCAGAGACAAGCAGGCAGGGAAGGAGCAGGGACAGGGAGCACAGTGACAGCACAGCTCAAGAAAAACCTGCTGGGTCTGTGCCATGGGCTCTGCATGCAGGGGACAGGCAGCAAGGAAGGAGGGATTGGAGGAGGAAGAAGGGACTGGAGGAGGAAGGAGATAGGAGAAGGTGGTGGGTGGAGATAGCAGGGCAGCAGCACAGGTGCTGTGGCCAGTCTCAAATAGTGTTGTACCCTCTCCTCTTCTCTGATGCCACGTGGACAGGTCTGGCCCACGCAACATTTGCCATTTCCAGACTTTGCTGCCAAATTGAAGCTGCAGGATTTGCAGAAGGCAGCAAAAACACAGAGCCAGAGGGACAGCAGGGCCAGTGTGGCAGCCCCAACTCTCTGAGGGTGCAGATGTTCATGATTTGTTATCCTTTTGTGAAGACTTGGAGCCTGTTGTGCCCCTCGTGCAGCGGAGCCCGTTGTGTGCAGCTCAGCCGGGAGGCACAACACGGAGCACCCGGAGAGCAGCAGCGTGTCAGGGTCAGGCAGAGCCGTTGCCCGTGGCTGCCCTGGGTCTGCAGCTTTTCCTGCAGCTGCAGGGAAGTGCATCACAGCTGTGGCTGAACAGGCACCCCTGGGAGAGCTCCAGACACGTCCC
Source organism: Ptilonorhynchus violaceus (assembly GCA_013397565.1). Lineage (NCBI taxonomy): Eukaryota > Metazoa > Chordata > Aves > Passeriformes > Ptilonorhynchidae > Ptilonorhynchus > Ptilonorhynchus violaceus. The sequence continues at coordinate 81,444 of VZRJ01001246.1, read as the reverse complement.
AGGTCCTGCAGAAGAGGCAGCACCTCAAGTGCTGCTGCAGTGTCAAGGCTGTGTCACACACTGGCTGTGTGGGGTGGGCAGGGGAGCCATGGCACCTCATCTTCTGAGACACTTCCCAAAGTGTGGGAGTGCTGGGCTGGAGCACTGCAGGATTCTGATGGCTTGTTTGTTCCTGTGAAGGGTCTGTGGGCGCACTGGTGGCAGTCAGTGGTGATGCCTGTGCAGCCTGCAGGGCCCTGTGCCTTGGTGCCTCCCTGGCTGGCAAAGGCAAAGCAACCTCAGCTCAGGATTTCAGGCTGGGATGAGGCAATGATGTGGAGGCAGCTCAGGGAGCTCCCTGCCTGTCACCTCTCCCCTTTCCTGGCTGTGTAAGGTGAGCTTTGGGCTGTTTTTTCACCCTTCTTCCCATCTCCCAGCAGTGCTTACCTGGCGTGAGCTCTGGAAACGAAGGGAAACTTTCTCCTGCAGCCTGGTGAATTTATCCTCTGTTCCCTTGAGATCCAAGTGTGAAGGAAGATTGTGTGAGTGCATTCCCATTGGAAATTGGTGGGGTTTGGGGATGATGTAATCCACGTTTTGCACCACCCCAGGAGGGCTCAGGGAACTGTGGTTACAGGTGTGACTGGAGTCCCAATCCACAGCCTGAGCCAGCCAGTACTGAGCCAGAGCCCAGCTGGCACCAGCCTCTGCCCAGGGGAACACACCCTGGGAAGCTTGGAGAAAGCAGAGCTCCCTCCTGCTCAGCCCAAGGGCCAGAGCTGGAAAGGTCTCAGCACCGGGCACTCCCAAGGGAGAGCCTGGCTGAGCACAGGGGTAAAGGGCCGGGTTTCTCACTGGAAGGATGTCCTGCTGCTCCTGCCATGGCTCCCACCCCTCACATGTGCAGCAATGAGAGGAATTGGCTCCTGAGAAGCACAGAGGGGCCTGGGGAGGTGAGGGAGGTTCCCAGCAGTGTGAGTCGGGCTGGCTGGGCATCCTGTGTGGGCTGGGAGCCTCAGGGCCACGGCTGAGCTGAGCTGACTGCACGGCCACTCCTCCTGCTTTGCTCATCCAGGGCCTGCCTGGGCCACCCCGAGCAGCTGGGGCTGGCGGAGCACAGGGGGCTCGTTGGGCAGCACACGTGGGCCCCAGCTGCCCTTGAACCAGCACCAGCCGAGGGGAAAAGGACAGGTTTGCTGGTTGAAGCACCCGAGGGAGGACCTGTGGACCCCTTGTGAGCTCAGCCCACCTGCAGGAGAACAGATCCCTCTGGACGTGTAAAGCTCAGCCTGAGCAAGGCAGAGGAGAGCTGGAATTCCCCCTGGGGAAGGAAAAGCAGAGGTCGTGCAGTGGTGTGGAGGGGTCTGTGCTCCTGGGAAGGAGAACAGGGCACAAGTGGGGCTCCCTGGGGTGTTCAGAGCAGTTTTGACAACTCTTTTAGTTCCAGTTGCAAGAGAAATCAAAAGGACTTTTTTAGATTTACTCTCTGTTACCAGCCCAGGTGAACAGTTCTTTTCCAGCAGTGACTTTTCCCTGGTTTGGGATTCAAATTGCCTCTTTCTTCCCTCCGCTTTCCAGATCCCTCTTCCTCTTCTAGCTCTGGCACATCCCACCCTCCTTCCCACCAGCCTGACTGTTCCCAGCTCTGTGCTGTGGAGCATGAGGGGCTCAGGGACTGAAATCTCAGAAGTATGAGGGTTGAGAGAGCTCTGGGAAGTAAAGTGAGGTCATTCATTGCCCCAGGGATTCTGCACATCCTCCCAAGCATCCCTTCCCTTGGTCCCTGGAAAGACTTTGGAATTGTTGGGTGAATTTAAGTTTTATGCTTAGTTTTAATTTAACTTCTTTTCATTTGTGGTAAACTTGTGGACTTCTGTAAGTCTTTGTCTCAGAATTATTTATAAAATGCTTTGGCATTTTCAGAATGTGAAATTAGTTTTTGAAAGTAGGTGGTGATTTTGTTTCCAAAGTTGGACATTTTTGGAGTAGAACAGAAGGGGCAGCTTTTGGAAATGAGATGAAAATCAACACAGTTTTTCTGAGAAGAATCACAAATGAGAGATTTTTCCGAGTCACTGAGTGCACGGAGCATCCAGAATTTTGTGGTGTCAGAGGAAAGAGCTTGAGATGAAGGGCTGTGACCTTGGTGGCAATGGAATGCTGGATGGAGATGGGAGAACCCAGGAGAGACTGATCAGGGGTGAAAGGGAGCCAGGCAAGGGGAGAGCTAAGAAGACAGCACAGATTTATGGTGATAAAATAGCTGAGAAACAACAGGAGGAGGGTAAGGCAGCTCAGTGAGACAAAATGAGCTGAGAAGGAAATGTGAGTGAAACAGGAGAGGAAAATGAATGTGGGAAATGTGGTGCTTGGAGAGTGCTGGATGGACGTGAGGGGTTTGCCTCCTGCTGAGGAGCCCTGTAGCTGAGCTTAGGGAAGGGCTGTGCTGGTGGCTGCTGGAGCCTGCTCCAGGGCAGCTGTGGGGCTGTGTGGGAGCACAGAAGGGCCCTGGCACCGCAGTGGGGAGGGATGGATGGGTTCCCACAGTGCCACTTTCTCTGCCCGGGGTGGAGAGGTGGCAGAGGGGATGCTGAGGCACATGGAGAGCTGCCAGTGTGCAGGGGACCGTGGGTGACATCTCCTGCCGTCAGCCCTCCTGAAGCACTGAGAGGTGCAGCAGGGTCTGTTCTCCCCTCTGGTGGAGGGGCAGGGGCTCCAGCAGAGCAGAGGGGTCACTCTGAGCTGCCCTAGCTGCAGCACCACAGCTCTTCTGGCCTGCCAGGGGCCTGCCAGCAACAGTCAGCAGGTCCTTGGAAGTGAGACTGCTTTCATTAGGTTAATCAAATGTTAATTTTGATGTTTGGAGGGGGAGTCAGACCCACTCAGTTTGAGATATTTCCATCTGAGCAGTGTGGGCTCCACGAGCAGCAGAGGCAGAGGTGTGTTTGTAACACAGGTCATTGACATTGAAATACGTGTTCAAGAGTGATGGTTTGCACCCACAGAGAGTCTTCTGCTTTCTCATAATTAAAAAATCAGTCTAAACAATTAGATAACATTGTACCTCTTGTGGCATTGTACCACAGCTATTTCACTGGTGATGATTTCAGCAGAAACAGCCAGTCCCTGTTAATTCCCGAGGCCTGAAGTCCCTAAGTGCATGATTCAGCTGTCCAAGTCTTCTCTTTTTTTCACAAGCAGTTACTTAACTACAGTATTTCCAAACTTCCCTGCTACAGCAAAGCCCAGGAGTAGCATCATGAGTAAACACAGTGAGTTAAAGCACTGAGCACAACTCCTCCAGATGGAGCTGGCTCTGTCATTTCAGAGGCTGTGGGTTCTGTGGGAAAGGTTTAACCTCACAGCGTAAAAGTACAGCTTATACAGGCTGCTCAGGGTTTCTTTTATATTTTTCCTCACGGATTCCTGTAACCATGAGGTGGATTCTGGGGCTTGCTACCGGAGATAGACTTCTCACAGAGTATGGCAGGGTTGTGCTTCCCTGGGTTTTGGTTCCTCCGTCCTGGATGCTGGTGCTTCCGCTTATTCATTGATACAGAATATGTTTTCCCCTTTGAAATTCGATCGAGACCTCTGAAATGTTGTAGCACTAGACCTTGCTCTGTGTGTGCGCCAGGCATTGGTGTGCAAAGTCGTTTATTTGCCAAATGTGTGTGTCCATTCTGCTGCTCCGACACAAAATGCCGCAGCGTGAGAGGTGGCGGTGCTGGTGCAGCTGCAGGGACGGAGGCAAACTGCAATGTGACCATATCTCAGCACTGCAGTTTGAGATCACATCTGTCAACTAATGCACTCTACTAATACTGTTTAAACAGGCAACTGCAAACATTTGCTATTAGGTTAATTCAGTGGAAAAAAGGCACTTTGAACATAGTGGCTAGAACAGAGCTAAACGTATCTTTCAGCTCACGAGGGAGCTCTGCACCCAGCTCTTTCCTCACTCCAGCTCATCCATATTGCTCTGGCACATGGCTCTCCTGCTCTGCTCTCAGCCTTCAGGCACAGCCCTGATTCTTGTGCTTCCTGCCCTCCACCTCTGCTTCCTCCCAGCCCTGTGACACTCACCGGTCCCTGGTCTCACCGCACTTGATGACAGCCACAAAACCCCAGCTGAGTTCCCCCACGGCACTGCTCCACGCCCAGCTTCACTGCAGCGTTTTTCATAACCCAGTGCTCCTTGTCTTACTCAGGAAAGGCAGCAGAGACTGGAATTTGACAGAACTGGATGTAAAATAAATTCAGCAGGCTTAAAAATAACAAGATATGCTCAAGGCAGGCTGCAGCAGGCCTGGGCGAGCAAACCCCCGCCAGTGGTCAGGCTCCCAAATAAATCCTTGTGCAGATCCCGGAGATCCCCACACACCCCAACAGGTGCTTCCCCTTAGTGCTCTGTCCGTGTGCCATCCCGGGCCTCCTCCTGGCAGTAAAGTGCAGCAGGAGGAGGCTGCCCAGCCCCAGCCCGGGAGGCAGAGCCGAGCCCCGGCGCTGCCCCGGTCCCTGCGGAGCCGCTGCGCCGGGGCCGCGCGGGCTGAGGGCACAGCCCGGCCCCCCGCAGCCGTACCCGCTGAAGTATGCACCTGTGCTGCTTCCCTGCAGACTCTGTGTAATTCTTCTGAACTGATTTCTCCCAAACAGAGCCTTACACCTGTGGAGCTTGTGGAATCCAGTTCCAGTTTTATAACAATCTCCTGGAGCACATGCAGTCCCACGCAGGTAAGCTGGGCACTTCGACTCGCTGCAAGCAGAGAGTTCCATCCTGTGCTGCTGCCTGCTGCTGACCTCAGTGTGTGTCCTTAGGGCTCTCTGTGCTCCCCGTTCCCACGGCCCCAGCCATTCCACCTGCGGCAAACAAAGGCATTCCTCAAAGGCTGGAGTGCAGAGGCTCAGGGTATATCATAGGTATTGCTCCTTTCCGTAGGGAGAGAGGGAATGTGCCGTGCTAGTTCAGAGCACATCACGCTACTTACTCCCTTTATCCAAAAGTATCCAGAGAATCCTCATTGCATAAGCTCCTACAGCAGGTTAAATCCCCCCTCCTGCCAAAGGGGTGGTTCTCAAGGAAGCAAACAAACCAAAACCGCTTGCAGGGCAGCAGAGCCTTTGCCCACACAAGTCCTGTCCTGTGCTTGTGTCTCCTGGAGTTCTGCAAAGGACTGAAATGTGTTCTTGGAAGAAGAATTTGCCATTTCAGCAGCTGTGTTCAGTTCCCTCTCAGCTACCTACAAATGAAAATACTGAGAAATTGCAGTGCTTTGTTTCTAAGTCACTGTTTTTGTTTTCTGTCTTGATACATGAGACGATTTTAAAATTTCAAAGCCAAAGCTGTTTAAAAGACAGCATTCAGCATATTCAAAAATGTGGAAACAGAATTAATTTTATATTGACAGATTTTTTTTCCTTTTTTTTTTCTCTTGAATGAAAATTCACGTGAACTAACACAGGAATAATTAAATCCCCTTTGACAGACCTGTGGTCTCCAACAGACAGCTGCTCTGTTGAGATGCAGATACAGTGCAGGCCCTGAGGAGAGTGGCATGGGAGGACAAGTGGCTTGAGGAAAATGATATTTTCCATTGTGTAACAACAATTTTAATCAAAGTTCTAATCTTGTTCCGTGTTTTAATTCTAGTCTTAATTTTAATAGTGTCCCTAGAGTTCTTCATCCATGAGGTTCCTCTATTCCATTTCAGTTGCTGTTGGCAAATCTTAGTGCAGGCTTTGTGTGTTGTTCAGCAGCTACTTTATTTATTGTCTGGATAATGTTACAAAGGGACTTTCAGAGCACTTTGGTAGGAGAAGGAGTGAGTTTCTGTTGTGTTAGAGCTTAGGGTGGTTCATGCGGAGTAAAGGGACTTTGCGTTACCCCGAGGAGCAGTGGAGCTCTGCTCAGGGCAGGGCTGCCCTCACTCCCTGGTCTCGGCTCTGTCCTTGCTGGGTGTCCATGGCAGTTCCTGCTGCCTCCACAGTGTCCTGACCATCCTGTTCCTTGCTCTGGCCTCTGGTACTGAAATGCAGCTTTCTGAGTTACAGCTCGGGGTGACACTGGGTGCTGGAGCTGAAGTGTTCAAGGGGACAAGGGCAGCTCGCTGGCAGGGTGTGAGCTGTTGGAGGTTCTAAACTAGTGGTGCCTGCAGCTTCCTCCTCTCTTCTTTGCAAATGACCCATGGGGGTGGTGCTGAGGGCTCTCAGGGAAGGTGCAGAGGCACTGACACAGGTTTCCAAAGGAAGCCATGGCTGCCCCATCCCTGGAAGTGTCCAAGGCCAGGTTGGATGGGGCTTGCAACAATCTGGGATAGTGGAAGGTGTCCCTGCCTATGGCAGGAGGGTGGAGCTGGATGAGCTTTAAGGTTCCTCCCAACCCAAACCAGTCTGTGGTTCGGGGCTTGTTCACCTGGGTTACTTTGGCCACAGAACAGGGCTGGAGGCAGCGGGCACCTGTGATCCAACTCCTGCCACGTCACCAGAGCTCTATGAACGGGTAAATCCCCCCTGCCCAGCTCAGGATTGTTTTCTCATTTCTCCCTGCTCTCTTTGCAAGTGCCTGTCCTCTGCTTGGCTGCCTGCTCCTGATGTCTCACTGCTGAGACAGTGACACAGTGACAGAGGGTCTGTCTGTGTCATTTTAGCTGCCTTCTGCAGGCGTCACCAGGGCTGTCCCCTGCCAAAGCCGCTGTCCCCCCCTGTGGCATCTCTGTGTGTGGTGCTTGGCAGCGCTGTGCTCACACCTCTCCCTTTCCTCCACGTGTGCAGCTCAGCTGGGGGGAGCAGGCAGCATTTGCTGCCGTGGGATGAGGGCAAAACAAGAGGAGAGGCAGGAGAACTCTGGACAGCATTGGTGGAGCTTGCTCTGGGTGCTGCACGTGAGCAGAGAGCAGTGAAGGACACAGGGCTTGCAGTCACCCTGGCAGCAATTTGTTGCCTTCAGTCTGACAGGAGATTGTGGTGTGGTGGGGGGTGGTCTCCTCTGGCAGGGAACAAGTGACAGGACAAGAGGAAATAGCCTCAAATTGTGTCAGGGGAGGTTTTGATTGGAAGGGTTGTGGAGCATTGGCAGGGGCTGCCCAGGGCAGCGGTGGGGTCACCATCCCTGGAAGTGTTAGAGAACGTGTGGATGTGGCACTTGGGGACGTGGATAGTGGTGAACGTGGTGGTGGTGTTGGTTTCATGGCTGGACTTGATGATCCTGGAGGTCTTTTCCAACCTAAACAAGTCTATGATTCTGTGATTTCTATATCCAAGAAATGTCTCTGAAGTCTGGGACCTTGCAGTGGTCAGCAGAACTGGAGGCACAGGATCCACGGCCTGGGGACACAGGCGTGGTAGTGGTTTATCCCAGTCCATGTGCCTGGCTCAGGGAATGTCTCATCATGGGTATGCAGAGAGCCAAGAAGCCTGTATGGGTCAAATGTTCCCTCAGTTCATGTGTTCAGGAGCCCAGTTTGGCTTGTGGTGTCTGATGCAAAGGGCTGATCTCATCCCATGGCTGTGCTGCCACCCCTGAAGCCCTCTCACAAAGGACTGAAGGCAGGGAATGTGCTGCTGGCCTCCAGGAACGAAATCAGGGACATCCTGGCTCTTGAGTCATTCAGAGGGCTGAGCCTGGAGGCAGGAAGGTAATAAGGAAAGATTATAGCTTCATAAAGCAGCTACACAGTGAGAAGAAGCAATTAGGATGTAAATTGGGTGCTGAAAGGCAGAAATAGAACAGCAGAACACCAGGCAGAGGAATTTGTTCTGTAATTACACTGAACAATATACAGCTTTGACTCCCTTTAGAGTACTTTGTTCAGGTCGAGTGCTGCCATATAATGCCCTTCCTACAATCTAGGCCTAAAAAAACAAAAGGACAACTAGACTGAACCTGGATTAAAGGATTGGAGGCATGAAGAAAAATTAAAGAACCATGATCTGTGTAGTTCACAGACTGCCTGATAAGGAAGATGAGGCTGAAGTGTACAAATCTCATTAATGCCACACTGAGTGCGAGCAGATATTTGTATATAGTAAATCTCCTGTTATTAGGATATAGATAAAAGAGTTATGGTGAGGAAATACAGAGGGTTTCTCCCCCTATCCATCCCTCACCAAGACAGGGAATGCCTGAACCATGAACAAAGTTAATAGGCAACATCGAACTTTTCCCTTTTCTCACCTGCAGATGTTTGGAGTCGAGGACACTGGTGACATTAGCTCCAGAGCAATCAGTGTGGCAGATGCTGGGGGAGTGTCACACCCGGTCACTGGTGCTCACTGGAGCACCCTCTGCTCTTCATGCCTGTGAAAGAGCAACCTTGGCTGCAGCCTGAGCCTGGCAGCACTCCCCGGGTACCCACCACTGCCAGGGAGCTCCCTGGGCACACCCGGGCCCCAGGCAGTCCCAAGGGCCACCCTGGGTCTGTCATGTCCTGGGTTGCTCTTAGGGGTGGATCCAGCCCGTGCCAGTGCAGTGCCCAGAGCCGGTGGGAGCTGTGCAGGCTGTGGCTGTTGATGGGCAGGTCTGGGGTGCCCCAGCAGAGCTGCTCGCACTGGAGAGGACTTGTCTGTAAGGAGGAGGGCACTGGAGCTCCATCACAACCCTGCTGGTCTCCCTGCTCTCCCAGGTCCTTGGCACACACGGAGGGGAGCAGCTTTGCCCTCTCCTGTGTGTCCTGCTGGCCCCAGGGCAGCCTGGCTGCAGAGCCGTGGGTGTCTCAAGGCACTGCTCCAGCTCGTGCTCCTCTGCCCACAGCACAGGGCAGGGGCACTGCACTCTGCGCTGGTGTCCCCAGGCTGCAGGTGCTGCCACCTGAGCTGGCCAGCCTGCACTCCCTGTAACATCAGTGGAGAAGGAGTCAGTGGCTCCAGGTGAGTTCACACCACCTTACTCTACAAGAGGATCCAGTTCTGCCTGGGTGAATGAATCGTACTCCTGAGCCTCTTTTGCACCATGGAGGAGGAGCCCTAAGGGGCCCCTTCGAAGAGAGGTGTGTCTAACAGATGTCCAAAATTAGGCATGAGTCCAGATGTGCTCTGTTTTCTTTGGTTTTAATTCCATTCTTCTACTCAGCCTGGTCATCAGTCTCTCCACCTTTCTGCTTCCTCTGCCACCCCATTTCATTGTGTACTTTTATGTTCCTTCACAGCACCATTTCATAGTGAAGCATACTAAGAACTAGAAAATTTCCTCTGGAGGGTGGGGAGAAGTTCTTGGGGCACAGGAGAGGAAAGAACATGGATACAATACAGAATTTACTGCTCTTGCCTGCATTTCCTTGAAAGATCCCATCAGATTGGCACACAAAGCATTTGGCCCAGCTACATACACAGAAATGGGAGCACGAACACAGAAACTTCAGAGGCAGTTGGTGACTGCAGCCTCAGAGTGGGATAGTCTTTGGTCACACTCCAGAAACTGTGATCTTGGACTTTGTATTTGCAGTCTGAGGCAGCAGTGAGAGGAGGAGGGCCCTTGCTCTTCACAGGGAAGAAGCCAGATCTGAAGATTGCAATGAGACCCTTAGATCCAGAGGAGTTGAGCACAGCTTGAAAAACAAAGTGCTTACCAGGAGAGAACAGGGCAGCCACCTGCAGGCAGGGAGGGGCAGTGAGGGAACAGAAGGATCAGTGTCTGTTCCACCTCATTTTGGAAGCAAACGAACAGCCCAAGTCAGGCTGAACTTCCTCTCCTCCTTTTGTGCAGCTTCAGCTCCTCAGGAGACATTCCTCAGGGTGTGCTGATGGCATCAATGTCCCTGGTGCACAGAAAGATAGGTGTCACATTTCAGCCACATTTTGCGAGGTGATAGGTTGTGAGTCCAAAGACAATTCCAAGGTCCCAGAGGGTGCTGTGCCAGCTCATTGAAAACTGCCTGAAAGCTCCAGAGTGTAGTAGGTTGTTGTCCCCTTAGTTAAAGGAGTCCTAAGTAAATACTGAGCAGTTGGGTAGTTTCCCCTTCTTTGTGCTTGAGGCATTATTTTGTGCTTTTAACCCCTCCCTGTCTCTTGGCCCACAGCTGACAACGAGAACAACATTGCCTCCAGCCAGCCCAGGTCACCTCTCCCCGTGGTGGAAGAAAAGTGGAAACCACAGCTCCAAAGAAATAACGCCAACAACAGTATGTAGCAGCTTCTCTTTGTCCTGGGCTCCCCTGTCCCGGTCCAACAGGTGCCTTGGGGGTGCAGCAGTGATGGGCACTGCACAAGGCCCTTGTCCTCACCAAACTGTGCTTGATTTCATCCTTAATTCATGTCCTACCTGGCAGAGCAGAGCACCCCTTCTGTTACAGGAGTGCAACAAAGAACCCCAGGGAGGTGGTTGGAAAGGTTTGTGGGAGAGATGCATTTGGTAACTCCTGGAAGAAGTTAACTTCTGATCCAAGGCCAGACTTCCCAGCCTGGAGTTAAAAAACTACTCCAGTCATCCCGGGTGACATAGGCAGAACCTGTCACTGCCTGTGCTGGCAGGCAACTGCTCTCTGGCTCTGTCCCCGGCTCTTCCCGTGAGCTTGTGCTTCATCATGAGGAAAAGGAAAATACAGCCTGGGGGAAATCAGTGCCAGAGCACTTGAGCTGAGCAGCCAGGGGGAAGTGGGATACAAAACCATGGTGCTTTTGTGTTCTGGTATGGCCAAAAATGACATTTGCATTGCCCAAAATCAGCCACAAGAAGTGGGGTTGGTGGAGGTCAGAGGAAGAAAGGGGAACTTGGGTTTCAACACAGTTTGAGATGATGGAAGATGCTGCATGGTTCACTGGAGCAACTCCTTTAACATAACTGTCTCGAAGGAAGGAACCAAATCACAGCAATTGAAAGATGTTCCCTTATGGAGCCAGGCTGAGAGAGCTGGGGTTGTTCAGCCTGGAGAAGAGAAGGCTTTGAGAAGAGCTTAGAGTCCCTTCCAGTGCCCAAAGGGAGCTTACAAGAAGGCTGGAAGGTGATTTTTCACAAGGGCTGGGGTGACAGGATGAGGGGGAATGAGTATAAGCTGAAGGAAAACAGGGTTAGATGGGATATTGGGAAGGAATTCTTCCCTGTGAGGATGGGGACGCCCTGGCACAGGTTGCCCAGAGCAGCTGTGGCTGCCCCATCCCTGGAAGTGTCCAAGGCCAGGTTGGACAGGGCTTGGAGCAAGCTGGGATAGTGGAAGGTGTCCATGGCAGGGGGTGGGACTGGATGAGCTTTAAGGTCGCTCCCAACCCAAACCAGTCTGGGATTCTGGGATTCTATGTCCATCATTTCCATCTGGACTAAACTGTGACCATCAGCCTGGAGGCACAGACAGTGAACAGCACACATGGCTGTAACTTTCCTGGGCAGTTCCTCAGTGAACACCACAGAGATGCCATCTCTGGCATCTGAACTGGGAGTGGTGCATGCCCTGTCTCAGCCCCCACACCAGGGACAGGATGTGGATCAGCTCCCTGCTGCTCTGAGCAAGAGCAAGGCCTGTCCCCGGAGGTTCCTCTGTCCGGAAACCTTAGAGGAACACATCCAAGGCTGGAGATGTCTCTTCCATCATCTGGGCATGTTCCACCTCCTTGAGGGTTTCTGAGAATTGCTTTGTGACTCCTCCCTGCTCTCTCCTGCTGCAGCGATGCTGACCTGGTGTTTCTGTCCCCGGTTGTGTCTCCCCGCAGCGTCGGCGAGCGGCTCCGTGGGGAACAGCGCGATCCCCGAGAAGGAGCGGCAGAACATCGCCGAGAGGCTGCTGCGGGTCATGTGCACCGACCTGGGCGCGCTCAGCGTGGTCAGCGGCAAGGAGTTCATCAAGCTGGCGCAGACGCTGGTGGACAGCGGCGCTCGCTACGGCGCCTTCTCCGTCACCGAGATCCTGGGCAACTTCAACACCCTGGCCCTCAAGCACCTGCCTCGGATGTACAACCAGGTGAAGGTGAAAGTCACCTGCGCCCTGGGCAGCAACGCCTGCCTCGGCATCGGGGTCACCTGCCACTCGCAGAGCGTCGGCCCCGACTCCTGCTACATCCTCACCGCCTACCAGGTGGAAGGCAACCACATCAAGAGCTACGTGCTGGGCATTAAGGGCGTAGACATTCGAGACAACGGCGATTTTATCCACCACTGGGTGCAGAACGTGCTGTCGGAGTTCGTGATGTCGGAGATCAGGACGGTGTACGTGACGGACTGCAAGGTCAACTCCTCGGCGTTCTCCAAGGCGGGCATGTGCCTGCGCTGCTCGGCCTGTGCCTTGAACTCGGTGGTGCAGAGCGTGCTCAACAAGAGAACACTACAGGCTCGCAACATGCACGAGGTGATCGAGCTCCTGAATGTCTGTGAAGACCTGGCGGGATCCACGGGACTCTCGAAGGAGACCTTTGGCTCCCTGGAAGAGACCTCCCCCCCGCCCTGCTGGAACTCGGTCACCGACTCCCTGCTGCTCGTCCACGAGCGCTACGAGCAGATCTGCGAGTTCTACAGCAGGGCCAAGAAGATGAACCTCATCCAAAACCTGAACAAGCACCTGCTCAGCAACCTGGCGGCCATCCTGGCCCCGGTGAAGCAGGCCGTGATCGAGCTGAGCAACGAGAGCCGGCCCACGCTGCAGCTGGTGCTGCCCACCTACGTCAAACTGGAGAAACTGTTCACTTCCAAAGCCAACGACGCCGGCGTGGTCAGCAAACTCTGCCACCTCTTCTTGGAAGCGCTGAAGGAGAACTTCAAAGTCCACTCGGCACACAAGGTGGCCATGATCTTGGACCCGCAGCAGAAGCTGCGGCCCGTCCCACCCTACCAGCACGAAGAGATCATTGGCAAGGTCTGTGAGCTGATCAATGAGGTGAAAGAGTCCTGGGCAGAAGAAACAGAATTTGAACCTTCAACCAAGAAGCCTCGTGCGGCAGGGGAGGCCACAGCAGCTCAGGAAGAAGATTGGTTCGGGAAAAATGAAGTCTATGATTATTTGCAAGAACCTCTCTTCCAGGCCACCCCTGACCTGTTTCAGTACTGGTCGTGTGTTACCCAAAAGCATACAAAACTAGCCAAGCTGGCCTTTTGGCTCTTAGCAGTGCCTGCTGTGGGTGCCAGGAGCGAATGTGTAAATATGTGTGAGCAGGCGCTCTTGATCAAAAGGAGGCGGCTACTCAGTCCGGAAGACATGAACAAACTCATGTTTTTGAAGTCCAACATGCTTTAAGACTGTCTTTTAATTAAAACAAAACTTTAAAACACTGTTCCAAACAAAGAAAAAGAATTTTAAGTTCTAAACACTGTGGACCTCATTATGAATGCCCCTGGAAACCAAGTGCTTTTTTATATATATATAAAAATATAAATATATATAAAATTAAGTTTGAAAGGAAAGCTGAGCACGGGAGAGAGACAGCCCTCTGCCAGGAACGTGCTCCTTTCCATAGATAGTGTGTGGACTTGACAGACTTTCTAATGTTTTCAAGTGGGCAGACGAATGGGAGGCTGATGTTCTAAAGTCTTCAGGCAGCTGAGATCTAAAGTGACTTGAAGTTTCTTTTGTTTCTCCTCCACCCCACCTTTCCTCTTGTCCCCTGGGCCATCTTGCCATGGATAATCAGACTCCTGTGACCAGACCAGTTCTGCACTGGACTTTGCTCCTTTGAATAACTGTACACCTTGCGGGCACTTGGCTGCAGCCTTCTTGGCACGGTGCACGAATCAGGGCAGCTGTGTTCTACCAACACCGGGACCTTTAGAAATCAGGAAGGGAGGCTTTAAGGTTTTTGTTTTTAGTTTTTAGTTTTAGTCTTATTTTTAACCTTTCCATATCCTTTTTTTCCAAAAGCCAAAAGTTACTCCTCTGTCTCTACTCCCAGTTTTATGGTAGCAAGTGAGTTTGATTTCAAACTAAGAGAAATGGTTCGTGGCAGAAAATATCAGTAGTTGTTACGTTTCTTGGCTTTATTTTTTTTACAGAAGAACTTCTTTTCTGAACTCCCGGTGTTAATTAGCTTTTCTGTGAATTCTGTACATCAGGTGTTCTCAAACTTGCTCTAGAGTAGCCCATTTGCAATTAAATAGTATTCGTGTGGGAACCACAGCAGTTGTTTATGTGGAAAAGCCTAGAAACCAGGAAAAGCAAATGGTGACAGCACAGGTGGCTGTGGGCCACCAGTGAGCTTGCCAGGTCTGCCAGAGAACCTTTGTACCTCAACCTTTTTGTTAAAAGTGTCTCCATTACACACAATCCACCCTTCCCAAGGCCAAGGATGAACCAAGGTGTATGAGTTTTCAGGGGAACAAAGCTCACCAGTTTTGTCAAACTGGGGTTTGAAGGAAGCTTAGAGAAGTGCATGGGCTCAAAGATCCTTCTGAATGTAAGTGCTCCTGATTGAGTGCAAAGAATATCTTCCCATTTTTATTTGGAATGGTTTCCTCTAGTGGCACGAATGTCTTTTTGATACCTACAGTGCATTACACTACTTGTTCTGTTGCTGACCTGTTCTGGCCAGGAAGGCCACGGGCCCCAAAACGCTCACACGTAACTGGCTCACCCCAAATGCAATCCGAGATCCCCACAACCCCAACCCGTCTCGGTCACTCTGCTGTCCCCAGGGCCAGAGCTCCTGCAGCCACAGCTCCTGGGCTGCTGGGCGGGCTCTCTGTCAGCTTTGGTGCCTCTTGGACAATTCCCAACCTCTGCTGCCAAACTGTGCGTTTTTCACCACTGGGACTTGTATCCCGAAGGAAAATTGAAGCAAATTCTTATTTTTCCAGCAGTCTCTCCTGCTTCCAGGAGCTCTGGAGCTGTGGTCCCGTGGGAGGGTTGGGAGGAGGGACTGGCCCAGCTCAGAGGAGGCTGCAGCCCTTCAGCAGCACGGGGGGTTTGCTGCTGGCTGACAATGCCGGGGGACACTGGGGGCCCTCTCTGAAGTGCTGCTGTTGACAGATGTTCAGCCAGGCTCCCACCTGCCCACCTCTGCTGTAAGAGAAGTTGCAAGTTCCAAGACATGAGAAACAGCAAACCCAATCTCAGGCTTTGTGTGCAGATGCCTTGAACCTCACGGGCCCTCCCTGACACCTGCACTGCCACGGGACTCAGGGCACAGTTTGCATGCTGGACCCTTCCCCATGCCAGGGTCGCGAGGACAGGCCTTGGCACCAGCTGTCTTGCCCTTTCCAGCCCTTTCAGCCTTCCATTGCCTTGAGCCTGGGCTTTGGGTTGACCTCTCAGCACTGTTACTGCCACCAGGCCAAAGCTGTTGTCTCCTAAAAGTTGAGTTTTTGCCTAAAGCACACAGCCCGCCCATGAAGAGGAGCTGCCAAGGCAAAGGCTCTTGGGCACCTGATCTCCCTGGCAGTGGCTGAGGGAGGGGTTGGTTCTAGGGCCAGCTTTTCTTCCTGCTGGTTTTGTTTTCTCCGGGACGAATCCTGCCTGCCCGGCCACCAGCTGGGCCCATGGTACCACAGCTGTTTGCAGGGCAGGAGAAACCTGTGACAGACTCAAATGAAGTCTCAAAGAAAAACCCTAAGTGAGATGTGTGCTGGGCCATTCCACTGGTACCTGACAGCAGGAAAACTTGGCTGGTGGATGCCTCCAAAGCAGGATTAGCTTTGGGCACAGAGTGTGCATGACGGCTCAGCTGATGGCACAGGGATCAGGACCGGCAGTTCCTTCTCCTCATGGCAGTTACACCTTTTTGTGTGCTCACCTCAGACTTGAGGGCTCTGTGATGCTCAGGGGAACACGCAAAGCCCTTGCATTCCTTTGGGAAGACAGCTCCAACCCCCAGCACTCCTTTGCTAAGGGACATGTAAATGACTTGTGTGGGATTTGGCAGCTCGGGCTCGTTGTGTTGTCTGTGTGCAAGGCATTGAGGGTGGGAAGTGGGCAGGGCAGAGTTAGCACAGCTGTAAATCCCTGGAACTGAGAATGGTGTGAAATGCAGGGATTTGTGCCCAGCAGTGAGCAGGACCATGGTGCAGTCAGGGCATGCAGGCAGAAAGGCCACAGCCCCCCCTACCTCCCATCCCACCTCCCCTTTCCCTTCTCACACTGTGGGTTTGGCACCAGACCTGGGGGTTTCTTGTGGTGCTGACCAAAGAGAGGGATGGACTGGCCCTCTCCCCCATCCCAAAACTGCCCCTCCAAGGCCACTTCAGTTGTAGTTGCACTAATGATGGATGTTAAGCAAACATGCGGCGGTGTCGGGTAGATGAGATTCTCCCAAAGACTTAAAAACTCAACAGCTGGAAAAGCAAGAGAACACCTAAATGCCTGAAATGGAGCATTCTCAGAAGTGGGTGAGAAGAGGAGCTGCTTGGGCAGCCCCTTCCCCAGAGACTCAGTGGAAGAAGGGGCAGCTTTTCCTTGCTCTTAGACACGGTTCAGGGTGTTCGGCTCAGAGGAGCTGCTCATGCTGGGTCTGCTCCAGGCTCTCCTGTTTGGCTCACTGAGGCTTCAAGTAAAAGCAGAGAAGCACATCTGTAGCACATGTATTTACCAAGCTTTTACTCCTCTTCCTCCTTCCCTCTTCAAGGCTTGAATTCACATTCTAGGGAACAAAAATACTTTACCAAGGTCTGAAATTTGGAAGCTCTTATTTGCCAGGTTGCTCCAACCCAAGCTGCTCTGCTCCTGCTCTGTGGAGCCTCGGAGGTGTGGAGCAGCAGGGGTGTTGTAGGGAGCACCACTGGTCCAGGGCTGCACAGGAGAGACTGAGTTTGGCCAGGGTTGTCATGAAGTTCTGCTCCCTTTGAGCTGGGAAAAGTCCTCAGAGTTGGGATCATCCTCTGCTGGGTCATGGTGGGAATTTGCCTTCTGCTTGTTGGTTTCCTTTATCTCCCTTGTGAAATGTGTTGGGATACAGAAATGATGTATGGCCTCCAGGCACCCACTTGTTCCTGCTGCTGACTGTGTCTGACCTTGCAGACTTCTCTTTCTGACCTCGTGCTTTGCTTTGGGCAGGTTCTGACCTTCAGGTGGGGAACAAGCACCAGCAGATGAACTGTGAGAGGGAAGGGCCTTCAGTCCTGTCTGAAGATCCTTGTTACTGGAAAACTGAGGGAGTGGGATAGAGGCAGAGCTCTTCAGGAGGTGGTTTCTGTGTGGGTGCAGCAGCCAGGTCAGGAAGGATTTGTCCCCTGTGTCCGCCTGCTCCCCATGTCTCTGGCAGCAGGCAGTGGTTGTGTTGTGGCTCCCAGGATGGCCTTGGTGTCTTGCACCCTGCTCGAGTTGAGACGGAGGTGAACTTTCCTTTCTGTCCAAGCTCTCTGTCTGTGCTGAACTGCTTTGGGTGTGTTTGAACTGGTGCAATCTGGAGAACTTCCTGTGAAAGCCGCCTGTGGGCTCAGGTTTTGTGTCACTCAGCTGTTCGTTCACTGCTGGCTCAGCCAGTTGAACTTGGAGCTGGACTGGCTGAAGCCTCCACACAAACCTGCACTGGTTCACCTGTGCCTGCTGGGCAGGGATTATGTCCAGCAGCAGCTCAGGGAGTCGTGACCCTTCCGTGAATTTTGCAAATGAATTTGCGGCAGATGCTCCCAAAGCTTGGGAATGACTGAAAATGGAGGGGAGACACTTCTGGAAATGTCTTGAGCTCTAAGTGGTGATGTTGGAGTTTGAAGTGTTCAGTGAGATGGCCCAGGTGGGTGGGGTGGTTTTTCTCCCACTGTCTGCAATAACCCACGAGTTTTAGCATGGGAAGGAATTGCCACAAATGTTTGTGTTGGTGGCTGAGTCTGCTCAGAGGGGCCAGTTCCACTCTGGGCGTGGTGAGCACAGGACAGGGAACTGGAATCTGCTGCTGACACAGTGTCCTGGGTGTTTCTAGGCAGCACCAAGTTACTGATGAATCAAAAGACATCAACAGAGCAGCCAGGAGGGTATACCAAGGCTGGCAGTGCTGCTTTGTGCTAAGGAAAGGCTTGGATTGCACCTCTGTGGCTGAGGGAGAGGCAGGAGCTCCTGTGAGCATTCACACAGGAAGGGACAGGTTGCTCCCTATGGAGTAATTAGGGGTAATGAGATGAAAATAGAAAGACACTGAAGGCAGATTCTGGGAAACCTCTTCAGGGAGGAGAAATCTGTTCCTCTGGGAGGGGTCTGTGAGGGGAATGCGTTTTGAGCCCTGTCATTGAAGACAAGGCTGCAGAGTGGAGCTCACTCCATGAGGCACGAGGCTGGACCTTGCACAGAGAAAGGGCGCTGGCTGTAGGGGTGGGAAATGCCAGTCCTCCCTGGAAGGTCCAGGAGGGTGCACAGAGCATTTTCCTCCCATCTTGCCACTCCTCACCAGCACCAAACCCTTCCCAGCACTCCAGTGTATCCAGGTTCCATCAAGCATGGAGGTGGCAGAGGGGAAAACACCAGTTAAGGAGCAAATGTCATGTCAGTGCTTCCACTGCCGAGGTGGGGACTCGGGGTGAGGGAGAGAGTTCAATGTTTTGCTGCTTCTGCTGAGCTTTTTCTGTGCTACACCATGGTCTTGAATCCATGGGATCCCTTGGGAATGCCCGGAACCATCGGCTGAGCCCATGTCCCGTGTCAGGTCTGAAGCTGTCCCTCTGTAGCAATAAGAACTCCCTTTTCCCATGTGTGGGACCTGTCCCTGTGCCACGGCTCCATCACCTTCCTGGGGCTTTGGAAGTGTCCCTGAGCCAGCCCTGAAGCCCAGCACAGCTCCATGGGGACAGGCCTGGGGACGGTGCTTACGCTAGGCCAGAAATGGTGAACCAATGAGAGTGGGTTGCCCTGAAATTTAATTTTATCTATTGAATGTTTGCGGGATTTCTGTTTAATTTCGGGTTTAGTTTGGCTGCTTAGTTGAGTTTTTATTCCTCTTAGAGCCCTTTGTTTGTAACTTGACAGGAGAGTTTTGCTCACATAGGCAATGGTGTATCCATAGACCCTGCGGGGTTTCCTCTTCCATAGGCAGCTGAGTTGGAATTTTTAGCTCCTGAAACAAGGAACGACGACTGGCAGGATTCTCTGTAGCATCCCTGACAGTGGGACCCGGGTGGGCAGCTCAGCCTTAATGATGGGAATATTGTAGGGTGGAGTTGATGAGCACAGACACGTCCAACGCTTGCTTTTTACAACCAAAGTTCCTTAAAAAGGCACTTCCAGCCTTGAATCCTTGTTCCCACCTTCCGGGGGTTCTCGTGGCCATCTCTGCAGTGTCTGTGGATGGGCTGGGATTGTTTTTTCCAGTAGGCTGGGGGGGGGAGGAGGGTTTACTTTTCCCCTTGCTATGGAGAAGGGCCTTTCCACTCAAGGAAGGAGACGTGTTCTGGAAGGAGCAGCAGTCTTAGGAGCTGTTTTCCATGGTCCCTTCAAACTTACTGGTACTTTAATATGATTTATTTTAATTCTTCAAAAGGAAAGCTGGTAGTGGATGGCCTGCACTGGTGCCAGGTGCCAGCCCAGGCTGTAGGGCCGGGGCTGCTCCAGCCAGGCCGTGAGGAGTGAGGTCCACGCCGCAGCCAGAGTGTCATGGTGACCGCCGACCACCAGGAGATCCCTGTTTGCAGCCAGTCTGACGAGAGAAGCTGTTCCATTTCCCAAACCTCCTCCTGGGAGCTGAATTCTTGTTTCATCAAGCAAACAATTAATGTTCTCCTGTCCCTCCTGGCCCTCCCTGCCCTCAGTAACTCGTGTGCATTTCCTTCCTTTCTGTAGATGCAGATGTTCTAGGCAATACCACAGAGCACCCGCGCTGCGAGTGCAACCATGTCATCTTAAAAAATACAAAAAAAATATACAAAAAATATACAAAAAATATCTTTTTTAGGCCAGAGTTTTCTACAGGTATTAATGAATATTTTTCTTAATCCTTATAAGTTTTATGTGTTTAATATTTCTTAATACCGGTAGCATTAATTTATACTTTTGTAGCAACACAATATTTTTATAAACCGCCACCGCTGGCTTTGTCTTCATAACGGGAAACGCGCGGGCACTGGCCCCGCGCTGTACCATGTACTGTATTTAAAAGGTTATCTAATGTCACACTTGCTGTGTTAATAAACAAAACAAAACCTGTTTGAAGTCTCATGTATTGTTGGTGTGGATCAAATGACTCACTAGAGAGCAATATTGCACGGGGTTGAGTTGCTGATTTTCATTGTGATATGCGAACGCTTGAGGCCAACTCAAGTTCTGAGGTTTTTTTTTTTTCTTTTTAGGATTTTGTTTTGTTTTTGTTTTGGTTTTTTTTTTCAGCTAAATAAATTCAGTGCTGTTTGAAACTTAGACTGACGTCAAATGAAAAGGATTATTAAAGAAAAAAAAATCGAGGTGTTTAAATGTTGCTGTTTTTACAAGTCTGTTGCTGTCTGAATGGAAATATTCCACAAGAGAGGAGGAATAGTTCCACTTAGCTTCCAAAGGGGCCGAGCGCTCCAGGCCAGAGCTCGGTTATTTGGAAATACCTTAGAGACATGTTTCTGCAACATTCTTTTCAGAATTGATGCCAAGGCAGAAGACAAACTGTAACTGTAAGAAAGCATCCGTTGCTTGAGGATTTTCATGTCAGTGTTGTATTTATGGTTTTACAATAAAACAACCTTTAGGAAAAAAAAGGTGTCTGGGCTTTTCTGTATTTCAGACTTGTGATTGGGACATCCCCCAGTGCTGATGTGCTGCTGTGAGAAGGGAAAACATCCATGGACGTGACCTGGATCCCAGCAGCAGTGTCTGATGGATCCCATGGAATCGTGGAATGGTTTGGGCTGGAAGGGACCTTAAAGCCCCTCCAATTCCACCCCTGCCATGGGGAACACCTTCCACTATCCCAGGTTGCTCCAAGCCCTGTCCAACCTGGCCTTGGACACTTCCAGGGATCCAGGGGCAGCCTTCTCTGGGCAACCTGTGCCAGGGCCTCCCCACCGTCCCAGGGAACAATTCCTTCCCAATATCCCATCTAACCCTGCCCTCTGGCAGTTCACAGCCATATGAACTCAGCAGCAAGAGAACTCCACACCCCACATCCCGTGGGCACCCAGAGCTCCCCAAAGCATTTCCCAGAGCATCCTGTGTCCCACACTCAGTTGTCAGTGCCAGGAACTGCTCCTCCCTCTCTGGGGAGACGTTTCTGTGGAGCAGGAAGGGCCCTGAGCCCTTGATGGGGCGGTTTGGAGGGGCTGTACCCCGGTGTTGGTGCTCACCCCACCGGGCAGGGCCAGCTCAGCCGGGTGTTCCCTGCCCGTGCTGGGCAGCCTGAACTCGAGCGCCAGGCTCTGCCCAGAGATTTCCACCTCTATCAGCAGATCCACAGGGACTGGATTTCCCCCCAGGGGAACAGAGGCTTTGGGGTGCTGAGTGGGCACTGAGCAGCAGCTCCTGCCCAGGACAGGGCCCCTGGTTCATGGTGAGAGCCCAAAGGGCCACGGAGATCTGGGCTCGAGGCTTGAGCTGCACCGGGGCACTGGGGGGTCCCAGAGAGGTGCTGACGTTTCTGTGTGCAGGGACTCACTGGTGCTCTCTGGAGCTCCAGGACCCGCCTCCAGAGGAACCTGAGACCGCCAGGAATTGTCCCGAGGGAAACAAGTACAGAGACCAGGGAGGAGGCCAGGCCTTACCCTGGAAAATCCGAGGTACATTGTCCATCACCCTCCATGTATCCTTTTCTTTGACCTCTTTTGATGTCCTTTGGGGTTTTCTAACCTTGCACCCACCCCCCAAAAAACACAAGCAAAAACCAAAAGCTTTGCTAGAGAATTAGAAAATTTATAATGAATGTGTTACTTGGGAAAAGGCAAAACCCAGAGACATGGAATGACAGTGGGTCTGGCCATTGGACAAACTCTTGGCTAGTGATCAAGTGAGAAGATAAACAAAGATAATAAATACAAATATCAGTATATAATAGTGAGAATGGCTGTGACTTTGCAGGAGGTTTGCTGTAAAAGAGATTTCAGTCAGATCAGGTGCCCTCAGATCTTACCAGAAGAGAATTGGGATTTGTTTGAAAATCTAAATGTGCAAAGTGGATAATGTAAAGCCAAGAGGCCCGGAAGAGTCGAGGAAGGTATCCTTGGCATTCCAGCAGCTACTGGCACTCAACTGTCCCTTTTGTTAGAGCCATTTGAAAGGATAAATGAGATTGCTAATGGGAATGGAAGAGGATTAAGATAATCCTGCTGTGTTTCCTGAATCTCTGATTTTTACCCTAACAGAGACACAACACTTTAGCAATAAAGGAACTGGTAGCTCCCAATTCAGGCTCTGCTCGAGGTATCCAGATTTTCATCTCAGAGGGACTGATTTTTGTTCATCCTGAGGTCCTCGATGTGGGACCAGAGTCCCAGCAGGGAGCACAGTGTGCAGTGGTTTGCACTGGAAAACAACATAAATATGACCATCCCATCAGTCACCCACATTCTCACAGCTCCCAGAGCTGCATCTCCTGTTCCTCCTGCATCTTCTTTATGTCTTCTAATAACTCCATTCCTTCCTATCCCCCTCTCCTCCCTCGGGATGCAGTCAGCAGGCATTGGATTTGATGCACTCCACATTAAGGGTCGTTTTTGTCCCTGAATTTTACAACCAGAATTGTTCTGCTCAGTGCCAAGCACGGACAAATCTCCCAAGGAGCTCCAGGGATCACGGAGTTTCCAAGCCGCTGCTGCCTCCCATGGCCCTCCTGGAGGAGCCCCCCCCCGTGGCTGCCCCTGCTCCCTCTCAAGGTCCCTCCTGTCACAAAACAGGTCCCCTTGCCCAGACCCATTTCCACGGAGAGGTGATGGAGGCAGCAGCAGCTCGCTCTCCGTGGCACATCTGTCAGCCCACGGTGGTGATGATGAAGATGAGCAGCAGAATAACTGCGCGCTTGCGCTCGGGTGATCGATGAGCTGGGACGCCTCCTGACGCTGAGCGCTGCACTTCTCGGGGAATCTTTTTTAAATTACATCAGTTGTAAGTCACAGCAAATTAACAGATTCTTTTTAAGTACCCAGAACATCTGTTCTCCTCTCGAGAAGCTCACGCTCTCTGTTCGGGGAACATATGCTGCGCTCTCGGTGTGCGGCACGGGGGCTGCTCCTGGGTCACAGCTCTGCCAGCAGCAGGGGGGACCCTGTCCCGGGCCTGGGTAACTGGGACATGTCCCTGGATGAGTTACCTGGGGGGAGACGCCCCCGAACGGGGCCATGTCACAGGACCCAGGCGTGGATGTGCCCCGCAGAGGGAGGGAGGGAGGGAGGGAGCTCCCTACCCGTGTCGGCCGGGTGCTCTGTCTGCCCAGGGCACACCCACTCCTGTGCTCTGGCACTGCTGGGGCACTGCCCACGTGGGACTGACCCCCTGGCAGTGGTACCAGAGCAGCAGCATCTTGCTCACCCCTGAAAACCCGGCACTGCTGAGGGCAGAAAGGAACCGGTGAAACGAGACGGCTCCAAGGCTGGCACGAGGGTCACCCTGTCCCGATCATCTTGGTGGGAGAGACTCCTGTGGCACAGCCTCGTGGTGGCACCTGTCCGGCTTCCAGAGCGCTGAAGAATGGCAACAGCTGCAGAGGGCACAGAAGAGAGTTTGCTTCAAGCAGTTTTATTTCAGTCGGGTGTTTTGCGTAAGTTTTTAAACGAACAAACTTGGGTGCTCTGCTGCCTCTTTAACCTTCAAATAACTGAACGGCTGCGGCATCAAGGGATCCTCCTGCGGGTTCAACGAGCTAAAAGGAGCTGCTTTTGGTTCTAGATGAGGGAATAAGAGTCATCACTGCCTCTCAAGTTCAAGTGATTCTCTGTTATAACATTGTAGGATCATGTGTTGCTCATTCTTTCCAGAGAAATTAATTTTGGCATTTATATTTACCCAATGTCAGAAAATGCAGCTTCACTGGATTGGAAGGCTGTTGCCTTCTTTGCTTTTTTTTCCCTAATGTGGAAATGAGCACTGAGGAGAGTGATTCCTTCTCACTGAGCCTTAGAGTGACATGTGGGAGGTGACATAATGGGAAAAATGAAGTTTCTCTTTCAGTCAATGAATATCAGAGGAGGCAGGAGGAGCCCATCACTGCGATTCCTGATTGACAAAATCTGGGTCTGAGGGTGGGATGCACCTCACTGAATTTTAAAGAGAGCTCCATCTGCCCCCACACAGACACAGGATGACAGAACCCTTCAGGCTGGAACAGACCTTTAATGTCGGTGAGTCCCACCAGCACTGCCGAGGCACCGCTGGCCCCTGTCCCCGAGTGCCACATCCACATGGCTTTTAAATCCCTCCGGGGATGGGGACTCCACCGCTGCCCTGGGCAGCTGTGCCAATGCCTGACCATCCTTGCAGTGAAGGAATTTTCCTGATATCCAACCTGAACCTCCCCTGGCACAACCCGAGGCCGTTCCCTCTCACCCTGTCCCTGTTCCCTGGGAGCAGAGCGAGCCCACCCCCCCCGCAGCTGCCCTGTCAGGAGCTGTGCAGAGCCAGAAGGTCCCCCCGAGCCTCCTTTTCTCCAGGCTGAGCCCCCCCAGCTCCCCCAGCTGCTCCTGGGGCTCCAGCCCCTTCCCCAGCTCCCTCCAGCACCGCGCTGGGCTCTGGGGCTCTGTCTGGCTCTGGGTTCCTGCACACCCCGTGCTGGAGGCGCTGCCCATCCCAGCTCTCCAAAATCCCTCTCTGACAAAGCACAGAGAGCTTTTAAAACTGTCCACATCAGCCTCTGGGCCGGATGGGAGCAGGGCAGGTGGCTGCAGTTTTGTTCTTTTAATACCTCTGGATAACAATGCCTCGGAATTCAGCCCTTTCAGATGAAACAACGCATCTTGGCAAGGGTTTGCATATGTCCAGAATATTCCCTCTCATTTTGTGGTGAAACACATCATTGCTCAGTGCTTGGAACCAAATTTTCATTTGAATGCAGCTCCTGACTGAGCATGTATGGGAGAAAAAATACAGTATTAGTCTTTTTTCTGAAAATAACACACACAGAAAAAGAAATGGCTGTTGGTGAGATCTGTAAATTGTTTTTCTTGCCCATAGAGATGGAATGTTTCTTTCGCTTTGGGAGAAATAGTTTGTTAGTACAAAGTCTGACTTCTGCCAATCAATGTTTCATTGCTGTCCCAGCAATCCAAATCCAACGAAGCTGAACTTCCCAGGACCATAACCAAGAAGCACAAGCCAAAGCAAAACTCAAGGTAGGGCAATTGCTGATTCCAGCTAATTAGTGCAGTTAGATCAAGTAATTGCTCCACGTGAACTTTAAGATGTTCTTCCTACACAGTCAATGCAAACCATCTCTGCACAGTGGGTGTATGTGGAGAGCTTTCCTGAATCCCAACTGAAAATTCCCTTCAAGCCTTAAAAGGAGAAAAAAATTCCCATTGAGGAACTCTTCTGTCGTGTTAATGAGACACATTTTAGCTCTGATGTGGCTGTAGAGCACAGAATCGTGCCTGGAACCCAACAGCTCCTCAGGCTCCATCCCCAAGGGATGCAATAGGTGGCTCAGAGTTAAAAATCTGCTTTTTTACCCTGCCTGAGGAGTGCAGGGGCTGTGGGACTGTCAGAATGGAGGAGGGGCATTAACACAACGGAACCGTTTCTCAATGGGAATTTTTTTCTCCTTTTAAGGCTTGACGGGAGCTTCTGGTTGGGATTCTGGAAAGCTCTCCACATACACCCACTGTTTAGGTAACTAAAGACCCAGTTACCACCTAACACAGGAAAGGGCACTGGACCCAGTGTTGCAGTTCCTGTGGAACACTGGGATGTGAACAAGCCGGGAGGAAGATCAGGGTGCTGCATGAAACAGGGGAGTGGGTGCAGGGTGAGCTGTTATTAAAGGCAACTTTCCCTGAATGAGGTAATTTTTAATGGGGCGCTGCCTTTTCTGTGAATGTTCTCTGTGGGTTTGGGGGTTGGATTTTCGAGCATTTGGGATTCCGCTGCGTTTTCCATCTTCTCCTTGAATTGCCAGCCTTGGAAGGCGAGGTTGGCCCGAGGTGGGGGCGGGAGGGTCCAACCTGGCCCTCCCACAAGCAAAACACAGTGAGAGGTTCTCCTGTGGGAATAGGAGAACCTGGAGGTGGAAAAACATCCCCAGGGCAGGGGGGTGGGGAAGGGCACTCCGTGCTCGGCCCCGTCTGGACGGGCGGCACCGACCTCATCCCTGGCACAGCCTGCGAAAAGACGTGGGAAATCCTCGGCTAAAAATCCGTCCCGGGGAGTTTGTCTCCTTTCTAGGCGAGGATCGGTGCCAGGACAGAACAGGGATGCTCCGGAGAAGGGAATTTACCACGAGATGGCACCAGGCACCTGCCGGAGGCGGGCGGGGACCGCGGCGGGAGGGACAGGACGGACAGGAGGGACATGAGGGACAGAGGGCAGGAGGGACAGCGGCAGGAGGGACAGCAGGGACAGCAGGGACAGCGGGCAGGAGGGACAGCGGCAGGAGGGACAGCGGGGACAGCGGGGACAGCGGGCAGCAGTTCCCTGCCAGGCTGGGGCAGGAGGTGTTCGCTGGCTGCAGAAAGGGCCACCCAAACCTGGGCTGGCACTGCCGAAGCGGATGCCCGGGCTGCGGTGGCCATGGACCCACTGCCGCGGCTTTAGCAAACATCCCAGAGCAGTGACCCGGCCCCTCACAGCCCGTGTGTCACCCTGGGGAGCCGGGCAGTGTCCCACAGAGGCGGCAGTGACACAGAACCCTCCCTGGCCAGGGGCATCACCGTGCTCCGGGCAGGCGGAGAGTAATTTCTCATGGTCATCTCCAAACCATTATGGTTTTGATCCCCAGCCCTGGTTTTTGAGCTCCTGGATCCTGTTCTGGCTGCAGGATAAAAGGCACCTTCACAAAAATGTTGAAGGGTTTGGGATGCTTCCCCTGCTCAGGGAGAGAGACGCAGGGAAGGGCAATCACGGCATTTAGGGAGATCTCCACTCCTGTCCCTGTCCCTGGGAGGTGCAGAGGACACCCACGGGCTCAGACACTCCAGGAATCTCCGGTAATGGGAGCTGGAAGGAGAAGCCCTTTCTCCCTTTGCTCTTGAGCCCCAAGAGCCACCCACGCTGCAGCTCAGCAGCAAATCCCTTCCCGGGGCAGGGCCCGCCGGGGCTGCGACCCCGAGCAGCGGCACCTCCTCGGCAGAAGGGGAGGAGAAGGGAAGCCCCCAGCTCCGGGCTGGGATTGCTCCGGCCCTCAGACTCTTCTCCATGCTGGGCCTGACCCCTTACGCTCCCGGGAGCAACGTGAGGTTTGCCCCACTGGGATCTGTCCCTGCTCAGGTCTGGGATCTTCCTCTTCCCTCCCAGCCCCAGGGAGCACCACGGTACCTGAGCAAGGACCTGGTGAAACAGAGACGAGGCAGCACCTGGGCTACAGCCACCGCTCTGCTTCAGCCAGCTGTGCTCCAGCCACATCTGGATGGCCGCCACAGCATTATCTCAACCAAAGCTCCTCTGGGGGACTGGATCAGTGCCAGGGGCTTTCCTGGCCCAGCACAGAGGGGACCAAGGCACTGCACACTTGTCGGTGCCCACATCCCTGGGAGCAGCTCAGGGGAGAGGGGCTGGGCATTGGTGACCTGCCCTGAAAGCAAAGGGTCCCCTCAAGTCATCTCCTGGTTGGAAGGGGACACAGCTGGGCTGGGAGTGCAGGAGCTCCTGGGGGATGTTCATACAGATGTGGCCACTGAGTGAAAGGCCAGGTCTTCTCTTCCATGCTACAGGAGATGCACATTTGTATTCAGAGTTCATTGCCTTGTGAGCTCTGATCGTCACAGTGGCTGCTGTCACTCGAAGCTCAGCCAGTGAGAAATAAGTCCAAACTAAACCTTGGAGCCGAGCTCAGCCCATGTTTTCCAGGCAACCACCCTGATGATGACGAGTGGCACAGTTTGAACTATCCCTCACAAAACCACTTTCCTTGATTGAAGTGGTCTGGGCAAGGAAAAGGAACCCCTGGAAACATTCCCAGCCTTTGAGCCTAGGGAGGATTGTTTCTGATACCTGGCAGAAAGGAGCTGTTGTACCCCCGTGCCTGGAAATCCCTCCTTTCCCAGAACTCTGGCACTGTTGTCCCTCAACCTTTCTGGAAGGCTCTCCCACATCTGCTGGCAGCAGGCACGGGGCAGAGGAGGAAGCAGCACCTCCCCCTGCCCCAGGTAACAGGGATTCATTCTGAAGCATCAGCGTTTCCTTCTGCCTCTGACCCACCTCTGTACCCGAGCTGAGTTTCAGGGCAGAAGGGGAAGGCAGGGAAGCTGTTCCTGCCTGTTGGAGACGTTGTGGGCTCAGCAGGAGCAGCAGCAGGGTGGAAACACGGAGGAGCAGCCTTGGATAGGTCAGAGCAGAGCCCTTGGAGCCCAGAGGGTCCCAGCCCCACGTGCCCCAGGAGCAGCCCTGCAGCCTGGAGCTTTCCCAGTGAAGTTTTAAGACGGTTTTACTCCAAGAAAGTCCCACCTCTAGAGCTTCCTTTCATACTGACTGCCTGGAGCTCTTCTGCCTTGAAGATCTGAAGCAGAGCCCATGGCCAGACCCTTTTGGGCTGCCCAAAAACTCACCCAAGACTCCTGAGTACTACTCTTGCCTCCAGCCTTTGCAGTCTGTAGCCAGCAGAGCCAGAGGAGAGGCTGGGCTTTGCTCTGGCTCGTGCATCAAATCCGGTGTCTCTGCACTTGGGAGGGCAGGATTCTGCTGTAAGATACACTGAGAAACGTTGCAGGCGAATATCAGAGCACTAACAGCCACAGACTTTCTCCCATTTTAATTTTTAATTATAATTTTCCTATTTCATCAGCCTATTTCCTTTATGCAAAACAAGCAGCAACTGTAGCCCTGCCAGGTCTCTCAGCAGTCAAGGGCAGCTCAGAGAGGTGGCAGCACAGACAGTGGGCTCAGAAGGGACTTGGGTCCCCTCCCTGCAGAGAGGACAGTTCATGCCATCTATGACATCTACTCAAATTTCTGTAAGGCCTTTGACACGGCCCCACACAACATCCTTGCCTCCAAATAGGAGAGACATGGATTTGAAGGGTGGATTATTTGTTGGATAAGGAATTGGCTGGTGATGCAGACAGAGAGTTGTGGTCAGTGGCTCAATGCCCAGAGGGAGGCCAGTGAGGAGTGGGGTCTCTCAGGGCTTCATTTAGTCAGAAGAATTGCACAGGTTCAAGAGGCACCTGCAGAAAACCCGGCTCTCATGGAGAAAGAGTGGGAGAATTCCAGGGGAAGCAGCAACCTGAAATACCCCCCACAGTACTGAGGAACTGCAAAGGGACAAGTGACAGAAATGGAGAATCTGGCTGGAGCACAAGCAGCAGCTCAAAGGGTGAGTTCAGGCAGGGTGAACTGCCTGAGGGCCTCACACGAAAGGTGCAGGTAAATACCAAGGGCCTGTTGGAAATCTGTTCTAGGAGAACTGTGCCAGTGGAGTCATCCAGGAGACTGAACACAAGTTGGAGTAAACAGAGATCCCTCCAAAGGGGATGGGCTGCAAATCCTGAGGGGAGAAAGCAGCAACTCTGGCAAGGGAAGGATCAGGTCAAGGAGGGATTTCCAAGAGCACCTTGCCAAGAGCATAAAAGCACATAACGAACATCCATTGCACAAAACCAGGGACTGGACAGGTGGTTTGGGGACTGACAGAACAATGAGTGTCAGTTCTGGGCTGGGCAAATCCATCTGAGATTGTGGTGAAGGGGTTGGGGACACAGGAATTAATGTCCCGTTCCACAAACAGACCTGAGGAGTCAGCAAACACATGAGCAACGTCATGCTTTGTTCACTTGACTGCTCAAGACACTTCCTCTAAGGTGTGTTGCAAAACATCCTGAAATGAAAGGTGGGACCTCTCTGCTTTTGTAATTGGAGAGAAAATAAGAACCAAGCAGAAGGAATAGATGCATTTCTTTCCACAGAACCTGGGAAATGGGATAAACAAATGTCTGAATCATCTGATTAAGATGATTCTAAATTATTCTATTTTACTATGGCAAAATGAAAAGTTGACTGCGAGCCCTGGCAAAAGAAGCCTTGCAAGCCTCTCAGTGCCTGTCAGCCCCACAGCAGTGTCTGCACGTGGCACAGCCCCACAGGGAGTGTCAGCCGTGAACGGGTGCTTGGAACGAGGGCTGAGCCTTCCTCCCCTTGCTCTGGGGCTGCACTGGCTCGCTGGTTCCACACTGCTGCACCACACAAATGCAGGTTAGGAATAATCAGCATTAATGCTTCTGTGGGCATGATCTAAGTGGATAAAAAAAGCAAGGCCCGTGGGGAACAATAACAGTTTCTATCAGACGAGCTGAAACAGCTGGGAAAAAGTGGATGAGCTTTCAGGTATAATAGCCCTCCTTCAAGAATAATTAGGAATGTAATTGGGAACAGCAGAAAAACAAAGAATCATACAATAGTTGGGCTTGGAAGGAACTTTTAAAGCTGATCTAGTCCAACCCTCCTGCCATGAGCAGGAACATCTCCAGCTGGATCAGTGTGCTCAGAGCCACGTCCCATCTGACCTTGAGCCCTGCACACCTGCCCACTGCGAGGTGGGTGATGGTGACCCCCTCACCCTGCAGGGACCAAACTGAGGGGATACAAAGGATTGGGGTGATCAGAATCCAGGAGTGGCCTTGAAGGTGACTTCACCCATCCACTGCTGGTCACTAAACCAGACTATGTCTCAATCTTTCCTTTTAAGCTCATATTTGACCCTTTTTCCAAGGCTGAAGGAATTTATGAGTGGGCAGAGCTCTGAGAAGCAGGGAAAACACAAGGACTAATGGGAGACAGGGGAGCCCCGAGTGTTGCTGCATGAACCCAGCAGCAACAGCTGCTCCATGGCATGGAGCCCAAGAATGGTTGCCGGAGCCTTTATGAACACTCACCCTCTTTGCTCTGCTCTTTTCCCCCAGATATCTCAAACACCTTTCCTCTAAGATGTGTAGGATATCCTACACACATCTTGTACATTTACAGGTGCAAACAGGAGGGCCAGGGCACCCACAGCATCCCTGGTGGGACCCACGGGGTGGATCATTCCCCTGCACTGGGGAGGCATCAAGGGTTGCTCAGGGCATGACTGACGGGCTCTGTGGGGTTCTCTGCTTCCCCAGGCGTGGGGTGGGACAGGGAGCTGGATTGAAGCAGCCCTTGGGGTGCGAAGGCTGCCCAGAAGCCCTGGGTGTCAGGACAGTGGCAGGGGGATAAAATCTGCCCAGGACAGAGAGCTGAGGGCTCCTGAGCAGGGTGGTGGTGACAGGAGCAGCTGTGACCTTGTTGAGTCAGGCAGGACCTCCCCAGACGCTCAGGGTGTGTGGCTCTGCCCCGTGTCCCCCTCCTTCCTGGGGTGTCTGGCTCGAGGATGGGCAATGCTGGGATGGAGCTCATCCCATGCAAGCAGGGAAAATCAATTTCCTTCTCATTCCAAACTTCTCAGGAATGCTGGGCAATGACCTGCAGGGAACTGTCCCAAGGCAGCTGGGAAACAGAAAAGGAGGAAGCTGGGACATTTGAGTCCAAGAAACAAAAAAGCTTCTGTGAATTGTGTAAACAGCACAATTAGGTGTTGGGGAGGTAACTGTGGCTTCTGCAGGTGATTATCTCTGTATTTATTTTTAAGATATCCTGAGAGTCTTTTGAGCAGTACAGAGCAACCTCAGCAACGTTAAAACGTTTGTTTGGAGTTGGAAATGGTGCTTGTGGTGACAGATGCTGAACACCTTTCACCAGGTACAAAACCCCAGCTGCAAACACTTCTGAGTTTGCTGAACTGAGCACCCAAGGCTGAAATGCTCCCCCCCACAGGTCTGACACACACAGGAGCAGCGGCTGGGGCAGAGAGGATTCATCTGCTTCAAAAGGCTGAAAACACAAAGTGTAACTCTATAGTTAAGTAAGGGAGAAATGTGGTGTTCAGCTGATTTAGAAATCTCTGCTTTCTGTGACCAGGGACAGCACCCAGGGAACGGCTGGAGCTGGGCCAGGGCAGGGCCAGGTTGGATATCAGGGAAAGGTTCTTCCCCCAGAGGGTGCTGGGCACTGAACAGGCTCCCCAGGGAATGCACACGGCCCCAAGGCTGCCAGAGCTCCAGGAGTGTTTGGACAACGCTCCCAGGGATGCACAGGGTGGGATTGTTGGGGTGTCTGTGCAGGGCCAGGGGTTGGGCTGATGATCCTGGTGGGTCCCTTCCAGCTCAGGATGTTCTGTGATTCTGTGACTCTTTACACCAGGCACCCCCACCTGTGGGTTTGTCTTTCCAGGAACCCCACAGTGGGACTGTATTATGCTTTCCAGATGTGCTGCCTTCCAAGCACATTGTAGGTACCTTCAGGGAAGGAGATGAGAGAAAAACAGTGTTTTCTTCACAAGCAGTGCAGTCTCATCATGTTTTTACTTGGGTTTTTTTTAGGCTGGTTTCATAAGAGAACTTGTGTAATCAATCTTTCTTTCTGTCCTCAGCCACAGGATTTTGATCTTCCAGCAAACATCAATCACACATGACAGGAGGGCACAGCTCTCAAGGGGGCAGGTCTGTAGCTATATTCCTGTGTTCTGGATTTTTCTGGGCTGTAGCCCACCAACTGCCTGTTCTGGTGCGTGCTGGAGCCCAGCCACGCTCCCCTCTCCAGCCTCCCGGGCTGAGGCGCATCCAGTGCAGCACCAACCCTGGTGCCCCTGAGCTCCCGCCCCTAAATGCCACATTGTCACAGCTGGGCCAGCCTGGGCTTTGCCTCACTTGCTCAGATCCTCCAAAGCTCCTCCCGAGGCCCTGCACCTCTCATTTATCATGGCTGGTGTCTTGGAAAGCCACATGTGGCAGATTGGAAAGCCACTCTCCTATTTTTCTGTTCTCTCAGAGTCAGGAGCATTCATGTGGGAGCTGCACAGACTGGGGAGCCCCTGGGGCTGCTGAAACTTTGCAAAGATGTGACCATTTCCCAGCAGCAGGATGAGGTGCTGAGCACTGAGATGCCCCAGGCGTCTTCCACTGCAAGGGGGCGGGTCCGTGTCTGGCTGGGGCAGTGCAGGGCTGGGGTACGAGGGGTGCTCTGAGCACCGTGGGGGGCTCCTGGGAGGGGGACAGGAGGCTGGGGCAGGCCCCCAAAGGAGGTGTTTGCTGCCTCCTCCCAAGGGTGGGTTCCAGAGCTGGGAGCTCTTGCCCATCCCTGCACCCGTCCCCGTGAAGACGTCCTGGCTTTGTCTCTGGAAGGGCTACGAGGTCCAGAACACCTCGTTTGTCACTGACCCCTTGGTCCTTCCCCTGTTTCAGCTCCACTGCAGCTCACAGAGGTTGGAAATGCCCAGAGATCTCTCTCCCCTTCACAGGGCACAGCCGTGTCACCTCTGCCCACCAGTGGTGCCTGCCACCCCCTGGGCCCTGCTGGGGAGAGGCAGCCCCCTGGACAAGCTCCTGTGGCCCCTTCCCCAGGGAGCTTGGCCCCTCCAGCCCCTCCAGAGGGTGGGGTGGTTTCTGCTTGAGCAGTGCTGCCCAGGCACAGTCCACCACTCCTTGCAGTGGACAGGACTGGAGGTTGTTGGTGCGTCCCAGCGCTCCCAGAGGGTCCCTGGGCGGAGAGAGTGACATTCCTGGTGTCAGGCCTGCCGTGGGCAGGCAGTCCCATCCCACAGGGGACATTTCCCAGGGACACCCCAGCGGCTGGGCTGAGCATGGGGGGAGCTCCGAGGGCTCCGGGGGCTGCTGTCCCCCCATGAGCTCCATCCCCAGTGACTCCATCACCACAACACTCGGCCCAGGCTCCAGCATCCTCTGAGGTGGAGAAATGTGGGAAAGCCCCAAGCAGTGACCAATCTCTCCGAGGTGCTTTCCAGCCCCTGCTCTGTGGCAGTCCCAGGGGACTGAAAGTCCCTGAGGACAAATTGTCCGATCTCCTGGGACGCAATGTGCTGGCAGCTGGAGCCCAGCCACCTTTGGGTTGGTTTTCCAGCAGAAAATTGGAATGGTATCAAAAATAGATTTTCCCTACAGTGCATTTCAAACATGCAAATCCTGGTTTTCCCTCAGAAAGTGTTCGCAGTTGAACTTCCCACCCCTCCTACTGCACATCTGCCTGGCTATTTCTGCACAGTCAGTTCCCTCTGCTTGCACAGAAGCTGATTTTGGGTTTCTCACCATCTTTGCCTCTGGCCATTGATGTTCCACGTCCCATCCTGTTACCAGTCACCCGAATATCTCCCTGCCTGCTCAGGAACACCTTGGTACCCAGAAACCAGGCTAACTGCTTGCACCTTGGTTTAACTCCTCCATCCATGTGCATGCCCAGCTCCAGGGATGAAGGCAGAGCTCTAGGGGATGCTGGGAATGCTTCTGCACATGGGTGATGCAGGGATGCAGTAACCTGGCAGTGTAGGGGGAGAGACACTTCCATTCTCCTCACCTGGGGTGGGATGATGCTGCAGCTTCTCTCTGAGGCAGCAGGGATCCCAGAGGTGCCACACTCTCTGCTCAGGGGGGTGGCAAAGGCCCGTGCAGGTAAAGACAACACGGCTGCCCACGGCAGGGCAGCTCTGGAGCAGGGAGCTCTGCTGCCTGGGAGCTCCACCAGCCGCTTCTGAATTGCAAAATAGGCTGGGCTGAGTCCCCCTCAGCTGGGAAAGCTTTCAGGAAGAGCACAGTGCCTGCTTAGGGACTGCAGTCCATCCTGGATGTCGTCTGGAAAAGAGCTGGAGACAGGGCTGGAACACCCAGCAGCAGCAGCTCGGGCCAGGGCGCTGCTCAGGCACTCTCACCTCGGTCTCCACCCCGCTGCAGCTCCCCCAGCACAGGAGCAGCGCCCTGGGCACCTTCCTCTGCAGGCTCCAGTGCCTGCTGTCAGCCTGGGCGGCTGATCCCGTGACAAGGACATCCTGCCGAGTCCCAGCTGCTGCCACAGCATCCCCCGGAGCGCTGCCAGTGGGGACACAGCGGGACAGCCTCCAGGAGGGTGGTGAGGAGCTGCCGGGGCCCTGCACTCCCTCCCTTGTCCACTGTCCCTGCCCCGACCTCAGGCTGGGGTTCGGTGCTGTTCTCTGCCCCTGTCCCAAGCCGTCCTTGTGTTGGTCGCAGGGCAGGGATCTTCCAAGGGCAGGTTCCCTCTCCCAGGGCGTGAGACCGCCCGGCGTGCCCGGATACCTGAGCAGGAGGAACAGGAGGGGTGATGAAAGCAGGCAGGAGGCTCCAGCCGAGGTGTGGAGGTGGTGGAGGAAGAGATGGTTGCCATCTTCCAAATTCACCGCCCTGCCGACCCCGGCTGTGCTGGAGCCAGCTGGAAACAGCTCCTGCCGTGCTCAGGGGCCCTGGGAGAGCGTCTGTGCAGGGGCAGTGGCAGTGTCACCGCTCCCGGCAGGCAGCACGCCCCCACTGCATCCCCTCCCACCGCTGCTGTAGCAGCTCATGAGGAGCTTTTCTCCAAATACTCTCGAGGACCTTTTCTCCATTTTTTCAGCCTCTTCATAAAGAATGTGACCCCAGATCTGTGGGCAGCCTTCCTGTGCAGGGCTCCCCAGTGCTTCCTACAGAGGCTCAAGTCTTTGCCAGCTGCTGCTCTGAGTCCTCAGGGTGAATGCAAGGACGACAATGCCACGTTTTTGTTTAGAAATTCATGATCTCTGACTCCCAGGTCAATATTAGAGACCACCTTTACAATCAATGACTCCTCTGGATCCGCAATCCCATCCAAAGAGCAGGACCAACAATTCTGGTGTCTACTTCCATGGCTCTACACTGACTGTCCTAAAATATGTTCCAATACTCTGCTTATCAAACAATCCAAGTGATTTGGCATCACTATTTGCTGTCTCACGGATTTTATCATCAGTGATTGCTTCCAGAGCAATGGCAGGAATACTGAAGTAGCAACTGCATTGCCAATCCTTTCATCCCTGTAGGAATACCTACATCCCACGGCAGCTCTTCCGTACCAGGGCTTGGAGACCTGCCATGGCCACTCAGTGTGTGCTTTTCTCCATTTTACACCTCAGGTTAACCTTGCAGCTGCACACAGGAAGCATTTCCACGGCCTGTGCAGCAGTTCCTGCTCTCAATTCCATTTCAGCTCTCTCAAAAGAAGAATTCAGTTTATTTGGTAGCTGCACAAGGAGTGTCACAAATTGCATATTCCCAATACTTGATTTTGTCTTTTATGAAATTCCCTGTTATCTGTTCCACCACTGGAAAGATAACTGACACCTTACCCCAAGGCAGGTGGAATTCCCATCCGGGCTCGGTGCTGCTCCTCTGAAGTCTCCAAGTTTTACACTGAGTTGCTCTGGCCGTGGGAGGGATTCCAGCACTCACCAGCACAGGGACACCACACCAACACCCATCCCATGCTCGTGTCCAGCTCCCCTGCACGCAGAAGGTGCCAGACACGAGGAGCTGGGTCACACTACACACGTGGTAATTGCCAACAGGCAGCCGAGGTCAGTTCTTGCCCTGACCCGTGGCTGAGGAGGTTGCCACGATGTGCCAGGAGGCAGTGGCAGGGAAAGCAGAGCATTCCCGGCTGCAGAGCCCTCGCCGGGATCAGCTGGTGGATGTGGCTGCACTCCCCATGTACACAGCTCCCACCCGGGAAAGCCCTGCACGGGCCCACCGCCTCCAGAGCATCAAAGAGCCTGAGGACGCAGCAAGAGGGGGACTCGTGTGGTGACAACATCTGTGCTGGCTGAGCCTGGCTGCTGCGGATTGTGATCCGGGCTGCTCCTGGTGCCAGCACAACACGGACGGGGGGAGGCACCGCCGGAGAGGGAAGCAGGCGGTTTTCAGATCTCTGCAACCGTGACAGGAACAAGAGACTCTGGAGACAAAATATGAATGGAGGCCCAGAGGGAAGCACCTGCCTCCTGAGTATGGTCATCCCTGACTCCTGCGCAACACAGGAGGGGCGCAGTAGCTGCACTCCTTCTTCTCCCTGCAGGGAACTCCAGGCAATAAGAGGGAAAGAGCTCTTGCACTCCAAACAACATTTTAAAGCCTGCCTTTTTCCTTTGTCTTCTCTGCCAAGTCCCCTGCTGTGGCCAGGTCTTGACTTTGTTATTGTCTTGCCATCACACCCACCAGGATCCAGGTCTGTACAGCCCACTCCAGAACAGTTCCTTCCCACACAACTGCAGGTGCACCAGGCAGGCAGAGGATGGAATGGAGTAAGAGCTGTGCAGGCTGAGGGTAGGGGTGCAACTCTTTTTGACTTGCACCCTTTGTTCCTTCACGCCAACATTCAGGCCCCTTGGGGTGGACAAACCCACGGCATGTGAATCCAGCAAGGCCTCAGCTCCATGCGTGCAGGAGTGGGAATGACACAGTGACGCTGAGAAGGGTTAAGCGTGCCTGGAAGCCTGCTCCAACAGCACAGCAGGGTTGGTGTGGAGCTCCAAGCCAAGCACTGCAAGAGTTAAGGCAAGCTGGGGCCATTCTCCTTCTCTCACAGAGCGCGTCACAACCTCCATGGGGTTCGTTGCTTGCCCAGGCCACGGTCCACAGCCTCCTGAGAGGGTGTCACAGCTGGAAGGGGCTGCACAGCCCCCAGCCCCTGGCCTGCCGAGCCCTGCAGCGTTACACAACGGCCATTTTGCTCCTGCAGCTCCTTCCGAGTGCATGTGGGCAATGTGGGACACAGGCGAAATGGTTTCCATGGCAACTCGCACTTCAGAGATGCCAGTGAGAAAATTTGCGTTGGGGGAAAATATTCTGCTTCGACTCACGTTGTGAAGGAAGCACAGAGGTGGGCTGCAGCAGCACCCCAGAAATGGCGGTGTGAAAATACCCCCGGTGATTGTGGTTCTGCAGGGCTCAGCCTGCTCCCTGCCCGCGCTGGCTGCGGCGTTTGCCCCAAGCAGTGACAAAGCAACGCCCTGTCGCTACCTGCAGCCCCTTTGGATTTCTCCAAAAAGGCCAAACTGGCAGCTCTGGGGAGCAATGTGCTGTTCTGGCCACCTCACCCCTGCGGCCCTGGAATGGGACAGACGCGGCCCAGGAGTGACACTCAGTCTCTTTCTGCCATGGAGCTGGACTCTCCTCCAGATGTTGGCCACTGGCTGCTGTGCCTCCACTTCCTTAAGGGGAGCTAATGGTAGCCCAGCAGCAGGTAGATGATGAGAACCCCAAGGAAAGCTTAAGGTCACATCCCGGAGTAACATGGTGAATTTAGTGGAGGGAAATGGCTGTTTGCCCTGTGAGCTCATGTCTGGAAGAGTGGTGGCTCTGTCTGGAGGGACAGAGTGAAGCCAAGGCACCAGGCTGAGCGTCTGCTGAACATCTCTGCCCAGGAGATGTGTTGGTCGGGGGGGGTTCTCCAGCACTGGAGGGAACACAGACCATGACCGTATCCATGTCACACACAGCTGTCCCAACGCAGCGCTGGGGAAGTGTGTTATTCAGAGGTGCTGCACAACCGGGAATTTTGGTGTGGAGAACAAACCTGCAGACCCTGTTTTGCCCCCATTCTGGTGTGGTTATGCCCGGAGAAGTCCCTGGTTTGCTCAATGCCCGGTGTGTCTGTGCCTCCCGAAGCACCGGGAATGCCCCGATCCCAAAAGGGCGCTGCAGGCGAAAAGGGCGGAGCGGGACCACCAGAGCTCAACCCCGGGCGAGCGGTGCCCCCCCCGCACCGCCGCCACTCGCGGGAGGCGC
>VZRJ01001246.1:0-39856 GCA_013397565.1 Ptilonorhynchus violaceus | reverse complement strand
ATTTGCTCCCACCCAGTGCCCAGCAGGATCCTCCCTCTTCTCCCCAGACCCCAGGTCCCCTTCCCCAGGCAAGCTTCATCCTCCTCTCCTGTCCCGGCAATCTGTCATCCAGGCTGGGCGCAGAGCGCATCCTGGGGCTTGGGCAGATGCTTGGAGGAGGGAGTGTTATTTCCTCACAGACATCGAAGTCCTTGCACTGATCCGCCCTAGCTGGAGACTTGTCACCAGCTGGGGACATTCCTCATGCTTCGAAAGGGCATTGGTGTAACAAAGGATCCCCCAGGGACTGCCCAGCTCCTTCCTCTCCGTTTGACGCAAAATAGGATCCTGCTGGAGACCAAAATCCCAGCCCTGCCATAACCGTAGGATTCTGCCGAGATCCTCTCTCCCCATTTTGGTGCAGCCCAGATCCCCGTGCCCCTCTCCCTGGCATGCTGAGGGCAGATCCCGGCTCCTGCCCCCACCCTCCAGGCTCTGTCATTCCTGATTGCCCAGGGCCAGATGGCTGATTCGCTCCTGGCTCCGCGCTCCCGCTCCCGCCACAGTCCCAGCTGACCACTTTGTTTGTAATGGTCTTCAGAGGGGAATTACAGCCGAGTATTAAATGTGTGGTTAAAGAAATCGCATTACACAGTGTGACTGTAAGGGAGATGCTTCCCTTTAATCTGTAATCCATGGAAGTTATTAGTTTAGCGAGCGGAGGGTTGGGCACGGCATTCCATCAGGATATAACCCCGAGCAGAGCCATCCCCTCCAGCCGCGGCACAGCACGCCCTGCTCCCAGCACCTTGCTTCCCTGCTCCCAGTTATTTCCATGCCGTTATCATTTAACATGGGGCTGTTTACCATTGCAGAAAAGAAAAGGAAAGAAAAAAAATCACGCTCGATGGCCGATGTGCTCCTGTGAAATAATGTTTGTGTCGTGTATCCTGTCCTACAGGTCTATGCAATATTAGTTAGTCACCCTCCTGCTCCCAACGATCACCTCACACCAACACCTGTATCATACACAGCTGGCTTCTACAGGATCCCTGTCATTGGTCTGACAACACGCATGTCTATATACTCTGATAAGGTAACTGATGCATGTTTCTGGTCTAGTACCTCGTACATGTGCTGTAAACCCAGAGTGCTTGTCAGGAGAGTTAACGATGTCTGCTCTATCTCTGTCTGTCCGTCCACCCTCTCCAGCCCCGCCTGCAGCTCCCTCTCTCTCTCCTGCATCCCAGGGTACATGGATTTCGCAGCTGCCAGTGCTGACCTACATAGTGCTGGATGATTTCTGCAGCGCTGCTCTGCCAGGCTGCCAGGCTTGCTGCTCTCAAGCCACAGCAAAGGCACGGGCTGGCTCCTGCCCTGCCTGCTGCTGACAGCCAAGGGGTCCCGGGGGCTCCAGGGGCCTGTGGAGAGGCAGGAGGGTCCTATTAGAGCCTGTACGTGGGGCAGGATCTCTATGGGGCTTGGAGATTGTTTGGTTGCATTCCCTTCTCTGGGTTTATGGGATATTGGTAGGGGAGATAACAGAATATCCCAAGGCTTCACATGACATTCAGCCTGGCCAGCACTCAAGACAGAGGTTCAAATTCCAGTGTCTCAAACCACTGCAGCTGTCCCTGTGGGAACACAGACACTTCCAGGCTGGATGAGGTCCTGCCCTGCACAGGGGCTGGAGGCAGAGCCTGGGCACTGAGGTGCTGCCCTGGCCCTCAGCTCACAGCCCTGGCAAACACCTAAAGCTTTAGTAAGAGCAAAAGGAGGAGCTGAGCAGAGCCAGGCCTTCCAAATGCCATTGCAGGACTTCATCCAGGGACACGAGCTCAGTGGGTGAGATCGAGCCTGTTTCGAAGCACGAATCGGTCTTTGCTTGGAAAATGTGAATATTCACAAATGTAAATGTTCAGTGCAAAAATAGTCACTCCGCCCACATGCTAAATAAAGTCAAATTTCAGGAGGGAGGAGCAGAGGCTCCCAGAGATGCACCAGCAGCACTGCTCGGCTGGAGCAGCAGCAGGTCTTGGCATCTCCCACAGGAAAGCCACGGCAGGGTGACCAGCAAGCCAAGGCCACGGCAGTGACGGTGACAGTGGCCGGCAGGGCTGGGGACCTGCACACCCCGGCAGGGTCCCACCAGGCAAGGTTGGATGGAGAGGGATGGACACAGAGCTGGCAGAGCAGGCAGTGAGCGTGCAGGGGGAATTCGCTTCGTGCTGCTGTGGGGCAGAGACAGGCCTGATAGAAATGTCACTGAGAGGGACCTTGTCACAGTGCCCGTGATGGCAGGAGAGGGGACCCTGCCCCTTATGGGTCCTGCTCCATCTCCGCAAGGCTGTGCTCAGCAAAGCAAACCAGCTGCCTGTCCACAGCACTTGTGCTGCCCAGCCTTGTGCTGGCCTGGTGTGCTCACCCTGAGGAGCTGGCACCTGCCTCTGCTTCTGCTGATTTTTTCCTATTTAAAACACGTTTTCTGCAAAACAGGCTCATAAACCCCACCTGGCTCACTCCAGGGCTGGAGGAGTGACCCAGTGCTGCAGTGCTGACCCAGTGTGGTGGCAGGGAGATGCTCTCCATGGAATATTTGGGGGTGTTGAGCAGATTCAGGGCTGTGGGGTGCACTTGCCTGGCAGAGACTGGACAGGGAGCCCACGCTGGCCACACCAAGCACCACTCTGAGCACTCCTGCCTGGCTGGCCTCGTGCTCAGCCTCCTGCCCACTGAGGCTTGGAGCTCTCTGCTGAGTGGGGAGTTGCAGGCAGGAGATGGGGCAAAGGCAGGGACTGGGTAGAGGAGCAAAGGATGTTGGACAGTGGAGGGGACAGAAGAGGCTGGAGTGGAGTGGGGGACGGAGGGGTGCGAAGCCATGGGACAGGACAGTGACAGGCTCTGCACATCCCATGCAGGACAGGCTGGCTCGTGACACAGGGACATTCAGCTGTTCCCTTTTTGGTTCCCAGTGATCAGCTTTCTTTCTTTTTTGTTTTAATTCAGGAAATTATATCTTTCAGCTTAGTTTCTATGGAAACAAGCTTGTAGGATCACTTTGTATGTACGCCTCTAATTGGTTTTGAAGGCATCAGGCAATTTTAGCTAAATTTCACAGGGGGCTGAAGCTGAGTTAATTATGGTCCTCTCAAGGCTACCAGGGGGAGGAAAGGTATGGACCTCAGCACAGACAGGTTCGCTTTTGATGCTCTCAGAGCATCTCCAGTCGAGCAGTGATCCATGAGCTGTAGCCAGTCTTTCAACAGAGATACCCAAGGGAAGTGAGTTTTAGTGCTCCCAGTACC
This sequence comes from Ptilonorhynchus violaceus, assembly GCA_013397565.1. Taxonomy (NCBI): domain Eukaryota; kingdom Metazoa; phylum Chordata; class Aves; order Passeriformes; family Ptilonorhynchidae; genus Ptilonorhynchus; species Ptilonorhynchus violaceus. Next base: position 36,572 of record VZRJ01001246.1, on the reverse strand, counting down.
CAACCAACTGCTTGTTCTAGAAAGAGTATTGCAGTTATCAGGCTGAGCTCTCTGCCTGGCAGCCTTTGGCTTCCTTGAACATCTTGTGAAATCATAGCCTGTTCCTTCAGCGAGACCCTCACACCACCCAGCACAGTCCTGCCTGTCCAGTGAGGGGTCTCTGGGATCCCAGTCCCCTCTGAGCGAGGTGAGCAGGGAATTGGAGGAGAGGGGGCATCTCAGGCTAAAGGCAGCACCCATCACTGTGGTGTGCATCACTGTGGAGAGCCCTCCATGGGATCTCGCAGACTGAGCACTGCAAAAATCCCACTCTGACCTTCCCACATGGCATGGGCAGTCTGGACTGTGCCTGAATGCTCCTGTTCCCCACGTGCCATTGGGGCTGTTTACAGCTCCTTTGCATCTCAGCTGGAAAAACGAGATGACATTGACATCCTGGCAACGCGAAAAATGTGAGATGGCACAGAGTGTGTGAGAGCAAAGCCTGGGGGAATGCACAGCTCAGGAGGCAGGAGGGTCTGGTGCTGTTCAACCCCACCGTGTGGGGCCACTCCTGCATGTGGGGCTGAAGGGATACCCTGGGTGCCCGGAGGTGCTGGGCCACCCACCACACCCCGAGCAGATTATTGCAGCAGAGCCTATGGGGTTCTAAAAGAGACCTGCTCTGCTGCTGAAAGAGTTGGGAAATGGAGCTTAGACACCCTGCACTTGGAGAGCTACTTCAATTCCAGCCCCTGGTTCTGGTAGTTGAAGTGAGGTCTCTCTCTTTCTCTCTGTCCAGCCCGGGGATGGCTTTTGCCTCTGGTTCCTGGTCTCAGTGTGACCACTCCAGGAGCTGTTCACTGAGAGGGGTGTTCTTCTTTGTTACTGGTCTCACTGGCAGAAACCCTGTTAGTCAGCAGAAACCCTGTTAGTCAGGCTGGACGATGCAAATGGGGACAGAAGTGGCTCTCCTTGCCCGAGGTCAGGGTCAGGACTCCTTCACTGGCACCCACAAGCAATGACTGGAGAAGCGGCTTAGAGCAGCACAGAGATGTCTGCCCTGGGAGTGGGGAGCACAGCCCTCAGCAGGGCAGGATAACCATCAGCAGGGCAGGATAACCCTCAGCAGGGCAGGATAACCCTCAGCAGGGCAGGCTGGAATGTGCCAGAGCAGACCAGGGCAGTGGAATGATGGAGCCCACTGATCCCAGCAGATCCCCCCAGGCTCCCGGGATTCCAGCTGGGAGCAGGACAGGGCAGCCCCACCACTGCACAGGGGCCACTCCCCAGAGGCTGCCCCGTCCTTTGCACTGCAGGGAATGGCAGACAGTGCATTCGAGCCTGAGCTCCCCATCCCTCTGCCCCCAGAATCCCTCCCTGCACATGCCTGAGCTGTGGCAGAGCTGTCCCAGCCCCCTCCCACGTCCACAGCTGTCCCGTGGGCCAGTGGGCAGGCTCCTTCCATGCAGAGATGGCCAATGCTTCTTTGTCATACCCAGCTGGTGAATTTCACTAGTTTTACAGGAGCTTTATGGATTGGGATCTCTGTCAATCTCTTTGAAATTTCCCAGGCAGCTCCGTTTGGGAGTGCATTGCTGGAAGGGGGACTGGCCACACTGCCAGGGGTAACAAAGGAAAAGCACATTGGTCCCCTAAGCCTGTAGGAAAAATTACTCCACCAGCCATGGACCATGAACTGGGATGAGCCCTCAGGCAGAAAGAAGTGGAGAAGGTAACAAACCCTTCCCTCAGGCACACGGCCCTGGTGTGACACACGTGCACTGCCTGGTGGCCCCCCAGCCATGCCCTTTTCCCTGGGGATAAAATCCCCATCCATAGGCACCTACCCTGCTCTCCCCCAGGCGTGGCACGGCCACAGCCACGTGCAGGTTGTGCACAGGGATTGCCCCACCCAGCACGTTCCCTGCAGGGGTGGATGCACTCCCATGCTTTGGCATGTCCAGGAACATGCACAGCCTGTGCTTTCACACACACACACACACACACACACACGATCTACTCAAACGGCTCCTCTGTGGATGTACTTGCATCAACCAAGTCAGGATCACTGATAATTCGCAGTTCTCAAGTCCTGACCCCACACAGAAGCATCACAGAGTCCCAGACTGGTTTGGGTGGGAAGGGACCTTAAAGCCCATCCAGTCGCACCCCTGCCATGGGCAGGGACACCTTCCACTAGCCCAGGTTGCTCCAAGCCCCGTCCAACCTGGCCTTGGACACTTCCAGGGATGGGGCAGCCACAGCTCCTCTGGGCAGCCTGTGCCAGGGCCTCCCCATCCCACAGGAGTTGTCCCCATCCTCCCCACCACGCTCATTCCGGGTGCATTTTGGCTCCAGCCCCCGGGGTTTGTGCTGAGCTTGGACACCTGGATTTGCCCCCAGGCTGTATTTACTGCTTTTTGCAGGACAAGAAGGAAGTGAGGAAGCACAGGGCTGAGCACTCAGGTTTGGGTGGGCTGTGGGGAGGTTTTGCAGCAGGCTGGGGTTGGTGGGAGCCATTCCCACGCTCACACTCCAGAGCACACTCAGGGGAGAGCAAGGGAGGAGGATCTCGCGAAACACCTCACAAGGCCAACTGCTGAATTGCAATGAGGAGCAGCTTTTCCCGTGTGCCTGATCCCAGGGGAGGGGGTGATGACCCGCGACAGCCCCGAGGCTGAGTGCTTGGAGCAGCGCACCAGGGCCAGAGCTGGTGCGGCTGAGGGAGCCCACACGCCGTGCTGGGTGTCTCACTGGGGCTGTGCTAGAAAAACAGGTCTTTTCTAACAGTTATTTACCTAAAATGCGTAATGAGGATGCATAAATCGTTGCATCCACATCCTCTGCAGTACAGCCACGTGTCCGTGTCCAGGAGAGCTCCGTGCTGGGTGTCAGAGGGGTGTGACAGGCACCTGTGGGATGCCTGTGCTGGGATGGGGGATATCAAATCACACAAAGTCGAATTCTCACCTGCCTCTGCACATCACAAGTGGGACATGTGAACCTTTGGGGGACTCTACTTTCATTTTTCTGCCAATCTTTGGGCCTTGCAGAGGCGCTCAGGAGTCCCAGGTGCTCCTAGAGCCGAGCACAGACTGAGAGTGCTCATTCTGAGATCCCAGCTTGGCACTTGCCATGAATTATTCCTCATTATCCTGTTTAAAAGCCACAAATTGATGAACCAGGAGCCGAGGTACCACCAGAACCTGTCCATGACCTTTTTGATATCAACTCAGAAAGCAAATTTGCCTGAACTGTTAAACCAAGTTGCCCCTCAACAACCTTGCAGCAAATTGTTCCTCTGAACACAGTGATAAGCATTTACAATACTTAGGAAAGCCATGATCAGTTTAAACACCATTTTTGCAAGGTATTTGAGAAACTAGAAAACAATTTGATGCAATATACTGAAATTTAAAAGATTTTCTTCATTTCCAAAAGGAATTGAAAGAATTCTATAGAATTTTTTTTTTTTTAACCTGTGGTTTTCTGATTTCTTTTTTTAATATTGGCTATTCTGTTCTTTTTTCAGCTCTTTTCTCTCTCCCGAATTTTTTTTTCCATTTCCATTTTCATTTTCCCTGGATTTCCTTAAAGCAATTTAAAATGCTCAGGGGTTAAAAATTAAAAATGCTTAGATCCAGATGGCCTGCCCCTGGCCCCAGCTGTGGAGCTGGACCTGGAAACTCCTGGGCATCTCTGCTGACTCCAAAGAGATCTTGATCACCGTGTCAGTGTGGAGACCATGGTTGTCCTTCCTTTGTTTGTCTCTGTGGGGCTTCTCCCCAGCCCTGTGGGTTAGTGCTGGTTTTGTGGGGTGGGCTGTGCTTCTGCTGTTCCTCCTGTGACGTTTGTATCAGTCACACTCAGAGACGCTCTTTGTGGCTCTCTGGGTTTGCTTCCTCCTTCGATTAAACACCCACTGTTCTCCCCAGTGTCCCAGGGATGAGGAGATGTTCCCAGTGCTGTGGTGGCTCTGCTGCTGCCTCCATCATTCCCGTGGGTGGGCTGGGGCAGGAGCAGGGAGCTGCCGGCCCTGTGCAGGGAGCCCCGAGCACAGCAGGGAGTTTGCACTCTTTTCTGTGCTTTTCATGGTCTGGTTTGACATTCTCAGCGTGTTGAGTGTGAGCAACAGGCTGTATTTGGTGTGTCTGTCCCTGCTGGGTGTGTCCGTGGGGGACACGGTGCCTTTTCCTTTGCAGTGGGAATTCCCTTGGCCCATTCAGGGCATTTCTGGCCCCTGCTGGGTTCGGTCTCTGGATAATCAGGTCTGACCAAGCCCTGTTTGGTCCAGTCAACATCTCAGCCTTAGAGAAAGAAATATTATGGTGCTTTATTTTTGTCCTCTCCTGTTCAGGCTCCTGCCTCCCTCCAGCACACGGCTGGGCTGTCAAGCAGGGTCCATGCTGAGCATGAGCACTTTCACTTCCTAATATTTGACTCTAGGGCCTTTTGGAAAGGCTGCAGTTGTTTGAAAGCTCTCTGTCAGCTCCAGCTTTTGGTCCAATTGCTCCCCTAAGACTGCTGTACTTAATTAGGCTGGAATTGCTCTTGCACAATCACCCAACCATAACGATGTCTTTAACCAAATCAGAGAGGTTTGCTGGGGCACGGGTCCAGAGCTGCCTCCTCCTGCTGCTGCAGAACAGGCTGACCTAGAAACAGCCAGGGAGCATGTTATAAAACTGCCTTTCTGAACTTCTCCCATGGCAAATAACTAATATACAGCTGCCTGCACCTGCCTCTTGCCTTCTGAAGGGAATTCTTTTTCTTTTTGATGTCCATTGCTCAGTAATTATTTTAAAAGGTCAAAAGGCAAGGCTGTATTTGCACTGAACACCGCTGGCCACTCTGGGCCCGATGGGCTTTTCTTCAGCGTGCATTTATGGACCACAGAGCAGAAAACCCCCTTTGCCACGCTCTGCCTTAACCACAGAGAGGTACAGAATCGTATCCAGGGTTTGCTTCCCGGCCAGAAGGAAGGAGTGCAGGTCCCAGAGGTCTCCCCAAAACAGCTTTGTGATCCCAGCCCTGTCCCTGCAGGCCCGGCTGACAAGCCCACAGTGTGTGTTGAGCTCTTTTTCTCCCTTGCAGAGCATCCACCTGTCCTTTTTGCGCACGGTCCCACCTTACTCTCACCAGGCCAACGTCTGGTTTGAGATGATGAGAGTCTTCAACTGGAACCACGTCATTCTGATAGTCAGCGACGACCACGAGGGTCGTGCTGCACAAAAGAAGCTGGAGACCCTCCTGGAGGAGAAAGAGTCCAAGGTCAGTTCCTGAACATTGTCTTGTAGCTTTGTTTAAGCAACAACAACAAAACTAGAAGTCTTGGGCTGTTGTATGTATGTAGATTTCTGTATGTAAAACACCTTTTCTTTCCATTGTAACATGGCTAACATGCTTAAAGCATCAACAGTGTCTGACTAGTACCTGACAGAACTTTGTACTTTATTCATTTCACTTGCTTTGCCATGGTCAAAATCTCCTACATGTAAATCGACTACAAAATGAAGGGAAGGATAACCTGGAGCTCTGCAAATGCCTCGCCCGAGATTCCCACCTAAGGAGAGGACCAGTCGCTCAGCTTAGGGAAGCACCTGCCCCATTGCAGCCACCCCGGGGCCAGGCAGGCCCAGCAGTGCCAGACCCACCCCGAAAAGCAGCTTCTGAATTGGCTACCGGGGGCTCACCGCAGTGGCGCAGGAGGGGCAGGGCAGCCGGGCTGTGATGGTCTCTCCGTAGAGCTGTCGGCCCCTTCCCATCTCCATCGAAGCACATGCCAAACGCTGCTTTCCTGACACCCCATGCTGTCACAGAGGGCGGGTGTGGGGCAGGCTTTCCCCAGGAGGTGCCTGGCACCTGCACTCAGGGCCAGCGGGAGCAGGGGGGAGGCAGGGCAGGGCCCCGAGGCGCAGGAGGACCAAGCAGAGACCCGCGGCGCGGAGGGAAAGGACAGAGCAAGCATCCAAGACAAGCAGAGGAGGAGAGCACAGGAAGCTGTTTGCTGCAGTCTGGAAGGCAAGGAACCACCTCCTGCCCTGCGGGGCGAAGGCCCAGCCCGTCCTCGTGCCTGAGGTGGGGTGAGGTCCCCCTTGGGGCAGAATCTGTGTTCATCCAAGTCTCCATCAGTGTCAGGGCAGGCTCCCATTCAGGGCTGTTCTCTCCTGGGCCACAGGCAGGGACCTCAACCTGCTCTTGTCCAGCCCCACGTGCAGCTGCTGGACCCTTGGCAGTCAGTCAGCTGTTGAGGAGATGTGGCCACAGATGCTTCTTGTGCTTGGAGGTGGTGGCTGAGCTGAGAGACCAGAGCCAGCAGCCTGTGACTGTTCTTCATCACCTCCCTGCATGAACAACTGGTGCAGGGCTCAGGCTGGCACAAGCCCCACTGGCCAGCAGGCTGTTGATTTTGGCGGTGATTCTCAAGCAGTTTCATCCTTGCTGCATGGTGAGCACTGATGTGCCACCAGCCCCGGTGGGATCCTCCTGCCTCCAAAGGCAGCTTCCCGCTGGCTGACACTGGGACAGCATTTCTCTCCAAAGCCTCTTCCCAGCACAGTGTCACTCACACAGGGAGAGCCATTGTCAGTCTCTCATCCCTTTCCTTGCATCTTTTGATTTCCACTTTCTGTTTTCCTGCAGTTCCTGAGCACCCCTTTTTGCTGTTAGCTCTCCCGCCTCCACTCCCTTTTGCTCCATGTGGTGCTCCCAGGCACAGGATGTGTTTCTTCTTCAGCCTGTCCACCCCATGGGAAAGCCTTTGAGATCTGGAGCTTGAAAGATGGGGAGGGAGGGTCTGTCCTCAGACCTTCCCCGCACTTACACTGCATCTACAACATCCTGGTGTCTCCTGGCAGCCACTGGGCTGCTGCAGATGCCTTGGCCGCTCTCCAGCCTGGGGCACCTGGTAGGACAAAGTCACCCTGTCTTCCCTTTGGGGTGTGCCATTGCATCTTGTTTCTTTTTCCTTTGAAGAAAGGTCAAACAGACCAGTCTGACTGGTCTTGCAGGTGGTAGACACCCTGTTGGGGCTTTCCTACTTTCCTCCATCTCTTCAATTTCTTTTCTGATCACTGATGTGCTGATTCTCTTCACGCCATGAAGCTGTACCATGGGCCCCTCCCCAGTCTCTCCAAGGGCAGCCTGGGCCCTGGGGAGGGAGCAGGCAGGAGACCTGATCTTGATTCAAGGCTTGGATCACAGCCCCTGAGGACGTGGAGGACCTGCTCTGGGTCAGAGACTCACCTGCCCACCCGAGCTCTTGGATTGGAGCATGGCTTTGCCCCCCAGTCTGTGCCAGCCCTGTGTATTCAGGCACTCCTGTGAGGGTCTGCACTTCCAGCAGCACTCCAAGCCCAGTGCTGGGGCTATTCCGGCCAGCCCTGGCGTGTCCCACGTGCTGGCCTTGTCCTAGGTCTGTCTGCAGGGACTCAGTCTGGAGCTGCTGCTCCATCCCAGCACAGCTCTGCTCATTCATCTGGGCAGGCCCCCAGTGCTGCTGGGGCTCAGGAGGGAGTGCTGGACACTGGGAAATCAGAGCTTGTCCAGCTCAGAGGTGGCAGGTCCCTGGTGTGCTGCCTTTCCCTGGAACAGTGGCATTCATGAAAGTGGCGATTTTTTGAGTGAATGCAGGAGAACGTGGTGGAAAGGGAACTGTTAATTGGTGGGTCCCTGTGTGACACATGAGGAACAGGGAAGGGCTGCAGGACCACGTGGAAAAAATGGGCAAAAGAGGAGAACTAGTCCAGTTCTAGAAATAGGGATAGTGACAGGGAGAGGTGATCAGATGCCAGCCTGACCCAAGGCTCTGCCGACCAGCCTGGGTTGAGGTGCAAGCACATTCCAGGAGCACCAGATGATTTGTGGGTGGAAGCTGCAAGATGGATGACCAAGTTTTGGCTACACTGACAGTGCCTGAGAAGAAGTGACCAGTGTCCCATCACTGGAGAACATTCCTGCTGTCCTGCTGCACCTCTGTCCTCCTGGGAGCAGTTGTTGCTCCAGGGCTCACTGCAGTCCCAGCAGACTCTGAGAAGCCACTGCAGAAATCCTCACTGTGGGTGTCACCAGAAGTGAAGGCAGACCTGGGCTCCAAAGCAGATTTTGCCTCCTCAGACACTTCTCCTTGCCAGGACCCGATTTCTCTGAGCAATAAGAAACCTGTTGGGCTGTGTCCAAGGAGAAGAAAGGAAAGACCACACGGCTGCATGGGAAGGAGACCTGGCAAAATGTCCTCTGCCAAAGACCGGCCTGAGTGCGCAGGAGAAGGCAGGCTAACTAGTTTGGAAAGCAAGATGCAGAGATAAAACGTGGCTGTCTGAGGAACAGCCTGGGAACACGAACCCCTGCACACCGGGGGTGCAAAGGGTCTGGTTCCTGACAGGGATCAGTTGCCATTGCCATAAGGTTCTGGAAAAGTGATGAGAGTAGAGCTGTCCCCCACACCCCACATCCACAGATCAGGGATGCTCAGCTGGGGTGGGGTCAAGGAGAAGATGTCAGACTTTGTCCCACCAAACCTGCCAAGGCCTCTCCTGAAGGCACCACCAGGCTGGTGTTACCGGCCTGGCCACAGGGGCTGCTCCCAGGAAATCCTGGGGCTCTGTGCACGCTGCTGCAGGGTCAGGGCTCCGAGAGCAGAGGCTGCCGGCCCTCAGCACGCTGCCTGCACGAGAGGAGACCTCCAGCAGTGAGGCCCATGCCCTGGGCTCCTCTGGGGCCAAGCAGCACAGGTGGCTCAGGCAGCAGGTGAGGGGAGGAGCAGGATCTCTGCTCCAGCCCATTATCTCCAGGGTCAGAGGCCCGGTGGGATTCTCCAGTCGGCAGCGTGGAGCCCACCAAGCAGTGAGCCCACCAAGCAGTGAGCCCCACTAGCCACGCTTAGGGCCAGGTCATGGGCACCCTGGTCTCAGGTAGCTGCATCTCCCAGGGCCACCCGTGTGCCACCGAGCCATGAGGTGCCCTTGGCCCCCCACAGGGAGCAGGTAACAGCTGCAATGTCATCCCATGTTCACCATTGCTTCACATCGCCACGCTTTGAGCCAGCACGGGACGTAGAGAACTTTATCTCTCTCTTTTGGATGTCGACAGAGCTCCAAAAGCTGCTCCCTCCTTCCAGGGGGTGAGAGGCTCAGCTGAGACACCTCGCTGGCTGTGAACTCTCGGAGGGTGGACAGGATTGTAATGCTAATAGTGACTCTAGTAATGCTGATACTCTGAACTGTAACAGTTTGCCTTTATCCAGCACTTTCCGTACACAACATTTTGTCCTTTACTTCCACAGTAATTCCATGGAAACCCCACCACTTAGGCCCTTAGATTGTTTCTGAGCTTAAGATAAAAATTTCTTGCTGAAGAATTCCCCAGTCCCGCAAGGGAAATGCAACTGCATCGCACCAGCTGTGACACTCAGGCTTTGCTCCCAGATTGCTCCGTGACCTCCCGTGGGAGCTGAGGCACAATCTCTCCTGATAGTGGTTTTTGCGAGCTCCAGCGTTATAGAGACCCTTTAGCAAACAGTGGAGGAGGAGGTGGATGTTGGATTGCTTTACTACACGTCATTTTCAACTGTTTATAATATTCTTCTGTGTCTACATATTTTCTCTGTGCACATTATTCATCAGAGTAAAAAAAGGAACTATGAAAACCTCGACCAACTTTCCTATGACAACAAGCGAGGACCCAAGGTATATATGCATGGAAATGCACGCCGCCCACCAACCTAACTAGCAAATGAAAAAATAGCCACAGCCACCAGAAAAATAAAAAAAAAAAAAGAAAAAAAAAAGAGAAAGAGAAAAAAAGAAAAGAAAAGAAAGAAAAAAAAAAAAATCCATGACTATGTTTCTTGGTAGCACGTTTTTATGTTGAGATAGTTTGGTTTGGACTTGAGAATGGAAACTTAGCCAGCTGACCCTGGAAGGATTTCTTTTTGAAACATGCATGTGAACCAGTAATTAACTTGCAAGTTCTTTTTTTTTTTGAAAAGTTGAACCAACCCCCTTTCCTCCCCAAAGGAAACGGTTCCTTGGTGTAAGTTGCTCACTTTGACTCCCAAAGGTTAACCCTGTGCAATATGTTTTTTTCATTTCCCATGTTTTTGAAAAACAACACTCGTTTGAGTTTTCAATTGCATTTCAAAGCCTTTTTCTCTTTCCTGTACAATGCACGCCTCTTTTTGGGTCTTGATTGACTTCAGTTTGCATGCACAGTGCAAAAAAAATAAAAATTAAAAAAATAAAACAACCAAAAAGCCAAAACCTTAAAAGAGAAAGGAAGGAAGGAAAGAAAGAAAAGAAAGAAAGGAAAGAAAAAAGAAAAAAATAACTATAACCAACCTTATTTAGCAGACTTTTGTGCAGTTTAATGAATTCTCTTGACCCTTTTCTAGATAGCATGGCTCTCACCACCAGTCCTGGGGCTCCCTCACTAACCAGCTTTGCTCACACCAATCACAGGCTGAGAAAGTGCTTCAGTTTGACCCTGGAACCAAAAATGTGACATCGCTGCTGCTGGAGGCGAAGGAGCTGGAGGCCAGGGTCATCATCCTCTCTGCCAGGTAAGGCAGTGCCGTCCCTGCCCCTCCCTGCTCTCATCTCTCTCCCAACGCTGCCCAGTGCTGGAGGCCGTGCAGATTTTGGGGTTTGTCCTTCCGAGGAGCCTGCGAGGAACCCCACACACAGCCCCCTGTGCCGGGCAGGTGGTGGGTGCTGTGCTGGACGTGCTGCTGGCCAAGGAGTGACAGTCACGGGCGTGGTGGAGGTGTCTGGCTGTCCTGCAGAAGTGACAGTCACGGGCATGGTGGAGGTGTCTGGCTGCCCTGCAGGAGCAGCCGTGGTCACTGCTGGTGCGTCCTGGTCCAGCTGTGAAGCAGGGGAGTCTCACGGCCCCCACGCCCATAGCAAAGGACTGGGCCAGATGTGCAGACGCTCAGCAGTGCTGGGAGCTGCAGGATCAGGCGAAGCCCAGAGGAAGGTTCCCACTGCATGAAGGATTCAGCCCTTACCCAGCAGAACCCGCGATCAGAGAGGAGCTACCTGGGGCTGTGTCTGCCCTGGCACTGCCGCGCCCTTGGGATGCGAAAAAGAGAAAAAAGGGGCCACCTGGCCCGTGGAGCCCCATTGGCGTTCCCCTGTTGTCGTTGCAGCGAGGATGACGCGGCCACGGTGTACAGATCGGCGGCCATGCTCAACATGACGGGCTCCGGATACGTGTGGCTGGTGGGCGAGCGGGAGATCTCGGGCAATGCCCTGCGCTACGCCCCCGATGGTAGGCACCCCCCGGGCCCCCGGCCCGCCCCAGCCGGGCTCGGAGCAGCCCCGCGGAGCCGGGACGGGCGGCCGCTGCCCTCTCCGGGACCCTCGGGCTGGGGAGCGCGGGGCCGTGGTGGTCCCACGCGAGTGGAGGGTCCCTCGCTTCGCTCTCCAGCCCTGCACGGGGAGTCAGCCTCGGCCGCGCTGCCCCACCCCAAATCCGCGGCACCGGGGCTCCGCAAGCTGAGCTGGGGGAAGGCCCGGGCACGGCGATGGGGATGGAGCTCGGGGTGCCGGTGGCACACGGAGCTGTCCCCAGGACGGTGCCAGCCCAGCCCCGCTGCCCCTGCCTGCTCCTGCCTGAAGCTCAGGCGATTTCCCACTGCATCCAAGGGATCCTCAGGCCGGAGCCCCTTTCCTGCTGGTCCCCGAGCCCTGGGCACGGGAGTGACGGTGGCGCTGCCGGTGATGGCCGCAGCGCTGAGCCGCCCTCCCCTCTGCCCGCGGCAGGAGTGATCGGCTTGCAGCTCATCAACGGCAAGAACGAGTCCGCCCACATCAGCGACGCTGTGGCCGTGGTGGCCCAGGCCGTGCACGACCTGTTTGAGAAGGAGAATATCACAGACCCGCCGCGGGGCTGCGTGGGCAACACCAACATCTGGAAGACAGGACCCCTTTTTAAGAGGTACTGGGGAAAGGGTCCTGCTGGAGGGAGCAGAGGACCTGCTGGGGGAGAGCTGGAAAAGGTGGGAGCATGTGGCAAAGGTGCAGGAGGACACGGTGGCTTCGTTCAGATATCTGTCACTAAAGCTTTGGGGCATGTGGCACAGGGCTGCCCGGACTCTCCTGCATGATTGGGATGTGAGGGCTACATCCCTCTCAGAAAGCTATCCCAGACACAGGCTCAGGCAATGGCATCCAGTTTTTCCAGGCTGTTTAGGCATCATCCTGGTGCTTGGCACCAATTCAGTCCATGCCAACCCATGCTACCCTGGGCAATGCTCAGGCAGCAGGGATGTATGGGGAGGGAATGACTCCTGGAGAAAAAGATCTGGGGCCTGTGGCCTCTTTGAAACCTGAATTCCGTGGGTGGAAGTGGGAGCAAGGGGGTTTTCTGGCAAATCAAGGTAGGGGGATGTTTTTGTCAAATCTGAGCTCAGTGCTGCAGACACATTTCCTGCTGAACATTCCAAGGGCTGTGGCATGGATCCAGTGCTGCAAGCAGGGCTTGGTGGCAAGAGATCTCCATGCATGGGACAGGGGCTGTGACTGGGACAGTGGGTGTCACAGATGACAGCATGTGCCTGGGGGGTCCCGCTGCTCTGGGCTGTGGGATCGGCAGATCCTGCATGCGCTTCCAGACCCCAGTCCCTGTGCGCGTCACTGCGGGTGCTGGGGCCACAAGGGCCTCTTCAAGGCTGGGTCTTGGTACAGCAGCAACTCCCTGCTGGTTCTGTTGAGCATGAGATCTGCAAAGCCTGAGGATTGTTTTAGAGACATTTCCGGCATCCTCTGCTGCAACAGTGTTTGGCATGAGTGAGTCAAAGCTGTGCTTCACAAGTGGCTCAGGCAATCCTTGTGTGTCTTCACAAGCATCTTTCCAGGGTTTGGGGGGTGGTGCTCCCCTTGTGGTGTTTGTGTGTGCCTGGAGCCTGTGAATGGCTGGCACTGGACACAGCACCAGAAGCGGTAGCATGGACACACCTCCCACAGGACCCCCAGAGGAAAGTGTCCTGGGGTGCTGTGGGACAGATCATTCCTGAAGGGAACGGGACTGATCTGGTAGAAAACAAGGGGCAATGACAGCAGATATAGTAATGAATATTCGGGAAAGTGACTCCATCCACCAGGGATGATCACAGACCTATGAATAGACCATAGGTAGCCTTGGCTGGCCTTCTACAGGGCAGTGGGCACATGGCAGGTAACTGAGAGGGAGCATTTGCCTTTCTGATGCCTTGTGAGGTGTCCCAACGGCCACAGCAGGTTTTCCAGGTTGTCCCTGCTGTGTTTCTCTCCACAGGGTGTTGATGTCCTCCAAGTACTCGGAGGGGGTCACCGGCCGGGTGGAGTTCAACGAGGACGGGGACAGGAAGTTCGCCAACTACAGCATCATGAACCTGCAGAACCGGAAACTGGTGCAGGTTGGGATTTACAACGGCAGCAATGTACGTCAGGCCTGGACTGGGTGGGAGGGGCTGGGCACTGGGGTGTCCACCTGTGGCCTCATGTCCATCTGCTTCCTCCGGGATCCATCGCAGGTCTTGACCAACGACAGGAAGATCATCTGGCCAGGAGGGGAGACCGAGAAACCTCAAGGCTATCAGATGTCAACTAAGCTGAAGGTAACAGCAAAAGGCATTAGGGGCAGGGCTCCTCAGCTCTCTGCATGCTGGACACTGACTTTATCTGGCTCCCGCCTCCACGGCTGCTCTGCGGCTGGCAGCAGCTTTTGCAAGGCCAGGGGAAGATACAGGAGAGAAATAGAGAAGGTGCTGGAGGGTGTTCAGAGCACAACTTTCAGCTGGAGTCAATCTAGACAGGGTGGCAGGCATCCTTGGGTTTGGAAAGAGACAGATGGGAAGTGGATATGAGAGAAAACAGCAAGGAAAGGATGGAGGGACAAGGTGTTCACCATTCCTCACGGCTTGGGAGACAGAGGGCACCTGTGCAGAGCACAGATTTGCAGAAAATACAAGGATGGACTCCTTTGGCCAATGCATGGTTCAGCTCTGTTAGATAGTGCAGAGGCTAGGTGGAAACAGGTTCAAAAGGAGATTAAACCCTCTTGTGGAGGGTGGGTGGGCTGATGGCTGCAAGGCTGAGCTCAGGAAATCCCTGAGGAGCCCGAGGCCAGAAGCTGAAGGTGACACTGATAGGAGGTCCCTCCAGTCTTGCTTTGCTTCTCATGCTCTTCCCTCAAGTGCTGCCCAGCAGCCACTTGAGTGACTGGATCCTGACCAGGCTGATCTTATCAGTATGACCACTCATTTGTCCTACTGTTCATTTGTCCAGCAAGGGAAATCCCATTCCTGCTGGCAGCCAGCCCTTGTCCCTGCAGAGGTGCTGTGGGTATGTGGGGATTGCTGCTTTACTGAGAGGTCCAGGGCAGGACTGAAATACCTGCATTAGCCTGGGGCAGTGTGACAGTGCCTAGAGCCCCTTTCCAGGCACTAATCCTGGCTGTGTGGTGCCTCCCATCAGTCTCCTGTTAGGGAGAGAGACTTTGAGGCTCAGGCGAAAGTGCCACATGAAGGAAGACACTGATATGGCTGATCCTCACTTTGAGTGCAGGGAAAGCAAATGCTCTGAGTGGTGGCCTTGGCAGCACTGTGGTAATGGTTGGATTTCATGACCTTAAAGGTCTTTTCCAATCTGAAGGATTCTCTGATTCTGATTCCCTATGCCAAAGCCAGGTCCTGTGTCTGGGCTGAGCAGTCTCATGGGCTGAGATAGGAGCTGGGGAGGGCACCACAGCTCGTGTGGGGAGCTCTGGGGTGAAACAGAGACAAGAGGGTGCTTGTGCTTCACCCCACAGATTGTGACCATCCACCAAGAGCCCTTTGTGTATGTGAAGCCCACTCAGGCAGATGGGACGTGCAGGGAGGAATTCACCATCAATGGGGATCCTGTGAAAAAGGTCTTCTGCACTGGACCCAATGAGACCATCCCAGGTAAGTCAGTCTGGTGGGGACTGCCCCAGCCCACCCAGCTGATGAAGACTCCCACTCCAAGAAGGGGTCCCAGGGAGGGTGCTCAGTCACACAGGAGGCACAGAGGATGAGGCACAGAGAGGTGACAGCACGATCAGCCCCCAAACACCCCCATCAGCTCAGCCTCACAGCAGTGCTGTGCAGGAATTGGGCACAGGGATTCACGGGTTTGAGCCCAACAGATACTTTCCCACTGTCTCTCTTCTGGATGAGCTCCAGGGCTGTTTTGAGGGATTGCATCCCAAGTTTCCGCCTCCTGACACGTTCCAATTCTCTTTGCCTTGATCTCCAGCAGAAGCAAGAACCCCCAGGCACATCAGCACCTGCTGCACTGGTACAACACCAGTTCCAAGCTGTTATGAGAAGCCTGTGTCAGGATTAGGAGTGAGCACCCGGGGGGGGAGTGGGAGCTGCTCAGCAATGCCAGGCTTGCCCCAGTCCACCTCAGGAGGGCATCCCCTTGGCTCATCACACTTTTCTGTGCACAACAACCCCCCAGAGTCGTGTCCTGGGCTGTGTTCAGCCTGCTGGGTTCATGTCAGGACTCCTCCAGCACATGCACCAAGCCCCCTCTGTGCCCTGCAGTGGCTGGGTAGCACCAACTCTCAGCCCACCTCACTGGGACACAGCAAAGGAAGGGGGGACCCCTTTTTCCCCAGCTTGCCAACACCCACGGGTGATGGAGGCAGGGAGAGAGGCAGGTCAAGGCAGATGGCCCTGATGGATAATGTCATTATCCCATATGGAACCAAAGCCGTGGTGTGGCTGCTGAGGATGGACGTGGATCCTGTGTGGGGTCCCTGGCCAAGGGCTGCCCCCACTCATGCCCCGTTTTCTCGCACCACAGGCCGTCCCACCGTGGCACTGTGCTGCTACGGCTTCTGCATCGACCTGCTCATCCGCCTGGCAGGGGTCATGAACTTCACCTATGAGGTTCACCTGGTGGCTGATGGTAAATTTGGTACCCAAGAGCGGGTGAGTTGGGGCAGCCTGTGATCTTTCCTTGCCTGTATCGCTGTGTTGAAACACCCCCAGGCCCTTCTCCGGAGCAGGGGGGGGCTGGAAGGGCGGCGCAGGGTGCCCGGCACGTGCGGGGGCCCTGGCTGGGGGGGCTGTGTGTCGGGGCTGGGGTCTGACCCTGCCCGGGCTTCCTGGCAGGTGAACAACAGCAACAAGAAGGAGTGGAACGGGATGATGGGGGAGCTGCTGAGCGGCCAGGCAGACATGATTGTGGCTCCGCTCACCATCAACAACGAGCGGGCTCAGTACATCGAGTTCTCCAAGCCCTTCAAGTACCAGGGCCTCACCATCCTGGTGAAGAAGGTATGGTCTGGGTGGGATGTTCTGTAGAACACGGGAGGTGCCCCTGCTCCCCTCACTGCGCCATGCCCAGTTCCCCCCGTGCAGCCCCTGCCAATCCCACCCTGCAGGCTGCTGGGTTCGGTGCTGGGTCTGCACCAGCCTGACCCTTCCTGTGCGGCCGAGCAGGAGGAGCTCAGAGCAGGGCGGGGTCCCTGGGAGCCCCTCCAGGCGGGCAGGGTGCAGGGGTGGTGGGTGCCAGCGCTGTTCCCCTCTCTCCCGTGTGCAGGAAATCCCCCGCAGCACCTTGGACTCGTTCATGCAGCCCTTCCAGAGCACGCTCTGGCTGCTGGTGGGGCTGTCTGTGCACGTGGTGGCAGTGATGTTGTACCTCTTAGACCGATTCAGGTGAGTGCACTTTGGCCACGTGAGGTCTGGAGGGGACAGGGACAGGGAGGTGCTCCTGGGAACTGTCCCCTGGGTCCCTGCAGTGTCTTGCTCAGGCACAGCCCTGCAGCCCTTTGGGGGGCTCTCACAGGGACTAAACCCACCTTCTCTGCCCCACCAGCCCTGGGCTGAGGCTCCTGGCCCCTCTGGCTGCCTGAGCCAAGAGATATGGATATGTGGGGTACCCAGGACCTGCGGATGCAGGAACACACCTGTCCAACCAGGTGCTGTATCTGACCAAGGGAACCCTCAGCTTCTGGGCTCCGAGAGAGTTTCCTCTCACCCTTCCTTGGCCCTATGGCAGCTCCTCTGAGGGCAAGAGAACCTGTCCCTCTCTCAGCCCTGTGCCTAGAGGCTTTGCTGGCTAATCTGCAGTGAGCCCTCTGTGTTGCAGTGGGAGAGGCTTGAGCTGGCCAGGATCAGGTGATCTTTCTGATCTGGAGAGAGTGTGAGGGGACTGGAACCAGTGTGAACTGGACAGGGTTGCAGATCACCACAGGGGATGTGCCAGGCAGTGGGATATGATGGGGAAGAGCTGTTTGGGACACAGGCACAATCTGTAGGGATGAGTGACACAGAGCTGCAGCAGGACACTTAGGGCAGAGCGGGGAGCCCTGGGAATCAGGGTAAGGGAAATGAGAAGAGTTCTTTGTCTTGTTTTCCAGCCCGTTTGGCCGGTTCAAAGTAAACAGTGAGGAGGAGGAGGAAGATGCCCTGACCCTCTCCTCAGCCATGTGGTTCTCCTGGGGAGTCCTGCTGAACTCTGGCATTGGAGAAGGTGAGTCACAGCTCCCAGTGGGACTGCTCTGCCCTGCAGCCCTGGCTCTGAGCTGGGCAGGCTGGGGAGAGACCCCTGCCCTCTTCCACTGCCTTCCCCTCTCTCATGGTCCCTGTGGGACCTCCTTCCCTGAGCCCTCCCTGGAGCAGTCTGGTGGATTTGGTGGTGCAGACTGTCGCACATTCGTGGCACTTGCGAGGGCTGTCCTGCCACCCCCAGCACCGGTGATGGGACACAGGTCTTACCCGGGCTGGATGCCCTGCCCAGGGTTACCCCCCCTCTCAGGGTGGGACACAGGATGCCCTGGCAGGAGCTGGGCCTTTCTCGGTTCGGGCAGTGCAGGGGCTCCTTGCACAGCTGCTGGCAGAGCAGATGGATGGGGCACACCTGCAGCTGCCACTGGGCTCATGGGGGTTGACGTGGCTCCGGTGCCCAAGCCAAGCCCTCGTGGTGCCGCTCTGACCTCGCCTCTCTCCCTGCAGGTGCTCCCCGGAGTTTCTCTGCCCGTATCCTCGGCATGGTGTGGGCTGGCTTTGCTATGATCATTGTGGCTTCATACACTGCCAACCTGGCAGCCTTCCTGGTGTTGGACCGACCTGAGGAGAGGATCACAGGCATTAACGACCCCCGGGTAATGACCCCTGGATTGCTTTCCCCTCCCCACCTCTGGGCATAGAATGGGATTTGTAGTTCCCAGAGCCCTGATTTACCATGGCTGTGATCTGTGCTAGGGGGGTGAGAGCCAGGTAGCTCTGCCTGGGCTGGTGCTGGTGAGGCTGAGGCTAAGCCCCTGTCCTGGGTGGGAATGGACAGACATGGGGAGGGATCAGCAGGAAAACAACTTGTCCAGAAATAGCACTGCCTGCCAGTTCCTGGAGAGCCTCCACTAACCAACGAGGAAACGATTCATTATGGATGAGTTATAACTAATGAAATTGTCCCTGCGGTGCAGTCGATACTCTCCACATGCCTCAAATCCATTTCCTGCTCTGGCAAGGACACAGCCACAGCTCGTCAGCCCAGGCACGCAGGAATGTGCCCCGCAGCAGCACTGACCCCCAGCGCCCCACACCCTGCTGTGTGCCCTGCCCACGGCACTGCCGGCCCCACGGCATCCACAGCCCCCCTGCACCCTCGGTGCCACGGTGTCCCTGTCCCTGCCACAGCACCGAGGTCCCAGAGCATCCACTGCCCCCGGCATCCTCTGAGGAGATCAAAGTCTTCTCTAGGAAACAGGTCCCTGAAAGAGATGGGGAATTAGGAAACGGGGCTTTGGGGTGAGTCAGTTTTGGTGATGAAGGACAGAAAGAGTAGGAGCCCTGCCCTCGCCTTTCAGCTGCGCAACCCCTCGGATAAGTTCATCTACGCCACGGTGAAGCAGAGCTCCGTGGACATCTACTTCCGACGGCAGGTGGAGCTGAGCACCATGTACCGGCACATGGAGAAGCACAACTACGAGAGCGCTGCCGAGGCCATCCAGGCAGTGAGGGACAAGTGAGTAGGGCCAGCACCTGCCTGGCCGTGCTGGGAAGGGCTCCAGGGAGCTGCAGCTGGGTGCCGCAAGCAGGGCAAAGCTGGAGGGAGCTGCAGTCAAAGCATGGCTTGGTGGGACCTCCCCGCTGTGCTGGGTGGGATGTGCCCAGTCCTGGCGTGTTCCAGGTCTCTGGGTGGGGAGCACAAGGTCTGCTTGGGGAGTGGCACAGTGAGAGCCCTGGCCCTGGCCATGGCCTCCCTTTCTGGCCTCCGCTCTTCTTTCTGTGCAAGGCTGGGTGGCTTCAGTGCTTCAGTTAGTGCTGGGAGCACCCTCGCTGCTCCCTCGGTGGCTGCAGACAGGCTGTGCTGCCCAGCTGACCTGTCCATCCTCTCTCGGTGTCCAGCAAGCTCCACGCCTTCATCTGGGACTCGGCGGTGCTGGAGTTCGAGGCCTCCCAGAAGTGTGACCTGGTGACAACGGGGGAGCTCTTCTTCCGCTCCGGCTTCGGGATCGGGATGCGCAAGGACAGCCCCTGGAAGCAGAACGTCTCCCTGGCCATCCTCAAGTCCGTACTCAGCCCTTGTTGTGGGGCTGCCCCAAACGCTGCATGTGTTAGCCCGCAAGTAGCTGATGCCAGGCACTGCCAGCCACCCTCCAACCCCTGCAGGGACAGGGCGCTGGGGGCTGCCATTCCACCCTGGCAAAGGGGACATGGAGCGACCAGGGTGGGCACCCAAAGCCTCAGCTCCGGCTCGCAGGGCTGGGGAGGCAGCAGGGAGCTGGCGGGAGCAGAGCAGGGCAGGGAGTGGTGTAGGCAAAGCTGGCAGAGAGCAGCTGGGGCCATCCAGCACCAGGTCCCTGTGAGCAGGGGGTGGGTGCTGCCATCTCCCCGCTCCTCCCTGTGGGCTCAGCCTGCCCAGCAGCATTGCACTGCTCTGGTTTGGTCTTCCAGGGGTTTTTCTTTCAACTTTGGCTATTTCTGTTACACAGAGATGTCAGGAGCCCCACTGAGCCCAGCTAAGGCTTTTACACCATCACTAGCCTGCAGTGTGGGGTGTCACAGTCAGTCTGATATTATGGGTGAAAAAGGATTTCCTTGTATTTCTTTGGAAATACTCGTGGCAGACAGAGGAATGTGGTGATGGAGGAACAGGCAGCTGGCAAACAGCAAGTGAAGGGAGGGAGACCTGCAAGATTCATTTTAGGAAAGACAAGGTCAGGAACCACTAGGGTCCTGCCCAAGATGTGAAGATGAAAGGCCTGAGAGATGTGGAAGACAGGCAGGACCCAGGGTAACTTAGGGAGCCATGGACTCCATCTGTGGGATGGTCTTACCATGGGGATGGGTGGCAGCAGGACAAATGGGATTTGGGACAACCATGCGAGGAGCCTGAAGAGGCCACAGGAGTCCTTGGTGTCCTCCTGGGAGAGGATGGGGAAGTACAGAGCTGCGGGTGGTGGTAGCTACCAGGAAGGTGGTAGGGATGTGCCAGGAACAAGAGGGAGGGAAGTGCAGGGGGTCTGTGATGGGATGTGTGCTCTGTACCCACCTCCATCCCCACGAGCTGTTCAGGCAGAAGTGAGCACTGTGAGGACACGGTTTGGTTCCTCCCAGGCTGGGACACCAGGCTGGGACACCAAGCTGCTGGGGTGTCCCAGCCCTCACCATGCACTGCAGGGAGCTGCCAGGCAGCAGTGCCCTGACCTAGAGGGTGCTGGGGGTCACCAGCAAGGATTGGGGTCCAGCATTGCCTGAGCTCCCAAGTGGCGCTGGCAGGTAGAGGAGCTACGCAGAGATGTGGTTTGTGTCCCCTCCTTGCAGCCTCTCTCCAAGCCCACTCCCTGAGCACTGCCTGCACCTGCCAGCTCCATCTTTCCTTGGGAACACACCTTCCTCATGGCTTACACATGGCTCTCTTGGCAGCAGGAACTGCCCCAGGGGCAGTGGCACTGGGGAGCTGTGGGTGGCTGCTCACACCACTCTGCAGTGCATGGGCTGTGAGTGTGTGTGTAGGGGTGCGTGTGTCTCTGTGTGTGTGTGTGTGTGTGTGTGTGTGTGTGCCTCTGTGTGTGTGTGTGTGTGTAGGGGGGGGGGTGTGTGTAGGGGGGGGTGTGAGCCACGCAGAGCTGGCAGCCCCTGCAGACAGGCCCCACACGCTCTGTGCAGAGGCCACACATGTGTGCACACACACAGCCAGCACATCCTTGGTTCCTGTGCTTCCTGTGCAGGCTGCAGGCAAGTGCAGAGTCCTAGGACGGAGGGCACGAAGGCACAAAGAGTGTGTGCCCCAGCTGCCTGTGGCTGGTCCCCAGTGACGACCCTGTCCTGTCTCCTTGTGCTTCCAGGTCCCACGAGAACGGCTTCATGGAGGATTTGGACAAGACTTGGGTGAGGTATCAAGAGTGTGATTCCCGTAGCAATGCCCCAGCAACACTCACCTTTGAGAATATGGCAGGTTTGTTCTGCAAACCTCTTTCTTCCCCTTCGCTGGGTAGCCTGCTTTCGCTCCAGACATTCTCCTCTCCGGGGCTCTCCTCTCGGGCCAAATCTCTGCTGCTTCTGGGTTTGTGCTTTCCTGGTGCTGGGAGGCTGCTGTGGTGGTCTCCAATCCCACCTTGTTCCAAGGAGTTCTGCAAAGCTTCCCCCACCTTCCCTGGGTGCCCTTCTCCCGGTGGAGCTGCCCTGGTGTAAGCATTGCTCCCCTCCCTCTGCCCTGGCCGAGCTGTGGCTGTCACGGTGCAATCAGAGCTGTCCCAAGGCAGGGACTGGGGAGCAGCACCTCGGGGGAGGCAAGGTGAGGGGGCTGGAGGTGAGGGGCAGCTCCTCAGCCCTGACAGGCCCTGGGCAGGGGGCAGGACGAGGATAATCAATACAGAGGGGCTTTTATCTTGTCCCCCCTTTGCAAAGACTGTGAGAACCCCTGGACAGGCTCTCCCTTTGCACTGATGTGGTGCTGCCAGTCCTACACCCAGACAATGGGGTGATGAGGGTTGTTGGATGGGACCCCGTCCTCAGCAGCACTGCTGGCTGGGCCAGAACCATGGAGAAAGGGGGCATTTTGCTCCATCTCCTCAGACACCCCTCCGAAAATGTCAGCCCCAGGGGCTGCGGGCATCCAAGGACAGCACAGAGCCCTGTGCGTGGCTGTGCTTCCCAACGAGCCAGCCCAGAGCACCAGGGCCGGGTTCTGGTGCAAACGGCCCCCCAGTCCCGGGGCCGGGGTCTGCCCGGGGCTCGCCGTGCCTGTCCCCAGCATCGCTGCAGCCCAGTGCCCTGTGCCCCCAGAGCTGGCACCAACATCCCTCAGGTGCCCCGGCTGCAGCCCAGGCTGTGCTCCCCTCCCGGCCCTCCAGCGCTGCGGGGGTGGTGGGGGGACCCCGGGTTGGCCGATGCTCCCTGAGCTGAGCGTGATGCAGAAGGAATGAGGGGTCATGTTGCCATTTCCACTGCCCCCTGTAACTTTCCTGCTTATTTCAGGTGTGTTTATGCTGGTGGCTGGAGGTATTGTTGCCGGGATATTTTTAATATTCATAGAGATAGCTTACAAAAGGCATAAGGACGCGCGGAGGAAGCAGATGCAGCTGGCGTTCGCGGCCGTTAATGTGTGGAGGAAAAACCTGCAGGTAGGACAAACCGTTTTTAGAGCAAATCTCCACCAGGTGCGTTTGCCATTCCTTCACCAAAGCAGTGAATGCAGAGCTGTGGATTAGCATGGGGCCCTCTGTCCCCCTCTCCACACCCCAGCAACTCCAGCTGGGCATTACTGGGCACCTCTTAAGCTGTAGGGTAGTGTCCCTGCCTTGCCCCTGGGAGCTGCCTCTGCTCGATGCTATCTCTCTCAGCACAGCTCCAACAGGGACAGGGGCCTGGCCCAAATGCCCCCGATGGAGCTTGGGATGGGGGCTTTGCTCTGCCGGGGACCGCGTGCCGGAGCCACACCTTGCCCTGGCCGAGCAGGCGGTGCCAGCGTGGCTCCCTTTGCGGGTCCTGCCCTGCTGCCTGACTCCGGCCACGCTCACCGGCAGATGGGAGGGTCAGCCCGCTGCCACTGACCACCCCTGCCCAGTGCTCAGGTGGAGAAATGCTCCAGGGATGGCTTCCCTCACCTCCCTTCCCCTGCCTGCTCCCCAACAGCGCGGTAGCCCTTGCCATACCCAGGACCGACTCCAAAAAGAGGTGGTGCGTGCTCTTGTCCTTTGGAGACAAGGACATTTCCCCACACAGGAGCCAGCAGTGCCGGTCCCTGTCAGTGCCAAGGCTCCCTCGGGCTCCTTCCATGGGGCTGTTGCTCTCTCTGGCTTCTCCAGTCCCTGGAACATCTTTGTGCTGCTCAGGCAGGGAAGCCCAGGAGGGTCAGAGGTGCCTGGCAGTGACACTGAGCCATGGGCACGTCCGTGGGCCACCAGCCTCACACTTCCCTTACCCTGCTGCTTTTGGGGCTGAGCCCCACAGTGCCCCTGAACCCCAGTGTAGGGCAGCTGGAATCTCTGTCTGAGTTGCCCGGGCTGGTTCTTCCCTTGGGGAAGTGCAGCAGCGTTCAAAGAGCAAGGCCTCCTTCAGGTGTCTGGAGGACAGTGCCGCTGGGAGCAGAGCCAGCGAAGGACAGAGAGAGAAGGAGGCTCGGACACCCCGCGAGGAGCCCGGCGGGGCCCGGGGGAGCGGCGCTGGCTGGGGGGTGCGGGGGGGCTGCCCGGGTGGAAGCGACTGCCCGAGAGCAGCCAGGGGAGCACGAGGCCGGGCTGCTGCATCCTGAGAGCTCGCTGGGTTCAGTTCACTGGAAAGAGTCTCGGAAAAGCCATTTCTCAATTTTTTTTTTTCCTTTTTTCCTTTTTTTTTTTCCTTTGCTTCCAAAAAGCAGCAGCACCGAGGGGGTTAAGGCTGCTGGGACAGAGCACACTAGTCGCACTGCCATTTTTCACTTGCCAACCTTCTAGAAAATACTGCACTGGGTCCTTGGGCAGAGTCTGTGGGACTGTGAGCAAAGCATGCTGCCCTGTGGGGGTAAACAGCCTCATGGTAAAGAGCCGTTTGACATTGTAAGACTTTTCCACAGGAGGAAACGTCAGAGCACTAGTATCTGGTACATTGCTAGAAGGTAGGCAAGTGGAAAGATTTATTTGTTAAAACAAACAAACAAAAATAATGGTTTTTGGGATCACAGTTTTGCCATGGCTATTTCCTGAGATGCCATGGAAGAAAAAGACATTTCATTCCATTCATCTTGCTTTCCTTTCCGTTTGTGCATGTCCGCAAAAGAGAGAACTGAGAAGGAGGAGCAAATGTATCCCCGAGCATGCTCTACGCACCAGCGGGATACATTTTGGTTACCCCCGTGCGGTAGCAGAGCCAGACCTGGTCACTGCGTCCCCCGTCGGAAAGGTCACACTCATTGGCACGAAAGCAATTGGGGAGGACTCGTTGCCNTTTCTTTTTTTTTCTTTTTCTTCCAGTTTCTTTTTTTTCTTAGCCTGTTTTACTTTGGAAAACAAACCAAACCACCACCAACAACCACGTTCGGCTTTGCACAACTGCATCATTTGAATTTTTGAACACATTTTTTTTACAGAATATTCATACAATGACTTCTCTTTCAATGCAGTCCTCTCTCTCTCTTGTGGCACTAGGATTCAGCCTCAGAAAAGGCCCTGAGCACTTTTTTTTTTAGTGGTAGGTGCAGCATCTCACGTCTCGGTCCAGCCAGGCTAGCGGTGGAAGCGAGGGGCAGGGCGCCAGGCAGAGCATCCCCAGGAAGCGAGGTCAGCTGTGCCGGCCTGGCCGCAGACACCAGGAGAGCAGGGCTACTTCCCAGAGGGGTTCCCAGCACTCCAGACGCGAGGCTGGCCACCCGTAGCCGTAGCAGTGTGGTGGCTGTGCCGTAGCCATGGGTCACGAAGGCCCTTGGAGGACTGGGAGTGACAAAACACCTCCAGTAGCTTTCTCACCTAAATGAAGGCCATGACACGGGGCAGTATTCAAATAGATTTAGAGTTTCCAACAACACACTAGAGATCTAATTACTTATACATATTCATTTTAGGATAGAAAAAGTGGTAGAGCAGAACCTGACCCTAAAAAGAAAGCCACTTTTAGGTCCATCACCTCCACCCTGGCCTCCAGCTTCAAGAGACGTAGGTCCTCCAAGGATACGGTAAGAGGAAGAAGAACAATTCTGCCCTCTCTCTTTCTCTCTCTTTCTCTCTTCTGCCATCCCATCGACTGCCACACACCCATCCCGAAGCTGCCAGTGTACATGCATAGCTCATGTTCGTCACCAGTCAGTCAGTGAGTCAGTGAGTCAGTCATCCCGTGTACCTGAAAGGATGCTGGGATCCTGGAGGGCAGGCAGGAGGTGGCTTGGAGTCCTGTGATGAGTTGGGAGATGCAACCGAGTTTTTGTTTTGTTTTTTTGTTTTCTTTTTGCCTGGATGATTTCTGATGTTCCTCTCTGTGCTTCGCTCACCTTACCGGTGCTGACCTCTTGAAACTGATGACATTTTTTCTTTTTTCTTTTTTCTTTTTTTTTCTGTTCCTAAGTGTTCCTGTACCTGTTTGTCATTGTATGCCTAAAAACAATCACCCCGATTTAATTTGGGCACCGTGTCACCTCACCGAGAGCCATGCGTGTCACACTCTCTACATGTGATTTTTGTTTGTGACAATTAGCATTCGGAATAGTCCTCGCACAGGAGTGACAGCTGTCTCTGGTTATCGTCAGCAGCAAGGCAGCTCTAGAAAGGAGATGCAAAGGCTTGAAAGAGGAGGTCGTTAAAGACCCAGCCTTGGTTCAAACTTGTGTTTTCCGCTGCTCTCACATAACCAGAGATAATTTCCAAATTGCTGCCTCTCAAGCCAGCTGTTTCCAAATGTGCAAATGTGTCTGCTCGTGCTGGAGCTTCAGACACTTCAGCGTCAGGTTGGGCTGTTGGTCTGTCGGACTGAGCCGTGTCCCTCTGCATGTCGCCGTCTGTTGTATGACACTCTGCACTGTGGCTACTCTGTTGTCTCGTGTGGCAGCGCCCGCTGCGTTTCGCTGCCCGACCTCCTGGCGCGCCGGGCTTGCCAAAATCCCCTCCCCGGGGCGGCCGGTGGCTTCGTGCCCGGGGTTGCTCAGAGCAGGTCCCCGCCAGGCTGCCCGAGGCGCGGCGGGGACGGGGGGACGGTGGCGGCGTGGGGAGATGTGGCCCCCGTGGCGGGGGGGCCCGTCCCCAGCCGCAGGCTTGGGCGCCTCGGGGACAGCATGTGATATCACAGGGGTCTCGGGGCCACGGCTCTGTGTGAGGAATGCAGGAGGCTGCCTTTGACACCAGCGCAGGCTCCATACCAAGAAGCTCCTGGAGCACCCCTGGGACATGGCCCTGGGGACAGCTGAGCCCTCATCCGGGCTCGACTGCCACCACCTCACACAAAGTGCTCCTCTCACTGTCACCTCGAGGCCTGGAAGTCATGGGGGGACACCCACACTCTTCCCACTCATCCTCCGTACCCCACAGCAAGACGGGCATCCCTGTCACCTCCTGTGCCACCTCCGTGCTGCCTGGCTGGCACCTTGTCCCAGCGATGCCCCCATGCCCAGGGTCCCCTATCCCCGCTGCTGCACCCCTGAGCAGCTCTGCAGGGAGGTCACGGGGCGTGTCTTTGTGGCCTGAGCCGTGACCGGGGCAGAGGAGACAGAGATGGGGTGGGTGCTGCAGGGAGGAGAAGATGGCAAGAGTGAGGAGGAGGAGGGACAAGTGGGATGCACAGAAAAATGAGGGGAGAAAAATTTGCAGAAAGATCTGCATGTTCTGTGTAGACACCCATGTTTTGTTGTGCTTGAACTACTCCACGATTAGGAAACCAAGGGGTCCTGTCCTGGGAGAGCAGAAGCATGATGGTGCCTTGGGCACCTGGGGGGACCAGTGCCACTGGTGAGCTCCGGAGAGAGGAACAACCCAGGAACAATGGGGCAGCTCGTGTGTGGCACCCCTAGTACCTCCCACATTGCTCCTTCTTCAGGGAAGCGTCCTGGGCCTGATCCTGCTCCATGGTGTGGCATCCACCCTACACCAACCAGCCCACAGCCCGCTCTGCCCCACAACAGGAGCACCCCAATGCCCTTACCTGACCAGGTCCAGGCCCACCTGCATCAAGAAGTCCCCTGGATGGACAGTGGAGCTGTTGTCTCCCCTTCCCACACCCAGTGGGGTCAAGCACAGCATGGGGCTCCCCCCGCTTTGGGTCCCGGCCATGCTTTTCCTGGCACATCGCTCATAGAAGAGTTGTGGGGGGAGATGACCCCTCTTATCCCAGAAGATGGTCCCCACTTTGAGGGCAGCTGCATGGTCAACCATTCCTCACTGCTGAGAAGTCTCACAGTCCTCTGCCTGCCGTGGGGTGACATGGCCGGGGTCCCAGGACATGTTCCCCAGGGAACCGGACTAGTTGGGTCAAGAACAGGCCAACGGGGTGAACACCCAAGCCAGCGTGGCCAACCTGGAGGCTAGCAGCTCCAAGGTCCGGCCGTGGCAGGAGGTCTGTGGTGGAGCTTTGTGGTGATGTCGGGCAGACCTGCTGGTTGCTCTGCGGGGTGAGCAGCCAGCAGGAGGGTGCTGCCACCAGCTCATGTCACAGCCTGTGCTTGGTGACCTCCACTTCCCTGCAGCAGCCCTGGCTCAGAGACCCCAATGCCCTCCTGCTGGAAGGCCCCTTGAGTCCGTAGCATGCTGGGGCACATTGCCTGGGGTCCTTGTAAAGATGAGAAAGCAGCGAGGTGCTCTGTTTCGTGACGCTCAGCAGAGCCGCGGGCCCACACCAGGTCTTAGATGGGCAAGGCTGGAGAGCCCGTGGGGCTGGAAGGCCAGGCTGACCCCAGCCCCACGGGCTCTCCCGGCTAGCGAGCGAAAGACGCAGACTTGGTGGCCTTGCTTCTTTCCTTTCCGTTGTCGGGAGTCTTAAAAATGGATTCTGCTCTGCAGCCCTGCAGAATGGTCCCTCAGGAGTGCCAGAGAGACAGGCTGGCACCATGGAGCCAAGACAGCCCTGGGAAGCTTCCACCCCACTCTGAACGTCCTAGCGCCCACCATCACCCGAGCTGCACAGCCTCTCCGCGGCACATCATCCCCACCGCCCCAGGAGGAGATGCATGTGTTCCCCATAGGCAGCTCCTGCAACTCGAATAGCACTGGCAGAGCTGACGTGTCCATCCATCGNGGCACGGCAGGACCCCCGGCCCACGGCCGCGCCCGGCCAGGCCGGCGCCGCAGCCCCGGGGATGGTGCCAGGGCTGGGCGAGGACCGAGGGGCTGCCTGCAAAAGGTCACCTTTTCAGTGAAGGATCAGCTGTCCCAAAGCCAAACGCTTCTTGGCTGAGAAAGAGCCTAGTTTTTGGCCCAAAAGAACCGAAAGTAGGTCAAAGACAACATTTTTGTTTTTTTCTTTTTTTTAAGGGAAGTTGATATTTTCTACAGCAAGATCGCATTTAGCTGGAATCCTAATTTTTAATTGAAAAAGAAAAAAAAACCAACAAACTAAAATTCTTCCAGAAAATCTTCCACCAGCCAGGGACTACCATATGAGCCCAGTTAGGTTGAAGTCATTTTTAAAGACATTAAGTTCTTGTCTATATTTTCTTCCTGGTTGTCATTTAAAGTTTTTGGTGCCTTCACTTCACTTCCATACCTTAACATGTTTGAGTCTCTTCTACGGTTAATATTGATTAATTTCTTGGCTTTATAATGTTTGGTTTGGGGATTATTGCACCATCCCTGTAACATAATTTACCCTAAATTACTGATATGTGCTTCTAGCATTAGTCCTACTTTAACATAGTTTTGATATGACCGTTTTCTTGCTTTTTTTTTCTTTTCCTTTTTTATTTTAATTTTAATTTTTATTATTAAAAATTGCATGCATGAACTTTACACAAAAAAAAAAAAAGTAAATGAGAATGTTACCCTGTGATAACTCTGTGATTGGAGGAGATATGCTTTCAAATCAAAAGCCATGCTCTTGTATTTTAATTTTTCTGGCCAGATTCCCCATTTCGCTTGGTTGTTTTAGCGTTTCCCACCCCCAGAGCTGTGCAGAGAGGCCAGAAGGCCCCAGCCTGCCCTGCTACACCACCACAGCAGCCACAGGCACACGTGCACCGAGGCACACGCACTCACACAGGCACACACCGCTTCTTCCACCCCCCTGGCATCAGGCAGGATGTTGAACAAAGGACCTTTCTTCTACCCATTCATTTTTGTATCTCCAGTTCCTCCTTCTCCTCCACCAGTGACTCACCAGCCTCTCCCCTTTCCCAGTCACCTCTCCTCCCCGCGGGAGTCAAGCCCCATCCCATGAGCACACACCCCCCAGCAGCTCTGCCATGGAAACGTTGCATTTAGCTGGAATCCAAATTTTTCACGAGGAGGGGGTGGCCGCCCCCGTTTTTGGGAGAGAGGGGTGTTTTTTGGTTGGCTGATGAACAGCCACAAAAAGCTCCCCCCAGGGCGGCAGAGCCACGGCAGGGTGGCCTCGGCCACTCTCTGTGCCAACGGGTGATGGCCGAGCTGTTGCCCCTTAGCAAAGCAAGGCCATGGCAAGGAATTCCTAGAGGCTCCATTGGAATCTTAGCTAGCCCCGTAAGTGACAGAATGACCCCGTGAGAGGCTCCCTGGGTGTCAGCGCACCCCCAGCATGGCACTGGAGAGACACTGGCTCTCGGCCCTGCCCCAGCAGCTCCCTCCCAGGGGTCCTGGGGAAGCACAAAACTGGGCTGGGCAGGGCACCCCAAGGACCCCATGCGATGCTCGGGGGGCCCCCAGAGCTGCCCGTGGCAGGAGGCAGGGTGTGGAGCACACAGGGTAG
Source organism: Ptilonorhynchus violaceus (assembly GCA_013397565.1). Lineage (NCBI taxonomy): Eukaryota > Metazoa > Chordata > Aves > Passeriformes > Ptilonorhynchidae > Ptilonorhynchus > Ptilonorhynchus violaceus. The sequence continues at coordinate 6,793 of VZRJ01001246.1, read as the reverse complement.
CCACAGTGCCAGAGCTGCCGGCAGCCGCGGAGGCCACAGCACCACCGACCAAAGCAGGGCGGGCACAGTCGCCGAGGAGCCCCCCGGGAGCCCCTCAAAACACCAGCCCACCTGGGCAGGGTGCAAGGGCTGGGAAGATGTCACTGGAGGGGGTCTGAGCTGCAGCACACGAGACCCACCGAGACCCTTTCCTGCCCTGGCACCGGTTTAGGACCCCAGAGAGCAGCGCAGGATGCTCCGGCCACCCGCTCCCACAGCAGGGCTGGACAGGACTTCCAGTGCAGGGCTTGGAGTCAGGAGAGTGGAGCTGGGAGAGGAAGGGAGTATGGAAGGAGGAAGGGAGGAAATAACTGCCCAGCTGCAAATTCCTGCCTGGGGAGGAAGGACTTTTTTTTTCTTGCCCATGGATGGGTATTTCTGCTCTTACCCCCCACTTGCTGATGGGACTGCAGCGGGGGAGGGCTCTCCCAGGGAGTGCTTGTCAGGCCCCCTAATCCACAAGGAGCAAAGGGCCCCAAGTCCAGGCCACATCCCCAATGTAGGCCGTATTTTCCCATTAGCAATCAACACCACACTTTATCACAAGTCAACCACACCACACATCTCCTCACCTGCATGAAAGGACAGTCACAGCAGGGTCATTCAAGCAAGGAGGTGAAACGCCCTGGCCTCAAAGCACAGCTTGATCTGGCACCAGAGAGGTGCCGAAACCCAGCCAGACCCTCCAAACACAGGTTCAGGCGTGGGCTGGGCTGATGAGTCACAGGCTTTGTTTTGTAGCCCTCCCGGAGCAGAGAGGGCCTGGCTCAGCGGGTGACGTGGCAGCCACGCTCTGCAGAAGCTGCTCCACGCTCCTGGGTGTCCCCTCAGCCCAGCCCTAGGGTGCTTGGAGAGTGTCTGCAATGACCTCTGCACAAGCGTGGATTGCATTGGGAAGGGGAACTCAGCCAGCAGCAGCTTTTTGGGGCGTTGCATCACCCCCAAGAGATATCCTGTAGGGACACATGGGATATAGGTAGCGGCGGGGACGAGTGCCAGAACTGCCTAACACTTCTCTCTCCTTGTCTGTCTATTTGTGTGTTGCAGCAGTATCACCCCACCGACATCACTGGCCAGCTCAACCTCTCCGACCCCTCAGTCAGCACTGTGGTGTGACCTTCTCCCCGAGGGCCATCAGTCCTTGCCCAACACAGTAGGAAGGCACAGCCAGGACTGCCTTTCAAGGGACACTGATGGGTTCTTCCGGGTGAGATGGGAGGAAAGCATCCTTCATCCATACACAGTGACTCCATTGTATATCTCCCTCCCTTCCTAGGCCTCCTGCCATGCTCGTGCCCCAGGAAGCACGGCAGAACCAGGACATGGTTTGGACTTCACTGTACAGAGATAATTGCTTCCAAACAGTGCCACGATAATCAGAATTGCCACTGACTGGCTCCGCGCAAGGGGAAAGGACTGCGGAAGGCACACGGTGCCTGCTCTCCCATGGTAGCAGGGAAGAGCTGGTGCCAGACCACAAACACGTGCTTAACCCTGCAGGCTGCAGCCTTCCGAGCACACCCACGGCCCCTCAGACGTGTGCCCCACGTCTCCCACCACCTGCAGGGCTCCAGTGCGACGTGCCAAGGTCCTGAGCAGCTGGAGCAGCCGGAGTGGTTCGGCAGGTCGGGCACGCGTTTCTGCTGTGCCGAGTGACCCTCTCGTCTGCCCCAGGGGCTGGAAGATGTGTGCTCTGCTCCTCGACAGGGATGGACCTTCTTCCCTGCCCTCCCATCGGCCCGTGGCTGTGACTCGGCTCCTGCCTGCGCTCCGGCTGCAGCCCACGCCCCTGTGCTAACCACGGTACTCCGGAGCCCACAACGTGCTCTCAGCCAAGATCCCGGCTCCCACCTCTCCTGCACAGAAGACATCCCCAGGACCTGGCCATGGCCAGCATGTAGCACTCACACAGCAGCTCTCCCGGCCAGGAATTCTCCACGGGAAATGGCTCCGGATGGTTGCACTGACCTCTACCCCAGCTCCACACTGCCTCAGCACCAGCAATGCAAGGAGAGATGCTGCCGGCTGGCCGTGGCTTGCTGCGGTGCCACCCCGCGTGTCTGCGCTGTCGGGGCACCACGGCCAGCACCGGCGGCTTCCCTGCCACCCTCACCTGCAGTTCAAGCCTGTCAGCAGCTCCCGTGGCAGCCCCGAGGCCCCGGCTGACGGCGCTGCATCTGCCTGAACCTGGAGACGTGGAAACCAGACCCCAGCTCTGGAGAAGGAAACCAAACAAGCCAGGCCGGCTCCNAGGCTGGCGAGGAGCGGCTACCGCACGTGCACGGGCAGCATCACACCCCGGCCCCCGCCAACACGGAAACCCCACCCGCACCGTGGTACCGAGCCCCAGCGGCACGAACTGCCTGCCCCCGCCCCGGGCTGCCCCCGCGGGCAGCAGCCCCACGGGCAGGGCGTTCAGGCGGCAGCTGAGGTCTGTGACATCGCCCCATGACTGCTGTGGCTCCATCGAGTTCATCTAGCTCCAGCTGAGAAATCGGACCCATTCTACTTTATACGTCAATGTTACATTAATACCAAGTTTTTGCAAGAGCTCAGTAAAGTCTAGACTGGATCATGAAGTGATTTATTCCAGACCTGTGTGCCTCTTTCTGTCTCTGACTTCTGGCAAAGCTGGCAGGTAGCCCTGCAGTGAATCAGAGCCTCACCCGGCCCTGCTGCAGGGTCTGCAAACAGTGGAGGGACAGGAAGGGATGGAGAAACCAGCAGGGAGAAAGGCCAGGAGCTGTAGAGGAGACTGGGAGGGAAGGGGCATCACCATTCTGGGATACCCAGCTGAGAGACGGCCTGAACAGCCAGGGTGGCCCTGCAGCAGGGGGATGGGGACAGTCTGGAACTGTCCAAACACCAGCACCACGGCAGATGGCCCTGCCCCACCTCCATCCCGGGGTAAGCAGTCCCCTGCCACTGCTGGGCTCCCCATCTCCCGGGAGCCAGCATGGGGCACTGCCAGTGGGGCCAGCCTGTGGGGACAGAGAACAGACTGCAGGGATGAAGGCATTGGGGAAGTCCCCACACATCAGCCCATCCATAGGGAGGCCCATCGAGGGATCCGCAAACCAGGAAGGTCCCCCAAGGCTGAACTGAAGGAACTTCACCCATTCACAGTGTGTGCTGAGACCACCAGCCCAGCTTCCACAGGAGCTCAGCCTCGGCATGGTCTGAGAGCAGGAGCAGGGTTCGGGTGGCCATGCCGGGTGACAAACGAGGTCCTAACTCCAAATGGGAAGGCCAGGCCTTCTCGGGAAGAACTGTACGCTGTCACTGGAGAGGGTCTGGGAGAACTGGGATGGCTCCTGGGAAAGGCAAGACGATGTGGCAGAGACCCTGCTGCCCTCCCAGGTGCGGGGCTGGCAGCACTGGAGCAGCTGCTGCTTCCAGCAGCTCCCTGCAGCCCCCTGGCCCCACAAACAGAGGAGAAAGTGGCCATGTGGCATCTGGCCATTTAGCAGCACACTGGCTTGGTTTCTCTCTTGAAAATAAAAATGGGAGCAAGCCACAAGTGAGGTGAGATTTGGTTTATTTATGTGTGATTTACCAAATCCTTGCCAAGAGCCTGCCAAAGGATGCACCAGCTCCTGCCACATCCCTGGCTGGTCCCGCAGCTCTTGCATGGGCAGGAGATTGAAGAAGGGCAGACTGGTGGTCACAGCCACCTCACTGTGGCTCTGATCTTCTTGCAGTGGCTCAGAGATCAGGCCAAAAAGGGCTGTTGCATCTCCTTGAAAGATGTTTTTGTCACCCCAGCTGGTGCTTTCCTCTGGAGCACAGTTCCAGATCCTTCCAGGCTGTCTCCCAGCACACTCACTGAGCATGTCCAGCAGCATTTCCCAGGGAAGGGCAGGAGGTGTCAGGGCAGGAGGTGCAGGGGCAGCCCCTGCCCTGTTTTGTGGGCAATGGGAGGTGAGGCAGCAGCCGGGGCTGCAGCTCTGTGCTGTAAACCCACACGGGCTTGTTTGTCCCCCCTTCCATCACTGAGCTAACCCAAGGCCTTGGCCTGGGATGAGTTTTAGCCTAGGGAAATGCTATTGAGGAAGAAACCACTGGGAGCCTCACCCATCCTTTGGCAGCTCCTGTGCCAAACCACATCAGTGGGAGCTCAAGGCTCTTCCTGGCCCTTACCCTAAACTTCAGCCTCACCCTAGACCTTGGCTGTTGGCTGAGCCTTTTCAGCACCAGCATTCCTGACTCGATGGAAAAAAACTATCAAAGAAATATTTTGCAACTGGTCCTGTCCTTGGGCAGCACCCGGAAAGGTCTGGGGTAGTCTGAAAGCCCCATGAAGGCTTTGGAATGCTCCAAAACCTCACAGAGGTGCACCACGAGGCACACAGAGAGCTCTGGGGTACAAGAAGGCAAACCAATGCCTGTCAGGACACAGAAGACAAACAAGGCACTCGGGTGCAGCAAAAGCCAAGCCAAGGAGCTTTGAGGGCACAGACAAGTGCACTGAGGGTGCTGGGCTCACCAAAGGCAGTCAGAGAGTGCTGGGGGCACCTCGGGCACCAAAAGGCCCAAGGAGGGATTAGGGGCAAACTGAAAGGCACACAGAGGCTCCTGGGCTCCACCAAAAGGCAAACGGTGACCCCTGGGGTGCCCTGAAAGGCACCCAGAGGAATATGTTGTGTCCTGGGAGGCACCCAGGGGTTCCCAGGCTGCACCTAAAGGCACAGAGAGGCACTTGGGGCATCCTAAATGCACAGTGAGGGCCCTGGACAGCACAGGGGGCAGCACAGGGGGAGAAGGATCACCTGGACACCCCCAGGAAGGGGATATGCAGACCTGAGCGTGGCCCGGGGGAGCCTCCCAAAACACCGAGAGAACCCGGGGACAGCCCGTGCCCTGCAGGGAGCTGAGCTGGAGGCTGCTCCCCTCTGGCAGAGGGAGCTTGGCACCATCTCGGGGGACTCTGAGAAAACCCAAAGCGGTTCCAGGAAGAGACCTTCCTCTCACTGGTCCACAGGGACGTGTTTGCAACAGGAGGGTGCAGCCAAGAGGAGAGGGGCACGGAGCACAGCCTGCCCAGGGCTGGAGCCTGGCTGAGCTGCCTCAGTGCACCCTGCAGACGCGGGGCCTCCTCCAGCAGTGGGACTGCCTGCGCACGCTGTGGTAGAACACGATGAGCGAGCCCATGAAGGTGCAGAAGAAGATGCTGGCGATGAAGGAGAAGGGTCCAATGATTAAGAAGATGACGTAGTGCTGGGGGGACAGCGAGGTCTCCAGGCACTGCCGGAAGGACTCGTCCCCAAAGGCCATGATCGGATACTTGTTCAGCTGCTCCGGAACTGCGCAGAGGAGCAAACTCTTCTCTGGAAGAGAAAAGCAGTGCTGGAGGGCACACTGGGCAGCTGGGAAAGGCAGGTGGCAAGGACAGGGGGATGGCAGGTCTGGATGGGACAGATGGGACCAGGGCAGGAGGACAGGAGCCAGGTTCACCAAGATCACCCATGTCAGGGTACAAAGAAGGGCAGCTGTGAGGTTCAGGACCCATCTACATCCTGAGCCGCAGGGAGTGGGATGGGGAGGTGGGCACAGGAAAATGGGTTTGGGGCAGGATGGCAGATGCGGCAGGCAAGGTGGAGGGACTGGTTCCTGGAAGACAAATGCGGGGAGCTGGGAGCAGCCAGCCTGGAGAGGCCACAGAAGGTCCCAGCCAGCACGAGTGCAGGCACACACCTGAGCTGGAAGCAAGCAGGAGGGGGCAGCAGCGGTGGGAGAGACCTTGCTGGCAGAGCTCTTTCACTGGGGCTCAAGTGAGAAGAAATGCAGGATCAGAACCAGGGTCATGAAGGCTTTGTGGGGAAGGGGCTGAAAGCACTGCATCCTGGATGGGCCAGCAGTGATGTCCACCCTGACACACAGGCTCCTCTTGTCCCCTCAGGTGCCCATTGCCATCCATGTGACCAGGCTGGTGCCACTGCTGGGGACAGCGCTGGGTGCCTGTCACTGGGACGTTGCCCAGCCCTCCTTTCCAGGCAATCCCTGCTGGTGACCAAGGTCACAATGCGGGCACCAAGCATAAGACGCAGGGGTGTATCCACCCAAGCAGACACAGGAGCTGCCATGGCCTAAGAACAGGTTCTGGGGACCCTCACTGTACTCCCAAGGGCACCGACCGCCCAGCCGGCAGCCAGGGTGCTGGGTCCTGCCCCAGCCCTTGGTGGGGTGACCAGCCAGCATGGGGCGGGTGGGGGGCTTGGCGACACAGCCCTCTGGGCACTCACCTCGCACTTTTTCCCTGTTGTGGCTGAGCCAGCGCCAGAGGGGCAGGATGTCGCAGGTGCACACCCAGGGGTTGTCCTGCAGGAGGAGGGCTTGGAGCTGGGGCAAGGCGCTCAGCATCCCAGGCTCCAGCTCCCCCAGCCTGTTGCTGCCCAGGTTGAGCGTGGCCAGGCTGGTGAGGGGCAGGAAGGTCTCGGGGGTCAGCACCGTGAGGTAGTTGTGGCTGAGGTCCAGCTCCTGCAGCGTCCCGAGCCCCAGCAGCGCCCGGGGGTGGATGAGCTCCAGGCGGTTGTGGGCCAGGCTGAGCAGCCGCAGCCCCGGCAGCGGGGGGAAGGAGCGCGGCCCCAGCACGGTGATGAAGTTGTAGCCGAGCCACAGGGTGCTGGTGTTGGTCGGGACGCTCCAGGGCACCTCGCGGAGGCCCCGCTCGCCGCAGTCCGCCTCCGGCGGGGCGCAGCGGCAGGCGGACGGGCAGGCTGGCGAGGGCGGCGGGCACAGCAGCAGCAGCAGCAGC
>VZRJ01001194.1:1272-20582 GCA_013397565.1 Ptilonorhynchus violaceus | reverse complement strand
CGCAAACAATAATACTTTTTTTTTTTTTTTTTTTTTTTTTTTTTTTTGGGGGGGGGGGGGGGGGGGGGGGGGGGCCGGGCAGCTCCCCCCCTTCCCAAAGGCCTCCTGCTCCTTTCAGGGAGACCCAAAGAACCTTTTTGCCAAAGGAATTTGGAGGCGTTTTCCGGGCCGTGCTGGGCGGAGCCAGTGGGAAAAACTCCCTGGGAGGGGGGATTTGGGCACCCCCAGCCCCAAATTCTGCCGGCAGCGGGGGCTGGGCCGACTCAGGCACTTCCCGGACACCGCGGGATGGGGACGGACACGGGGATGGACACGGGGATGGACACGGGGATGGACACACCGGCACCGGACACGCGGCACGGCCGAGCCGTGTCCCCGTCCCTGCTGTCCCCATCCCTGCTCCAGGGGGGTGTCCCCAGTCCTGGGTGTTGCCATCCATGGGTATTCCCAGCCCTGGGTGTCGCCATCCATGGGTATTCCCGGCCCTGGGTGTCCCCATCTCCAGCCGTCCCCAGCTCCGGGTGCCCGACACAAACCCTGCCAAACCTGCTGCCCTCTCACATGATTTTTTTTAGGCAATTTCCAGCGATTTCCAGCAATTTTCCGGCCGCTTCCCACCCGGAGCCCTCGCTGCCCAACCGAGCCTGACACGGGGCTGGGGGGACGGACCCCAAATCCCGACCCCGATCTCCTGGGAAGGAGCCCCCGGCCCCCGAATCCCAAATCCCGCCCTGCCGCAGCCCTTCCAACTCCTGCCACTCCTTTTTTTTTTTTCTATTTTTTCCTTTTTTTTTTCTTAAATAGATCTCTCTCTGAAATAAGTTTTTTTTCTTTTTTTTTAAACACGTGTTTGGACACAAAATAAAGCTTTGGATTTACATGGAAGCTCTTTTCCATGCGACAGAGCCACTTTCCATCTCCACCTCGTGCTTCCCTAGCGTCCTTGCCTTTCCCAGAAAAGGTCCTTGGCTATGAGGGATCCTCGGGGGGGGAGCCCCCGCTTACGATGGGAAGATTGGAAAACGTAATATATATATATAATCTCTTTTTTTTTTTTGTCGTTTTTTTTCTTAAAAAAAGGGAGAGAAACATCTTTAAAGAGAAAAATCGGAGGAAAAGTACTAACTAGATTTTGTGACTTTGTTTTTCAGGTGGTTGTTTGTTTGTTTGTCGTTTTGTTTTGTTTTGTTTTTTTTTTGGTTTAGGAGAGTCCTTGCGCGTTACCCTCATCCGACCCTCCTGCTACATTCAATCCCGGCGCTTCGTTATTGGAATTCTCCTCAAAGTGCTGCTGCTGCTGCTGCTGCCGCTCCCGCTCGCCGCCCTGCGCCGCGTCCTCTGACTCCTGGCCCTCGGCCCCGGCCGGGAATGCTCCCTCCTCGGCACCGCCCGTCGGGGTGGGGGGCAGCGCCCCGGCCTCCCTCACCCGGGGCTTGCGGCCCCTGCGGGACGGGATCCCGTTGCATCCATCTTTTTTAAGGTGCCTGTGCAGGTGGTCGGAGCGCACGAAAGTCTTGCAGCAGCTGTCGCACTGGTACGGCCGCAGCCCCGTGTGCACCCGCATGTGGTTCTTCAAGTCGTAGTTGTGGGCGAAGGCGGCCCCGCACTGCTGGCACAGGTAGGGCTTCTCCCCCGTGTGCTTCCGCATGTGCACCTTCAGCTTGTCCTGCCTGCGCGGGGAGAGCACACACACGGCACCGCGTCAGCCCNGGGAGGGGGGAAGGGGCGAAGTTGCGGCCGGAGGAGGGCGGAGGGTGGAGGGGAGAGGGTGGAGGGTCGCTGGAAGGAGGGTGGGCACGGCCTGGTGTGGGGATGGACGTTACGAGGGCCTGGGCGTCGCCTGGTGTGGGGCTGAGCTGGTACAGGGCAAAGCATCACCTGGTTTAGGGCTGGGCATCCCCTGGTGTGGGGATGGATGTTACAAAGGGTCTGGGCATCGCCTGGTGTGGGACTCAGTTCGTACAGGGCAAAGCATCACTTGGTTTAGGGCTGGGCATCACCTGGTGTAGGGCTGAGCACTTCTACAGGGCTGGGCATCACCCGGTATGGGGTCAAGCATTGCCCAGTATGGGACTGAGCATCAGCTGCTATGAGGTCCAGCACTGCCCAGTATGGAGTCCAGCATCACCCGGTTATGGGGCTGGGGTGTGGTACCGACCTGAGTGTCCCCAGTGTGGGGTCAAGCACCAATATAGGGCTGAGCATCAGTACAGGGTAAAGCATCAGCCAGTGCAGGGCCGTGGGTGTGGAGTCACACATTGCCCCACATGGGGGCTGAGCACAGCCATGGGGTCACACACTGCCCAGTACAGGGCCTGAGCAGGGCTGTGGGGTCACACTTGGCTCATTTGGGGCCCGTGGGGCTCATTTGGGGCCGGCGCAGCCGCAGCTCCCCCAGCCAGGGCAGGGCAGGGCCGGTGCAGAGGCTGGGCCGGGGGCCAGCAGGGCCACGTGAGCCGCAGCCATCGCTGCTTCCTGGAGGAAAATCCCAGCACGGAGCACGTGGCCAGGCACTGGGAGCCCCTCCAGCCCTCCCCAGGACCCGCTCGACCCTTCCCAAGCGGATCCCCCCGTCCCTTTCCGCTCTCCTGGATGGAACACTCGGATCCAGGCCCTGCACTGCCTCCCTTTGCCCACAGGATCCCAGAAGTCCTAAAGCTCCGGGGAAGGACCAAAGCCCCAAGGTCGTGCCCACCCTCGAGGGACACAGAAAAACGGGCATTTTAAATTAAAATGGTGTCATTTTATAAACCCCCCCCTCTCTGCTTTCCTTATCAGAGCTGCCACCGCTCCTCCCCCTGCGACCGCGGAGCAACCAGGAAGCACCAGGGAGCAAAAATCCCTGGGAAGGGCCGGGCTTCGTCCCCACCCGCCCGGGAACAGCCCCGGCTCCTCCTGCCGCACCCCAAATCCCCCTTCCAGAGCAAGGATCCCGCGTCCAGCCTTCCCAGCGCCCCATGGAACGGGCAAGGGATTTGTTTTCCAGCAATGGGATGTGGACAGCACGGGGAAGGGATGCAAAGGAATAATAAAACCAGGGGAAAATTGAGTTTAGGGCATGACAGGGAACAGTGAGGACTGAGCACAGCTCCCCGTGCCCATCCAGGCTTCTCCATGCCCAAACCCTGGCTGTGGGAAGAAGCAGGAGCATGTATTTGGGCTGGAATACGGGCTGTTTTAGAAAAGCAGCTTTTTTTTTCTAGGTGCCAGGCCCTCCCGGGAGCCAACAGGGAGCAGCAGGTCCTCATCCGAAACCCACGGAACGGCAGCAAGACAGAAAAGGGCTGGGGTGGCACTGCCCCACCGACCTCCCCCTCCCCAGAAATCCCCGTGCCTCCCCTCGTGCCCACCGCTCCCAGGGACCCCGTGGCATTCCCACATCCTCCGGGCCCCCGGATCGCGCACGGGGGGGTGGGATCGGTCGGGATCGGGCCCCCGGAGCAGGGAGGTGTCGCGTGGCAGGGCCGGGGGAGCGGNGCGGGGGGAGGGGGGGGGGGGGGCGGCCCCCCTGCCCCTGCCATTATCTGCATTCCTCAGCGCTCCAACGTGGGCTGGGTGCGGCCGGGAGCAGGGGAAGGGGCAGGACGCGGCCTCCTGCCCACGGCTCGGCCCCACCGCCCGTGCCCCGGGGATCCCACGCGGATCCCACACGGAGCAGCCCCAGGGGATGGACCCCACAAAGCACCAGGGGCCGGGAAGGGCCGGCCTCGGCAGCGGGAACTGGCACAGTGGGAACATTGGGCAGGCAGGGAGTGGGCAGGGGAAGGGAAGGGAAAGGAAGCAAGCAGGCAGGGAGCAGGTGGGGAAAGGGAAGGAAAGGGAAGGGAAGGAAGCAGGCAGGGAGCAGGTGGGGAAAGGGAAGGGAGCAGGCAGAGAGAGGGAAGGAATCAGGGAGGGAACAGGCAAGGGGCAGGCAGGGTGCAAAGGGAAGGAAGCAGGCGGGGAGCGGGCAAGGAGCAAAGGGAAGGGAGCAGGCAGGGAGCTGGCAAGGAGCAGGCAGGGAAAGGGAAGGACACAGGCAGAGAGCAGGCACGGAGCAGGCAGGGAAAGGGAAGGAAGCAGGCAGGGAGCAGACTCCGGGGCTGGGCAGGGAGCAGGCCCCAGGGCCAGGCAGCCCACACAGCCCCTCGGCAGGGCCAGGGCCACCCCGGGGACGGACCCCCACCCGGCAGAGCCACCGCGGCCGCGGAGCCCGGGGAGTGGGGGCGGCGCCGCGGCCACGGACTGGAGTGAACCGGAGGAATCCAAACAATATCCCCTTTCTTTGGTGTTCCCGTGGCCCAGGGAAGGAGCAGAGGAGCCCTGATTAGGAGCGGGGCCGTGGCGAACGCCCCCGGGAACTGCACCGGGGCTGCAGCGCTTGGTTTGCCAAGGACACCAGCAGGGCCCAACCTCCTTCAACCCAACCGCCGCCACCTCAGTCATCCCACAGAGCCATTCCCAAACGATTCCCCTGCTCCAGCCTCGGCCACAATGGAAAGACCAAGAGCCGCAGCTCTGTTTCCCCACCAGGTCACTCGGCTCTGGCCAGGTTTCCAGCAGAGCTCAGCAATTCAGGACAGCGGGACGGTGGCACCGGCCATGGAGCCAGGCCCCTTGAGATAGCTCAAGTGTCACACGCCCAAATTGCTCGTCTCCCTGGAAAACCTTGGCCTCCATACCCAACTCGCCTGTTAGGATGGAAATGAGTCGAGCAGGAGAGATAAAATCACCCCGGCCTGGCCCCGAGCCGGCTCCCAGGGAGAGGGAAGCGCCGGGTTCGCGTCCGCCCCCCGTGCCCGCGCCGTACCTGGTGAATCGGACGTTGCAGATGTTGCACTCGTAGGGCTTCTCCCCGGTGTGGGTGCGGATGTGGCGCGGCAGCTTCCCGGCGCCCTGGATCACCTTCTCGCAGATGGGGCACTTCTGGAATGCTTTCGCCCTGATCTTCTTCTCCACCTTCTGCGACCAGGACGGGTACACGTCGCCCTCGCTGGAACTGCCGAAATATTTCAAGTAATAATCCATGACCCCGTCGTCGTCCTTGCGGTCGTCGTCGCCGAGCTGCTGCCGCCCCACGGAGTTGATCATCTGCTGGAGCAGGGCGCTGGCGGCCAGGTCATCCACCTCCCTGGCGTCGTCCTCCGTCTCCGCTCCGGTGGGGACGAAGCCGGGCGAGTCGCCGGATTCCTGCGGGTCCAGAGGCCCCCTGGGGGTGCCCCCCTCCTCCTCTCCCGGGGTGGCCAAGCCGCGGCTGCTGTAATGTCCGTTCTGGGAAGGGGAGAACATCCCGCCGCTGACCGGCTCCTCGTCCTCGCGGTCCAGCCACATGGCCGGGTTGCTGTCGGGGTCACAGTCACTTGCCTTTGGTCTTTCGGTTGGGGTGGCTTGCGAGTAGAAGTCCAGGCCGTTGCAGTTCGACTCCTCCTCCTCCTCCTGGCCTCGGAAGTTCAGTCTCTGAAGGTCTCTCAACTCTGGGTTGGTCCACGGAAAGCTGCCTTGGTGGCCGTTCACGGGGTTGCTCTGGAAGAACTCCAGGTACTCTTTTGCTCTGAGATGGTTCCTCTGATCAATTTGATCTACTGTATCCATCTGGTCATTTTTGGCCAGAATCTTCCTGTCCAGGAGATCCGTGCAGACATCCCTGACGGCCGGGATCTCCAGCAGCGTGGCGGCGTTGAGGATGTCGTTGACGTTGGAAGTGCTGACGGTGAGGGTCGCGGTGTAGGCGAACTCCAGCAGCGCCGACAGGGCGTCCGCACTCACAAAGTCTATCTCATACACGTTCTGCTGGTCCACCACTAACCCTGAGGTGAAGAGCTTCTTGAAGTACTGGCTGCAGGCCGCCAGGACGGAGCGGTGGGTGGGGAACTCCTGGCCTTCCACCAGGATGACCACGTCGCACAGCAGCCCGTTGTTCCTCTGCTCGTTCAGGCTGCTGAGGATGTCGCTGCTGTGATCCGGGAACGGGATCCCTATGGGGCCGTCCACGCCACCCGCCATCTTCCACGCGAAAGGCTGCGGGAAAGGAGGGAAAGGCCGTGAGTCGCGGCTCGGAGGCATCGGGAGAACTCCCGAGGGATGCACGCCACGCCTGTCCCCGGCGCCTCTCCGTGTCCCCTGCCTCTCCCGGCGTCCGCAGGCGAGGATGGGTCTGCGCTTACCTGGGAAGGAGGAGGAACAGAGGCCGGGTGCTCTCAAGGGAGAACAGCTGAATTAGCACGGATCCGGGCCAGAGCCAGCAAGCCTTGGCAGGGAGCTGGGATCACCCGGCCGGGCAGCACCCGGAGCGAGCTCAGGTGTGCCCAGCGCGGGGCTGCGGCGGCCTGAGCCTCGCCGCTGCATCCCAGCCCACCTCCGGGAGCGCTTCCCATTCCCACTGCTACCGGGAAGGTCCCTGCTCATTCAGAGCAGCCAACTCCCAACAACGATGTCAGCACCGGGAACACCGTTCCCATCGCTCCTCCCTGGGGTGCCGGGACACCTGGAGAGATGCAGGCAGGGAATGTCCTTTGGGAAGGGTGAGGAGAGGGGGAGAGGGAAGCCCCAACCCCCCCAACCTGCTGCTACAGGTGTTTGACAGAGATGAGCCGATCCCTTGAACCCGAGGCAGCTCCTGCTCCTTCCCGGGAGCAGGAGAGAGGAAAGGACACCAGGATCAGACCCGGATCTTGGAAAGGTTCCAGCGGAAGCAGCGGTTCTTCCCAATGCCAAGGGTTTGTTTGGGACCAGATAAATAAATAAAGTCACTCCTGACAGATCCACTTGACTCCAAAGGCTGGAAAAACACAGAGGGAACCGAGGATCCCCTTCGCTGGGAGAGGGGCACTGGGGCCAAACGTGGCCAAACTCCCAGCCTGAACAAGCCCCTAATTCTCCCATAATCCCAGTCCTCTGCTCCCAAAAATTAGGAATAACATTTCCCTCCTCTCCATCTCAAGCAGCAAATCCACGAGTTCCTTACAGCAGTGATGCCTCCGGCGGAAAATCAATGTAATTCCCCCTCATCCCAAGCATGGGGACGGGCAGGAGCCAAGAAATCCATGCACCAATCAGCCCACAAACCACCCTGGCACGAGCCTGGAGTATCCAAGTCCCCAGTTTCCAGATGGGGAAACTGAGGCCCAGCAGGACGTGTCCTGTCCCACGCCACGGGGGGACGGATGAGTCAGGATGGATCCAGAACAGGAGTAATTATACAGGAAGCAACTCCCAGCCCCGGGTCCTAGCGCGGAGCAGGAGACCAGGTTGCACAACTCCGGCTTCCCCCACCCACCCCCGGCCTCCTCAGTACTTTTCCATATTTACTTATTTCTAAAAAGTTTTGTTCATCCCCGAAAATAAATTTGATTTCGGCACCGTCTTGTTTTATACAGAGAAAAGGCAGGAGAAGGCAGGTCTGAGGCTGTGGAACACCACTATGGGGTGAATCCCTAAATATTCAACAGCAGCAGGAGTGAACCAGCATTCGGCTCCCAACAGGAATGGGGTGGGGGTGAGGAGGAGAGAGGATCCAGGGGAGCTGGGTGGGCAGGGCAGGCACACCAACACCAAACACCAAAGCCAGGTGGCTTCCCAAGACTCCTGGAGCAAGGGATTGACTCCAGAGTCACCTCCCGTGCTCCAGGATTTGACCTCTAAGGCCTGATTTCAGGGACTTTTACAGCAGGGTCCTGGCAGGGAGGAAAAGGTGTTTGGTGGCACCGCTCCGGACTTGGCACCGGCTCCAGGTGTGACCTTGGGCAAGGTCATCCCATCCCAGCATCCACAGGGGATCCCGGGGACCCTCCTGCTTCCCGAGCTGGGATTCCAGGGAGGCTTTTGCTGCCTCAGCACTGCTGGCCCCATTCCCAGCAGGGCAGCCCCAGAGCTCCCCAAAACCCCTGACCGGAGCCACCACACACGGAAAGCAGATCCCATACCCTGCCCACCCCAAAAATGGCATTAGGGCTTCCCCCTTCCTCTTCCCCACTACAAGAGATGCTTTACAAAGCTTTCCTCCCTAAAAAAAAAAGGGAATTGGAGCTGCCTGAAGCATTTGGGAGCTCCAGGCAGGGATCCCGAGGCAGAGCCGTGTCTGTCCCGTGCGCATCCCAGTTTTGTCGGGCCAGGGGCCCGGGGAGCAGCCTGACCATGCAGGCAAGGTCACCCCCCCGACCTGGGGGCTGGGATAATCATCCCGACAGTGTGGGAATGGCTGCAGGGTCATGAGACCGCCGAGGGCCGGCCCGGAGACTTGTCCAACTCGGCCACTGCGCACACAACGCGGCCTTTGTGTCCCTCGGCCGCGGTGGCCGAGGACGTCGGGGGGCAAACGGGCCCTCCCGAGCCCCCCACGGATGGATTCAGGGCCCGGATGCTCCAGCCACATCCAGAGACTCAGCCCTTCAAAAATCACCCCCCCCCGTTCCCTCTCCAAAGGGCTGAACAGCCGGGGCAGTAAAGCCTAGGAATTGCCGGTGGGAAATGGAGCGTTCCACCTCACGGATTTGGGGCTTTGGGAACTTTTTGGAGGCTTCCATAAGGTGGGAGACTCAAAAGGAGTTCCCAACACCCCAAACACCACTGCTTGCTGATGGCAACACGGCTCAACGCCACGATGGGCAAAATCCACTTGGGAATGTCCTGCAGCCAGGTGACGAGTGACAAAAGCCGCTGGCACAACCCCAGCTCGGCCCCTCCTTGGCAAGGGGAAGGTCTGAATGGGCCACCAAGGGGGAGCTTCAACTACTGACCTCGATTTCCCAGGCAGCTCCATTCCCTCCCCGGCCGCTCCCGGGCTGTTCCGTGTCCCTGTCCCACACTGGGCGGCTCTGCAGGGCTCAAAGGGGCCGCATTTCACCCCAAAGTGGCTGTGGGGGAGAAGTTTGGGAACGGCCCTCGCAGACCCCTGAGGGGGAACCGTCAAGGTGAAATACAGCCCGCGGGAAGGAGGGTTTGGAACAATCCCAGAGCCCTCCAAGTGGTTTAGGAACATCATTTACAGGCCTGGCCTGACCTCTCCTCCTGTCCCTGTTCCCTGGGAGCAGAGCCCGACCCCCCCTGGCTGTCCCCTCCTGTCAGGGACCTGTGGAGAGCCAGAAGGTCCCCCCTGAGCCTCCTTTTCTCCAGGCTGAGCCCCCCCAGCTCCCTCAGGATTTTTCCAGACTCTTCCCAGCTCCATTCCCTTCTCTGGACTCGCTCCAGCCCCTCTGTGTCCTTGCTGCAGGGAGGGGCCAGACCAGGACACAGCATTCGAGCTGTGGCCTCACCACTTCACCTTTATTTTCTCTTTTTAAATTCAAGTTTTCAGCTCTCTCCTCCCAGAGCCCCAGCCCGAGGGCAGCACCCAGCGCTCCCCGAAACCCCTGAGCTCGTGCTTCCCTCAGCAGGATGTCACCCAATCCCTCTCCTCCAGGAGCTCTGGAATTTGACATTTACATTCAAATGAGACGACCACATTAAGATGGGATCACAACCAAAAGCGCTGACAAAACACCTCTTTAATTACTGCTTTTCCACAGAACCTCAGTGGGTTTTTTTTTTTAGTTTTCACTTCACTTCTTTGCTTTACAATTTAGAGGAACCTGAGCAGTTTGGGAGAGCTCAGGAATACACAAGTGGAAGGGCTCGGTCCCACCTGGGGAACTGGGAACAGCCGATGTTTTCTACGGGCTCTAATCCGGAAAAGATCCCAAAACGCTTCCCAAAGGCAGAGGTGCCGCCCACTCCAGCAGTGCAGGTGAGAACTTGAGCAACACCTGGCACCTGCTGGGGCAGGAAGGGAGGATCAGCATTGCCCTGTCCATGGAGCAAGAGGGAAAAGGGCTTTAGGGAACCCCACGATCCACAAAGCAACGTTTTCTGGGAATAGTTGGGTTTTGGGACATGGCTCGTGGATATTGGGACTGTAGGATGGAGAGGGGCTTCAGACATGAGGATAAGAGGGAATGGATTCAAACAATGTCAGGCCAGAGATGGGATATTGGGAAGGAATTCTTCCCTGTGAGAGTGGTGAGGCCCTGGAATGGAATTCCCAAAGAAGCTGTGGCTGCCCCATCCCTGGAAGCGTCTGAGGCCAGGTTGGAGCTACCTGGGATAGTGGAAGGTGTCCCTGCCCACGGCAGGAATGGGATGAGCTTTAAGGTCCCTCCAACCCAAACCACTCTGGGATTCTGGGACGTTCAGCCTCCTGCAGCTCGAGGTGCCCAAGGATCCCAAGCTCTGGGATTTCTTGGAGCACACGCACGTGACCGAGGCCGGGCGGCCTCTGAGCAGCGCCGGGAAAAAAAATTATTAAAACAATGTTGCTTTATAAAAAAAAACCCAAAAACCAAACAACCCAGAGGTTGCTGCCCAAGGCCCAAACATTATCCCAGGCCTCATCACAACTGGAGAAACGGGCATTCTTTCCCTGTGAACAGCTCACCCCAATCACAGGTCCCACCACACGAGTCCTCATCTCTTCACATTTAGGGAGCGACCATCCCAGTCCCCCGTCCTTCTCCCAGCTGCATGGACACATTTACAAGCCTGGATGCCTTGGGATGAAGCAGCTCTCCGGCCACTGGGAGCGTGAGGAATCGTCTGTGCTGACACCAAGCCCTGCCCCAGTCCCAGGACAAGCCCCAGCAGCTCCCTCTGCCCAGGATCCACCCAAGACTACGCAGAGGCCTCGGGAAACACACCTTGCACGGAGCAGCAGGGAGCTGGGAAGGTGGGAAGCAGCAGGAAGTGAAGGAGGGCATTTTTCCTGCTTGGGAGAAGCCACAGTTCCAATGGAAATTCAACTGCTCCCTACAAGGAATACGCTGTTGGTGCTTTAGGGCCAAACTATCCCGGTTTTGTGGACCTGGAGAAGGGATGGATGTTCCTGAGAGGAAGACCCTGCACACTGACAGAAAGAACTGTGCTGTGGGAAAAAATCAGGACAAATTAAGATAAAATAAAAGCACGCTGAGTTTCTTTTTGAAATAAATCTGAATTTTCAACAACCCAATGGGAAGAAATCGTTGGTGTTGAGAAGGTAACAGAGCCATCAAAGAGTGAATTCCAGCTTTTTTCTGTCCCGACTGGACATCCCATCTGGGGTAACATGACCAAGATCATGCAGCTCTTGAAGTGGAGATCAGAGCAGAACCAGCGTCCTGCAAATGGCTGTGGGCTGCTTTGGACAATCTGGCTCTGTTTCCCAAGCATGGGCGTTCCCTCCAGCCCCTGCACCTCCCTGCCCAGCTCTCAACAGGGAAAAGCGACCGCAGCTCTGGATTTGGGACATGAAGGCTCAGTAAGGAATGAGACTGAAGCACATGATGAGGGTTCAGTCGGTTCCCAAAGAGGCACCAGGCTGCAGGTCACACCCCTGACCGAGCTGCTGCTCCAGTGCTTCCTCAAAGGGGTTGGTTTGTTCTGGTCCTTCCAAAGATCACAGCATCCCACTTCTTGTAGATCCTTTGGAGACTGGAATGCTGCTACAAGGGCTCTGGAAAGACCTTCTTGCACCTAAAGGGGCTCCAGGAGAGCTGGAGAGGGACTTGGGACAAGAGCATGGAATGACAAGACACAGGGAATGGCTCCCCATTGCCAGAGGGCTGGGTTAGATGGGATACTGGGAAGGAATCCTTCCTGGTGAGAGCGGTGAGGCCCTGGCATGGAATTCCCAGAGCAGCTGCGGCTGCCCCATCCCTGGAAGTGTCCAAGGCCAGGCTGGACAGGGCTTGGAGCACCCTGGGATCGTGGAAGGTGTCCCTGCCCACAGCAGGGGGTGGAACAGGATGGGCTTTAAGGTCCCTTCCAACCCAACCCATTCTGGGATGATTCGAAGTCTCAAATTTAAGGTGCAGGAACACCCGAGACGTTCCAGCAGCTCCTGGGCCCCGGCAGCCGCCCCCCGCTTCAGCCCGACCCGCCGGAGCCGCGGCGCGGCCGCGGAACCAAACCAGCCGGGCCCTCCTCGCCAGGTCCGACCTGCCAGGGAGGTTTGCCTCTCCCCACTCGCCAGAAATATGTGCCTGGGCAGCCCAGGAAGCCCCAGCACGGCCAGCCCTCCTCCTACGGCCGCCTCACACCGAGCAGCTGCTCCAAGGAGAAGGAAATCTACCCGAAAACCCCGCAGATCCTGCAGCACGGATCAACACAGCCCTGGAATCTCAGAATCCCGGAGTGGTGTGGGTTGAAGGGACCTTAAAGCTCATCCCGTTCCATCCCACGGGCAGGGACACCTCCCACTATCCCAGGGTGCTCCAAGCTGGCCTTGGACACTTCCAGGGATGGGGCAGCCACAGCTTCTCTGGGCAACCTGTGCCAGGGCCTCACCCCCTCACAGGGAGGAATTCCTTCCCAATATCCCACCTAACCCTGCCCTCATTTTGAAGCTTCCCCCCTTATCCCGGCATTCCAGGCCCTTGTAAAGAGAAGAGCCAAAGCTCTCCACATTTATCCACAGGGAAGAAGCACCTAAAATCCTACAGGAACAATCAGGACACACAAGGATTCGACAGCACAGAGGCTCAGACAGGAAAGGAGAATCCCACATCCTGCAACTGCTGCCAAGGGAACTCTGGTAGGAAGAGCAGTTGCTCCCATTGAAGTCTGGATGGAGCACTGGATCCGAGTATCCCTCAGACCCTCAACGAGCATCTCGGGAATTTAACGGAATAAAGACCCTTGATTTTCCTTCATATTAAAAGAAGAGGAATAACAATCCTTATCCCAGAGCAGAGCAGCCAGGACGGAGGAGCAGTGCCAGGAGCTGCCTGTGCCCTGGTGCTCTGCTCTCCTCTCCCTGGCCAAAGGGGTCGATCCCAGCACCGATCCCAGCAGAGCCAGGAGCCATTTCCTCACCCGGGAACGGCTGCATCCTGTGCTCATCCACGGGAGCCTGTGCAGGGGCAGGGATTTGGCAGGGAATCTAAAATCTGGGAGAGCTGCAGAGAAAAATTCAGGTGGAGAAGCCCCAAGCCCACGTTACAGCAGCTGATCCATGGAATTGGGCTGGGAGGGAATCAGGAGCCTCCCCTCAAGGTGACCCACGGCCCAGCAGCTCCTGGATCGACAGGTTTTGGGGGAATTCCATCTCCCTGCTACCCAAGGCCAAGACCCATGGAAATGTTCCACCTCACTCCATTTATGATCTTCCCAGGATCCAAAACTGCCTCCTTCCAGCCCTTCGGTGGGAAGGAAAGAAGGAGAAGTTCACCAAGAGACCTCGGTGGTGACAGTGACAACTCGTGCCAAGGCAGAACCAGAGCAATCGGAATGGGGCTCCCAAATCCCACCAGCAGCAGCAGGAACCTTGGAGCGACCACAATGGAGCAGGGAGACCCTGACCACCCAGCTGGGGCTGGGAATGAGATGCTGGAGCTCTGGGATTCCTCATCAGGGTACAGGGAATTGTTGAGGATGCTGCTATGGAGCCACCAGGAAGAAAAGGGATCGTTGCTCTTCGTTTTCCAAAACCGCCTGAATTCCAGTGGTGTCCACACGTTGGCCCAGACGAGGCAGGACAAGCCAGCTGTGGAATTCTTCCAGTGGAAAGACCAAGGAATGGGCTCACTCCTACCACCTTCAACCCCCTGATGGACCCTTTGGCCATCCCAGTCCTGTTCCTCTCCCTGCCTCTCTCCCACTCAGACCCTCTCTGTCCATCCCAATTCCAATCTCTGAGCAGGACCACAACACTGAGAGAATTCCTGCTGCTATCCCAGAATATTAAACCAAAGGAAACCCAAGGAAAGCCACCTGTCACTGCTCACTGGGCTCACTCCGACCCATCCCAAAGGCCTGGGAAGCAGGGAAGACTCTGCATCTCTCAGGATAAGGTGTGTGGCTTCCAGAAAACCCGATGGTGTTCCCAGAGACACGTCCCTCTCTCCGAGGATGCCGGTGGCTCACTTCCACAATCCAGGCAGAGGAGGGATGACCCAACATCACACGGCAGCTCCCTGGGATGTCACTGGGATGGGATTTCCTTCCAGGGCACGGCACAACTCCCAGGGAACTTCAGTTTCCAGCTGCTGGCAAACAGCAGGACGTGGCCCCCGATGGACAATGGTCACGTGGCCCAACACCGGAGCTGTTCCGGAGGATCCCAAACCGGCGGCCGTGGCACGGAGCCTCCTGGATCTGCCACCCCTCAGCCCCGTCCTGCCGACAGCACCAAACTCCTCTCGTGTTGCAAGGTGAGCCTGAACTGGTTCCTCCACCCAGCCCTCCTTGCCAATTTTCTCCTTTGTCATCAGAGCCCGGATTTAATCGGGCAGGAATGTGCCTCGGTTTGAGCCCGGGGAGTCACCCACCCGAGGTGTGAGTGGGGGGGGTTATCTGGGGTGAGAAGCCCCTCCAGCCCCAGCACTGTCACTCTGCCTCAACACAAAGCTCCGTGGCACAAACTCTGTGTGCTGGGATTGTCCCTGACAGCACCAACAGGTCACAGGAACTTCCCTGCACCGAGACAAAACAAACCACAAACCACCCAAGAGGCTGAGAGCTGCTCAGAGATTCTCAAGGATCCCCGATCCCTGCTCCAAACCCACCTCTGCTCCAGCAACTCCCAGGCTTCCCTCAATCCTCAGCCCATCCCAGCTCGGTCCAGGGCCTGGGAAGGCCGGATACCCTGGCACTCATGGAAGCTGCTTGTTCTGCTGCTCAAACAAACTCCTTTCACCGAGCCCAAGTGTGCCCACACTCCTGCAGTCACGGCCCTCCGACGGCTTCTCTCCCACACGGCTCCTGTGGGAAAGCTCCCTGTTCTTGGGAGATCCTGCAGAACACCAAGCATGGCTAAGCCAGCCCCAGTTCCCCAAAATGCTCCAAAAAGTTTCAGAAGTTACACAGAAAAAGGGGAAAAACTACACAAACCACGAGGCTGTGCGTGCTCCAATCCCGGCTGGAGGAGCAGCTCTTTCCCAGGAGGGTTCTTTTCCAACCTGAGAGCCCCGGGAGCCTGGAGGCACCGGGATCCATGCAGGAATAAGCTGCTGCTGTTTCAAAAAGGCAACATGGGGCCCCTTTGCCAAGGGAGCAATTGAGGACTCGTCACGAAGCGTTAACCCCCGGCACGGCCCAGCTGCTCCAGGCTGGAGGGAAAGCAGAGCAGGTCATGTTTGGACACCCTCTTCCCTTCACAGGCCAAAGTCTGTGCTCGCCATTCCAGCGCAAATCCCCCCAAAGCCACTCCGGTGTTTCCCCGAGAAAGGCCAAGCCCATCTGCCCCTTCACCCCACATTCCCTCTCTCCTGTCACAGCTCTCGTGGTCTCCTGAACTGAGACAACCACAAGAACTGCTCAAATCCCAAATTCCCCCATTCCCACAGGTCCCACACAGCATTTACCCCTTCACCCCACATTCTCCCTCCCTGTCACAGCTTCTCGTGGTCTCCTAAGCCAAGAGAACCATCAAAACTGCCCAAATCCCCCCATTCCCACAGGCCCTGGAGAGGATCCGGCCCTTCATCCCACATTCCCCTTCCTCTGTCACATCTCTTATGATGTCCTAAACTGAGACAACTCTAAGAACTGCTCAAATCCCAAATCCCCTCATTCCTGCAGCCCCCTGTTCCCTGCAGGAGCCTGCAAACCACCTGCATCCCTCTCCCATGTCACAGGTTTCCCTCTGCAGCCCCCATGTGTTCCCCCCCACCACTCCTGACATTCCCTGCCCTCGGCGCTCCGTGCCGGAGCCTCTGGCATTAATCTCATTGCCTCAAATGACACCTCGCAGACCCAGTTGTTCTTTTCCACACCGGGAAAGAGGGGGGGGAAAAAAGGGGAAATAAATAAAAGAACAAGACTGGAGTTTCGTGAGACAGCAGGGCAGGGCGGTCCCTTATGTAATTCCCAGTTTGTGGATTAACAGACAGCTCGTCCCGCCATTCCCGACTCCGTGCGGTGACGGGCACAAGCGAATCCCCGGAGCAAGCGGGGCTTCATCCCTGGCAACGCTCTCCTTCCTCCCCTGCTCTGAGCACAGGGACGGAGGGAGGGAACGCTGATCCGTGTTCTCTGCCTGTCGGGGCAGGAGGCTCCGAGGAACTGCGGAGCAGCAACCTGTAGCTACAAGCCCACCTCGGGCACCTTCCCAGCTCCAGCCAGCAGCAGGAAAAAAGAGACATCTACCCACCGGTTCCCAGTTTGCCGGTGGGAAATAAGGAGGTGCACGCAGCAGGAAGGAAATAGGTGCAGGAGCGGAGCGCAGGGCGGGGAGGAGGGAGTTAAAACTCAGCGCCGGGACACTTGGGAGCATCCTCTGCTGCGGGAAAACGCCAGGCAGGAGCGCTTCCCACAGCAGGGAGAGGGGCTCACGCGGCTTCAGGTGGGCGCAGGGGTGGGAAACGGGAGGAAAACGATCCCGAAGGCGCCGGGAGTTCGCGCCCCCGCGCCCCAGGAGGACGCGGATCCGCGAGCAGCGTTCCGGCCGGCCAGGTCACGCTCCCGACGCTCCGGCCGCACGCGTTTTTCCAGGGACGGGCGAAGCCAGGGTGTTGGGAAGCCGCTGATTGCCAGGGGATCTGCGGCTCATCCCACCAACGCGCCCTTGGCTCCCACCTGCAGCCGCGGGGCAGCTCGCGCCAGTTTCCAGTTTCTCGCACCCCGTCACATTAAGCCGAGCCCTATAGTCCCCTTCCACCTGCAGCCCGGGGCTGCCGCGGGACGTTCCCGAATCCCTCGGCCGGCCGGGACTCCGGGGGAAGGAGCCCCGCCGGGACTCGAGGTGCTTTTGCCCCGGGGAAGTCGCGCCCGGGCTCTGCCACCGGAGCCGGCGGTGCCGGCGGGCGGGTGGGAAACTGAAACTGCGCAGGGAAGGCGATACGGGCAGGGGGCTGGGCGAGGAACAATCGTCCCTGGATACTCGGAGAGGATCCCAGCGCTCGCCTGACCTCGTTTACTCCCGCTGACGTCCTCCCAGAGCTCCTCCGGGACGCTCCAGGCACAGGTATCGGGAGGGACGCACACGCGCCGGTCCGGATCAAAGGGCCACGGGATCGGGGATAAACGTTTCCCTCATCCCAGAGACTGCCTGTCTTTCTCCCTTTCCCGGAGTTCAGCTCGTCAAAAGGCTTTTTTAATTACAGACTGGGACCGGGCTGCTCAAATTTGAGGTTAGGGCTGGTTGAGAGAGTAGTTAAAGCAACTGTTTATTGCCTGGACTAGGAGAGATAACGAGTTGGGTTCTAATTGTTCCCCACACAAGTCTCCCCTTCCAAAAAACTGAGCATCCTGAGATGGGGGAAAAACCCCTCAAGCGTCAGTGTTAATCAAGATCAAACCCCAGTTCTCAGCATTTAAGACTCTGTCTCAAACACAGAGCAGGAATTTCACAGGCCACCCCCCAGTTTTTAGGTGGGACACCCACGTGGGACTCGATCCTGCAGTTAAACCCCGCATTTGGGCAGGACTTCATCCCAAAACAAGGTCTGGAGGGAGACAAGAGCACCCAAACCACCACAGAGCCTCGACAGCAGCATAAATTTCACCCCTCATTTGCGTCCCAAGCCCACATCCAGATTCCCACGCTGGGAGAACAACTGGAATTTTTAATTCTGCTTCCAAAAGTCACCAAACATGAAGGGAACCCAGCGCCTTCACCGTGCCAAATTAATTCCACCCAGCACCTCCACGGAGCTGAGCTCCTCAAGAAGCCACAGCTAAAGATCATCACCAGACCCACGGCCACGAGATGAAATACGAGTGAAAAACGATTAATAATTTAAAAAATAAGGCACAAGCAGAGTAGCAGAGCAGCAGAGTGAAGAACCACTTTCATTCACCACCACATTTATTAAGTGCTCCTGCCTTGCAAAACCCTCCCCGGAGTTACTGAAGCAATTAAGGCTTGGTGGAAAAATCCCACCATCTCACCCGTGTTTGGGTTGCGCCTCTTCACTCCCTCTTTCACCAGAACAAGCCTAAACAGGGGCCAGAATGAATATTAAACAAGAAAGGCTCCTCTCTAATAAACTCCTCAGTTTCTCTCGGTCTCTTTTATTTTTTCTTTTCAAGTAGTTGAAATCCAACAACTCCAGCAAAGCATCAGAATTAAAGCCAGCCCGGCTCTTCCTGCTCAGCCTCCAGAAGTGCCCACACGCTGCAATTTCCAACCAGGACCAGCAGAATCCTTGAGAAATCAAGCAATTCCTTGAAAAATACCACCAAAACCCAGCCCAAACACTTCTGGAGAGTGCCAGGATGACCTTTTAGCTCCGTTGCTACGCCGTGCACAACTCCAACCCTCATTAGGTTGTAAATTCTTCCAGGCAGAGCCTTTCTCTACTCATGTCCATAAAATAGTTATTATATAAGTTATGGTTTTGATAGCCAGGTCAATTAACAGCCCGGGGAACACGGGACCGGCAGCGAACTCTTACCAAGAGTCCTTGAGCCGAGAGAAACTTTGGCTGCCCAAACTCCTCCTGCCCCGCAGCCGAGGGTCTCCAGGAGCTGGGAACAGGGAGAGCCAGGCAGGGGACAGGCAGTCACGTCGGCCGTGCTTGTACAACAGGAACTGTTGCTTTCAACATAGGAACACCGGGATTTACACATTCTGGTGTCTAGGTCCCAGGGCTTTCCATAAAATCATGGAATGTCCTAAGCTGGAAGGGACTCACAGGGATCATCCAGTCCAACTCCTGGCCCTGCACAGACACCCCAACAATCCCACCCGGTGAATTCCTGGAAGTGTTGTCCAAACGCTCCTGGAGCTCTGGCAGCCTTGGGGCCGCGACCACTCCCTGGGGAGCCTGTTCAGTGCCCCACCACCCTCTGGGGGAAGAACCTTTTCCTGATATCCAACCTAAACCCTCCCTGACACAGCTTCATAAACCAACTTTTTCCCACACTCCTGGAACAACACAGCCAGGGAAGTCCTTTCCCTGGCAGTGCCCAGCTCCCAGCCCACGGTCCCAGCAACCTGTCTGTGACTTTGTCCCCTTCTCCAGCCTCACAAAGCACCGCTCCAAGGGGAGGAGGACAGGGACCTTTGGCTCTGTCACGGGGGGCTCAGCACGGCAGTTTTGGGTACCTGAACCGAGCCACCGCCTCCAAGCCCAGAGCCCCGCGGTGGGGGATGACGACGAGAAGGCAGTGCCGGGTCCCTGGCAGGCAGGGAATGTTTTGGCAGGACGAAGGGATGCTGCCCCTCACGCCAAGCTCTCGCCGGGCCCGCTGCTGCGCAGTCCCGCGGGGGGAGAGGCTTATCCCGCCGGGCTCCTCCGGGCAGCAGCGCCCCAGCCCCGCGGGGGGATTATCACCGCGGCCCCCCCTGCCCGCAGCCGGCCGGGGGGAGATAAGGGACGGCCCAGGGGGGTAAAAACAAACCCGGGCGCGCAGGGCCGGAGCGGGGCGGGCAGGGCCGG
>VZRJ01001146.1:24378-37102 GCA_013397565.1 Ptilonorhynchus violaceus | reverse complement strand
TTTCCCCCTCATATGAATTTCTCAAGGAATGCGTGGAATTTGATAAGGCCTGCCATACAGTATTTCATAGGGACTGATGTTATCTCTCCATCTCGGTTGTATGCGGATTTTCAGTAAAGCTATAGGCAAGGCCTGAACCCATGTCATGGATGTCTCTTGACAAATTTTGCTAATCTGTGTTTTAAGGGTTCCATTCATACGTTCAACTTTACCACTTGCTTGGGGTCTGTAAGGTGTATGCAGATTCCAAGCAATTCCCAAAATCCCACTAACTTCTTTAACCACGGTTGCAATGAAATGTGGTCCCCTATCTGATGACATTCCCAAAGGAACTCCGAACCTTGGAATTATATGATTGAGCAAAGTTTCACCACATCCTTGGCTGTGTTAGTGCGACAGGTGTAAGCTTCAGGCCAGCCACTAAATGTGTCAACTAATACTGGTATGTACCTGTATCCCTCTTTGCATGGTAACTCAGCAAAATCTATTTGCCAGTAGTCTCCAGGAAGATCCCCTGCTTTTGTTACTCCTAACACAAGTCTTTTCCTCATATCAGGATTGTTTGTACAGCAGATTTCACATTTGCTAACTACTGATTGTACATTATCTGCCATTCGCTTTCCTATTACTACCCTCTTGACATGTTTCAAAAGGTTTTCTGTTCCCCAATGGGTGCCCTTGTGTTCTCGCTGAGCTATTTCCCAAAGGATCAGGGGAGGAACCACAACCTGTCCCATTCATCTAACAGCCCACCCACTCTCTTTGATTTCAGCTTTAAGGAACTTTATTAATTTGTGATCTGCTTGATCATACTTTGGAGTGAACCCTGACAGGTCAATCTCTTTTTGTGGTATCACTGCGAGAATGCCTTTTTTTGCAATTCCTCTTGCTGCTTTATCAGCAAAGCAATTTCCGAATTCTGGAGTGGTTTTCCCTTTTTGGTGACCCCTAAAATGCATGATAGCTACTTCTGTAGGTTTTCTGATGCTCTCCAAGAGGGCAAGGATCTGTTCAGCATGTTTGATTTCATTACCTTGAGCATTCAACAGTCCTCTCTCTTTCCAGATGTCTCTATGGGCGTGGACAACACTAAAAACATATTTGGAGTCTGTCCATATATTTACTCTTTTTCTCTCGCTCAGGTGTAGGGCCCTTGTCAGTGCAATCAGTTCAGCTTTCTGCGATATGTCGGCTAGCAGGGCCTTTGCCTTGATCACCTTTTTCTGGTTTGTCACTGCATAACCTGTCATTCTCTTACCATTTCTTATGAAGCTGCTTCCGTCTGTAAACAGCTCCCAGTCTGGATTTTCTAGGGGCACATCCTTTAGGTCTGGTCTGCTGGAATAAACTTCTTCGACCGTTTGTAAATAATCATGCTCAGGCACGTCGTCCATTAAGGTGGAGGACAGAAACATGGCAGGGTTAACGACAGAAGTTGTTTTTAGGGTAACATCATCCTGTTCCAACAACAGAGCCTTGTATTTTAGCATCCTGCTGGGAGACAACCAATGCCCCCCCTCTTGTTGCAGAACAGCTGCTACAGCATGGGGTACATACACTACAATGTGCTGAACGAGGGTGAATTTCCAGGCCTCTTGGATTAGGATAACAGTAGCTGCTACAGCTTTCAAGCACCCAGGCCACCCTTGGCTGACATTGTCTAGCTGTTTCAAGAAGTAGGCCACAGCCCTTTGCTGGTCTCCAAGGTGTTGTGCCAGTACCCCTAGAGAGATATTCAGTTGCTCACGTGTGAAGTGTTAAAAAGGTTTGGTTAAGTCTGGTAGTCCCAGTGCTGGGGCTGACATCAGAGAATGTTTCAGGTGCTGAAATGCAGCCCTTGTAGTCTCTGTCCACATGATAATTCCCTTCTCAGCTGCCTTTAGGGCTCCATACAGCGGTTTTACCAGGAGTCCATAATTTGGTATCCATAAGTAACACCAACCTACCATGCCCAGGAAAGCTTGCATCTCTTTCACGGTCTGGGGCTCTGGGAGGCAACAGATGGCTTCCTTCCATTCTTTGCTGAGTTGTCGATGTCCATGGAAGATCTCAAGCCCCAGGTAAACCACTGCTTCTTTGGTGATCTGTATCTTTTCTTTTGACACACGGTACCCACTTAGTCCCAAAAAGTTTAGGAAGCTTATAGTAAGCTGGATACACCTATGTTGTGTTCTAGAGGCAATCAAGATATCATCAACATAATGAAGAACAACCCCTCCTGGCTCTTGTCATCTCCAATCTTNGGCTCTTGTCTTCTCCAATCTTCCAGTTCCTTTGCTAGCTGGTTTCCAAATATTGTTGGGCTATTCTTAAAACCTTGGGGTAGGTCCAAGTAAGCTGGGTTTTCCGCCCTGTCTCGGGATTTTCCCACTCAAAAGCAAAAATTTCTTGGCTGGTCTTGTCTATGGGAATACAGAAGAAGGCATCCTTTAGGTCTAAGATCGTGAACCACCCTAGTTCCTCTGTCAGTGTGGTTAGGAGTGTGTAGGGGTTTGCTACAACTGGGTGTATGTCCTCTGTTATTTTGTTAAGTGCTCTCAAATCTAGCACTAATCGATAACTCTTACCATCAGCTTTTTTCACTGGAAGGATGGATGTATTGTATTTAGATTCACATTCTACTAATAACCTGTGTTGGAGGAATTTTTCAATTATAGGTGCCAATCCCCTACGACTTTCTAATTTCAATGGGTATTGTTTTTGCCTTACCGGTGTGGCTCCTGGTTTGAGTACAATTTTCACTGGTTCTGCTCGCTTGGATCTTCCTGGAACACCACTAGCCCACACCACTGGCTTGACAGCATTTTCAATTTCAATAGGTATTTCTCCAGATCTCTCCTGTACGAAAAGTGCAGCCACTTTGACAAGTTTAGATTCAGGAATTATAACTTGTACAACCTTTCCCTTTTTAAATTTAATTTCTGCTTCCAATTTCTCCAGTAAATCCCTCCCCAACAATGGCATGGGTGAATTAGGCATATAGAGGAACTGATGAGTCACCCAGTGCTTCCCTATTTTGAATTTTAGAGGTTTGAAGAATGGCCGTATTTCACTTACCCCCATAGCCCCAATGACATTTCAAGCATCCCGACTCAGTTTCTCTTCTAAAATATTTAACACAGAATACGCTGCTCCGGTATCTACCACGAATTCAATTTCTTCTTTACCCAGCTTAGCTACAACCAAAGGCTCTGCTGGAGGAGAGGCCTTTTGTCCCTGTCAGTCTGACTCCTGTTCCACGGTCAGTTGGGGAACTGGGGATTTCTTCTTCAGCATCAGACAGTCATTTTTCCAGTGTCTCTTTTTCTTGCAAAAGGCACATGATACCTTAGGATTTTGGCTTTTATATTTTTCATATACTTGTAACCCTGCAATTCTTAGTGTGTAACTCTAAAGCCCATATAAAAGCCCATACTGCTTTCTAGACAAAACAATCCATCTTCAGGCCTGGACTTCAAGGACACCTCACTGCTTCAGGCCCAAGATATGTAAACAGCTGTTGATGAAGGGAGAGCAAACCTGGGGTGAATTACTTCATTACCTGGGGCTGTAATTGGAAGAGATAGCCCCAGTATGCTAATGGACCAAACTTATAAAAGTATGGAGAACTCGTGACCAGTCGTCCATCTTGGGTGGTCTATCTTGGGGAGTGGACCTCAGGGGGTCCACCTGGGGTGTAGGCTCCCCCTGAGTGAGTTTTGACTGCCCTGGATGTACCTGAAGGCCTTCAAATAAACACCACCGCTTTTTAACCTTTAGATCTTTGTCAAGTCTCTCTCTTTTAGGTAGTCCTGATAAGGCATCAAGCAAAACCTGTGTTGCAAACCTCACTTTTTGTGATGAATCTGGAAATCCTCCCAGATTATTTCTGCAGAGCATCTTGCTTGTAGCCCCAAAGGAGGTGGTGGTGAGCTCTGTGAAGGCAGCTAGAGCAACTACAGTAACTATGTTACCAAGTGAAATCCAGCTTTTCCTTCTGTCTTCTTTCTGTAGAACAGCAGCATGTGAGCCCCCACCAAAAAGGGCACTGGACGGTTATTTAGAAACTGCACACTGAAAGTACCTGCTGAATCACTCTGATAAGCACAGCTTTGTTTGCATGGCAGGACTGAGCAGTCTCTGAACAGAGGGTGAACTCATGCCTTGCTTGCATACTGGAGACAGGGAGAGAGAGGAAGGAAGGCATGAGATTTTTCCTATTTAATTTTTCATGCTCTAGCAGAAATTGGGTGAGATACCTTTAGGAAAGATGCTGGTAGTTTTATTGTGTATAGGTGTGTGCAGTTGTTCAAAAATAACAGAGGCCCAGAAAGGGAGGGAAGGGGGTTGCTGTCATGTTTTCTACCTCAGATAATTTTTCCTGTTTGGGTTTATTGAAGTGTCAAGGTCTGGCCAGGACAGGTGTGTGGTTTCCGGTTGTGCCAGTGGGTACAGAAGCACAGCCTTCCTGTTCACAGGGCTTAATGTCACCTGCGTTCAGCTTTGACAAGCCATTAAGTCTTTGAGGTGAACTTGGATATCAGTCTTGGGCTTGATATGCTTTTTCTATTTATTTATTTGTTTTAATTTGAGACAAGATGGTTCACCTTGTTTGTGAGGGTGAAGTTAAGGGAAAATGTATAATGATGATTATAATCTTGGAGCACTTTCTAAGGAAAGTTCCACAGACTTGAGAGACAAGGGTCTAAGTTTCATAGAGAAGTGACCTATTTGTAAGACTTGACAAGGTCTTCTCTCTTTCTCCAAGAATATGCACACACAGGGCCTTACAGTTTGTTTGTTTGACCACTGCTGTGTGACCACATGGTATTTTTATCATGGGATCTCACACCTTATAGGCTGAAGGAAAGGCAGTATTCTGGTAACAAGCAATCATATCATATATTTGGATGTTTCCTTAATGCCAGATATGTGCCCTGCTGCATTCTGTGTGTTGTTCCAAACCTCCTTTATTAACTTCCTGAAAGCTTTTGCTTGGTTTTGTTGGTAATGTTGCCCAAACATTCTATAAACATTGCCTAATGATTCATCACAGAGATCCTCTCCGAGCAAGGTGATATTGCTGTTTGCAGATGGATTGATGAGATGACAAAAAGCTTAGGAAAAAAGTCTCCTCTGCATTTTAGGAAGCCAGGGTGATGTTTCTATATACCTTCAGGATACTTAGCATCACAAATATTTAGTATGTACAAGGAGAGCTCTTACTGCTGACTTTTAAGTACTTAGCTTTTCAACCTAAACATACTTGTCATGAATGCTTGTGATTAAAATGCAGTTCAAGTTTTGTCACATATGCCATTAGCAAAAGCAATTATTTGCACCCCAGTGACTGAAGTGATCCATGTTTTTAATTGGGTGTAGAGAGGAGGAAAAAAAAGAGCAGCGTTCTAGTTTTCAAAGAGTATATTCACAGCAATAGAATAATATGTGTTACAGCTCCAGTGGTAGGAGCTGTCTTTGTGCAAAGCATCAGTCCACAGCACAGAACGTGCAGTGAGGGTGTAAGAGTGGATTTGTACTCCCTGGGAAACTTGGTCTGGAGGAGCACTGCAACCTGGAGCACTCAGGAGAGAGGTTTAATGCCTGCCTGGAGTTACAGCTGCCTTCATGATATTCCCTCTGGGATCCCCCAGCCTGGCACAGCTGGGACATGGAGGACACACTGGTGGGTCATGTCCTCCCATGGAGCTCTTGGGAGAGGATCAGATGCACCACATTCCCCACAGATACTCTGGCAGCAGTGAACTCTGAACAGACCCAATGAGGGGGACATTTATAGTGTCCTGTAGCCTAGAGAAAGGTGACCAAATGCTATGATTTGGTGCTGGTCAACAGCTGGCTGAACGTGAGCCAGTGTGTGCCCAGGTGGCCAAGAGGACCAAGGGCATCCTGGCTTGGATCAGAGATAGTGTGGCCACCAGGACCAGGGCAGTGATTGTCCCCCTGTACCTGGCACTGGTGAGACAACACCTCGAATCCTGTTCAGTTTTGTGCCATTCACTTCAAGAAGGACATTGAGGTGGCTGGAGCGTGTCCAGAGAAGGGTAACGGAGCTGGTGCGGGATCTAGAGTGAACTCCTGTGAGGAGCAGCTGAGGGAGCTCGGATGGTTTTCCACCAGTTTGTTCCCTGGTGGAAGGGAGGCTCAGGGGAGACCTTAACCCTTAACACTCTACAACTGCCTGAAAGGAGCTTGTACTCTGGTGGGCGTTGGTCTTTTCTCCCAGGCAATCAGTGACTGGACAAGAGGAAACGGCCTCAAGTTGCATGAGCGGAGGTTCAGGTTGGATATTAGGAGGAATTTCTTCACAAAAAGGGTTGTCAAGCACTGGAATGGGTGGAAGGTGGTGGAGTCACCATCCCTGAAGGTGTCCAAGAAATGACTGGACGTGGCACTTAGTGCCATGGTCTGGTTGGTGACGTGGAGATCAGTCAAAAGTTGGACTCAATGATCTTGGAGGTCTTTTCCAGCCTAAATGATTCTGTAATTTATAGATCAAAACAATGAGTGGCTGCTGAGGGTATATAACCCCTGAGGTATTTTTTCTCCTGGCAGCTCCAGTAATCCAGTGTGACAGGTCTTACCAGGCAGGCAGAGTGTCAGTCACTCATCCCTGGCAAAAGACAGTCTGTTTTGTACAAGCAGATAAACGTTTTGCTGCCAGTACACACAGGTGGATATTGTCAAAGACATGGAGGAGTTAGGTGCTTGTCTCCGTTTGAGAGATTTAATGCAATGTAATAGAAATCCCTGTGGGAGCGATGGTTGTCTGTGGCTGGCCTACAAATATGAGGTATTCACAGTGCCCTAATTTCCAAGCCTGCTGCAGTCTAGATGCACAAGAACAGCAGCATGCTAACAAAAAATAAGTGTTGTGCACCAAAAACTTGTGAAGCTGCTGGGGGAAGCTGACAGTAGTAAGCCTGTAAGCTTTGTGCCCAGTGCTCTGTAAGGTCGATTTCTTCCTCATTACCAGTGCCTTCTGCTCCTGCTGCTCGGCAGCCTGTTAGCCAAAAGCACCAAGATAATAAACAAAGGTTTGTTTTTAAAGGGGTTTGTGACTCTTGAAGATGTGTCTCAATTAGGCATTTTAGTTTCTTTTATTAAAACACTTATTTGCCAGTTAAATGTCAGCTATTCACTCCCAGGCACTTAATTGGTTTTGGAAAGAGGAGTATTTTTAGCAATGTATCAATTAATTCAGGATTTTCTTCTCTTGAGCAGCATAATAAGCTATCATAAGCTGGGCTTTGGATTCTGCTCCCATCTATAAGGAATGTCTGGAGACTTTCACAGTGCAGACTTTCTGGGCTTGGGAACAGTGTTAGCATGTCAGTTCTGGGGCAGCATTTGCTGTGGGGTTACTGAGCATGTTGCTAGAGTCTGCCAGTTTGCATGATGTGAAGACTCTGGATATCTAAAACAGATGCTAACCCTATTCCTTCTGTTTTATTGCAGGCCTTCCTGTGAACTCTCCAACAAATTTAACAAGTAAGAGCTATAGAAGAGTTTGCTCTTCGCACACTGATGAAAAAGGCTGGTGTGGGGTGGGAAAGGGACAGCTCGAGTAAAGGAAATGTTCGGGGAACAAGAAGGATCTAGGGGAAGAATGAACCTGAAGCACAGTACAGAGAAGCAGAAGAGTGATGTTCAACTTGTAGCATTGAGTAATTTTGCTGTGATTTCAGCTGAATACCACATTGGACTAGCAGATACTAGAAAGAAAACAGCACAGGAGCACAAAAAAAGCAGGCATGGTGTATTGCATGATGCAATGGGAAGCTGATATAAATAGAGTTTACCAAGGAGCTTGTTCTTGTCAGTGGCTCTTGTTCCTCATCCTGTAGTTAGAAGCAGCAAGTCCCAGAGTAAAAAGCAAGCTTCCTGTGCTAATGAAAATGTATTGTCCTATTTTCCTTTCTCTGGGCTTATCAGGAAAGAGTCTCTTCTGTACTGGTCCCTGCAGTTCTTGCTGCTGCTGCCAGTAACATCTTGTCCCTCCTGTTACCATGATGGATGTATTTCTCCAATTAATTTTTATTCTGATCCCAGATCATTACATAACTGAGAAATACCTTCCGGATCCAGAGAAACTAGACAAGAGGGGCTGACTTGTGAGAAACTTTAATGAAAGAAATGGGGAAATTAGCTAAAGGTTTTGGTTCCTTAATCTATTTTATTCAGTAATATTTCTTTTCAGCTGTTGTATTTCTTCTTGATGATCACAAGTAGTTAAAATGCTAACCTGGATGCTAATGGATTTTTCTTTCCTCCATTGCTCACATCTTGGTCAATTAACAGGAAACCAGGAAAAAAACAGCAGATTTCAGTCCTCAGTTTTTCTCCTGAGGAGATGCACTCATCTCCTGCACAAATGCAGGGATACACATTCGTATTTTTCAGTGTAGTTTGTTTCTGTGGACATTTCTGGTCAGTATCCAGGGTAACTCATTGCTGTGATAATTGCCTGCTTGCCCTGTGTATCATGTAGTACACCAGATAAGGTAACAAAAAGGGCAGTAGCATTTCCTCAGGAAATCTGAAGCAATCACATGGAATTAAGAATTCATAGGAATTATTTCAGTCACTTGATGATGGCTAAGTTTCCGTCCTTACATTATCACCCCTCTGCAGATAGGCACCATGGGAAAGAGAACTTCTGCTTTAAAGAAACAGTGATTTTTCAGAGATAAAGGTCTTGGAGGATGATTGTTTCCTACACTATAGCATCAGAATGTCTCAGCTCTGGCTGTATTGTTTAGGCACCACACAAGCACCTAGTAAGTGATCATTTTTCCCCATGAGGTTTCTATCTCTGTCCGGACAAATGAAGGGAGGAGAGTGGGGAGGGGGAAAAGAAAACAACCACCAAAACATTTTTTAATAGTGGGCATGAGTTTAAAACCAGTTTAGCAAGGAAGTTTGTTCCTACACGGTTGGAACAAACAAACCTTCTTTGTTACTGTAACTCCATGGATTAGAGTTATGAGTACTGCCTATGCAAAAGCTTCTATAAAAATAGGGACAGGTCTTTCAGAGACTTACTAGAACGAAATTGTATTCTAGACCTCAAAATGGCCATGGGAAATTAGTTTTAATGACTCAATTAATTTCATAGCATCAACCCAACAATTTAAGCTCTTCTGTTCTTTGGAAGAGGAACCATGCAATCCTACAGGTGTGGATCCTGAGTAGGTACCTGAGCAACAAAACCTCAGTGGCTGCTACCATGTTCTCACTACTTATATATGGACCTATAACCTCTGCTAGGACCCCTTTTTAAGAGATCACCTTTGTTTGAGAGCCGTTTTTGATATTTAGCCAGGCAATGGAAATGTTTGACCTTGCATCACATTTGTTCAGCCAGTAGGCCTCTTCAATGGCAGTGAGCACTCGTCTACTCAAACCTCCATCCAGTATGGAATACAATCCCATGTGCTATATAATGTGACTAGGCAAACACCAATGTTTACATTTTCTGTTTTCTCTCTGGAAGTTCAGGGATTGTTTTTTCATAGGCTATATGCAACAAGGTATAAATATTTTGCACTGCTTATACCTGGCTCAAATTCAGATTAGCACCTGAAGGTAGAAATGCATTCCTTTAAACCCAGCCCTAGAAATTTTCCCAAAGGCTCACAACAGTCATTGCTCTCTCCAAATGTGGCAGAGAGCATACACATCCTTTAATAACAACACTCAAGAAACTTGCTGTCTACTAATATTGCACCTCTTTGGACTTCTTCATCTACTATTAACACTTTTTTTTTTTTAATTAGCAGGGAAATATTTCAGTCTTTCTTCTCTTGGAGAAAGGTCTAATTTTCACTCTCTTTCCTGTTTATTTACTTGTTAAAAGTTCTCCTCTCCTGTTGAACAGTACCATAACCTCCTAAAAGTGAAAAAGTTTGTGGCTCATAACCTGTAAGTGGACAAGCAGATGATCCTAGGGAAGACTGCACCCGTGTAAATCGTGTTTCTTTTAGGCCATGTTAAATTTTCCCACCCCTCTTGCCAAGTTATCCAGGTAATATTGAGAAGAAATATGGATGTGAAGCATCAAGTGGCTCCAGAACTGGGGACACAAAAGACTTTTTGGGAAGGTAATATTTCAGAGAGAGTTGTCTGGGGAATTCTGGCAATACATATTTACCTGAAAGGCAATATTTCTTTTGCAGATCCAGCTTCTGGAAGTCATGGAAGTGGTTCTGCAAACAAGGATGATCCAGGGAGTAATATTCCCTATTCTAGTGAGTATTCCTACTTAATTTTCCAGCTTTTGAGTTTTCAGTTGATCAGTTTTTCTTTTGATGATTGATTGGAGTAGCAGACAAATGAAGCTGGCAGTTTTCTTTCTAGCCTTACCAGATGTAGGCCCTAGTACAAACCATATTGAAAGGCCTGTTATAAAACTCTTCTAAAAGAGAAACAGAGCTCAACAAGTTGACAAGACTCTCACTGTAAAGCAGCACAATTATTCCCAAGGACTGATTCAAAGTGATAAAACTGAAAAAAAATAAAAAGTGTCATCCCCTGTGAGAGAAGGCACAAGGGAACATATGAAGAAGTTGCTTATATACATGTATATATTGTATGAATGTATTGTTATGAATGTATTATATGAATATATTATTCATACTGTCATGGGAGAGGTCTAGGAGGCAGTCTTCTGCAGACTCTTTAAGCACTTGATATTTGCACAATGCATGCTACTTAGTCTTTTGTTTTAATATTATGCATCTCTGTGGCAAGAGGTTGCTGTAGATTTGCTATTCCCTGCCCAGAGTACTGACTTTGCAAAATATGTGTGATGTTTTCTCACTGTAAACTGTCTCCTTCTAGTTCCATAGATGCACAGACACATCTATATGAATATTAAATATTAATTGCATCTAGAGCTATGAAATGCAGCCTCCCTCTGACACAGGGCTTAAGCCAGCAGGCTGGAGAGTGCCTGCTAAATTTGAATGTGGCCGGTCACTGCCAGAGAAAAGATAAAAGGGGAGAAGCTGGGTTTATATATTTCCCTGGGAAAGCTTCTCTTCATTACATGATTCTCTCCTTTTTTGCTTCTTGGCTGGGAAACACCTGTCAGGAAATGGCAGATGGTGGGAAATAATAAAAGGGAAGAAATGTCCTCATTTTAAAAGGAGATCTTGCATTTTCTATCCCTGGTTGTAGGTGCTGTGGGGAATGTTACTGAATTATGTAACTTCTTGGTGTCTTTCTGGGTACACAATGTTAAAAGCAAAGGAATTGCTTCAGTTGCTGAATTTCAGACATGTCTTTTTTTCAAAAAAGAGGAAAAAATAAATTGCATGTTTCGAAAATTTATTTCTGGGACACAACTTTCTCACAAAACCTTTCGAGGCCATCAACACTGGGGATGAATGATGAGCATTTTCATCAAGATTATGGTGGTCCCAGCAGAGCAAGTGCTGAAACATTGCTCTTCTACTGAAAAACGGGTGAAACTAGTTCCACAGGGCAGCACAAGTATCAGGGGAAGAGTAGGGGTGGAAGAAGGAAGGTGGCCCTAAATCTTCCCTCCACAAAACTTCTGAGTCTGAGGCTCAGTGGTTGTGGGAAGAATAACAGGACCAGAAGGCTACCCCAGTCCAGAGAAACTGGTAATGTTTGGTGAAGTGGAGCTGGAGGTGCCTCTCACCTTGCTGTATGCAAGTACCTATACACAGAGGCAAAGCAAGCCAGAGGCAGCAGCCAAAATTATGTTCTCCGTCTTTTGCAGATGTTATCTTGCCAATTGTCATCACCTTGGTCATCATTACCCTCTCTGTCTTCTCACTGGTGGCTTTGTACAAAATGTGCCAGAAGAAAACTCCAGGTATTTGTGTTGCTTTCTCTGCAGGGTGGAGGAGTGTGGGAATCACTGTGCTTTTTATTATTAAAAGATCCCTTTTAGATTACCTTAGCCATAGCTATTGTGGTAGTCTGATGGAAAGCGTTTTGTATGTCAAAGTGTTTTGCCTTAAAGTGGGAAACTAACACTTCATTTTCAAAATCAGTAGGAAGAAGAGATTGAGCAAAAATGTCTCTGATTTTTGGAGAATGTATAATGCCATAAAGCTTTTTGTTCACGCTTTTGCAGCATGAGCTAACAAACACCTGTGCTAACACAATCAATCAGGTAGAAATAGACAGTGTGTCAAAGGGTTAACCTGGAGGCAAACTCCAGATCTCCACGCTTAGCTCTTCAGAGTAGAGGAGACAGCAAAAA
Organism: Ptilonorhynchus violaceus; assembly: GCA_013397565.1. Lineage (NCBI taxonomy): Eukaryota > Metazoa > Chordata > Aves > Passeriformes > Ptilonorhynchidae > Ptilonorhynchus > Ptilonorhynchus violaceus. The sequence goes on along the minus strand of VZRJ01001146.1, from coordinate 24,864 downwards.
CAGGCTGCAAACTTGAAAAATGATTAAATGATTTATTTCCTAACTCTACTAAGAATACAAATTAAAAAAAAATAATGAAAATGTTAAGGCATAATATACAAACATCACTCTCCCCCCCATACATTCCAATCTTCCTCATGATCACGCAAAGGACATAAACATGAGATTCTGATCTTATGATTAAGAGTTCTTATTGCCACCTCATGGGATAAAGAGAGCTCTTTCTGTAGTGTAGTGGGATCCATCCCACGGAAGACACTTCCCTAAGAAGTATCTTCGGCGTGGTTCCAAACCTTTCAGAAACACCACAGCCTGCCCTGGTTTTCTGCAGTGGTGTATCCTCTCTCCCACAAACACTCTGCAGTTTGTGGGTCACAAGAAAAGTCTGTTGGGGTTAAACATTTTAAGAGTAAGTCATTCCAGCCTAAAGGCATCAAAGGCAACAGGCTCCTGCTTTACTCATAATCTCTAAAGGCTGCAAAGGCT
>VZRJ01001146.1:1134-23936 GCA_013397565.1 Ptilonorhynchus violaceus | reverse complement strand
GGTGGGGGGGTGAGGCCGGCTGCCCCTGCTGGCCCCCCGGGCCATGGGCCCTTGGCCCGGGGGTCGGGGGAGAGCCACTGCCTCTCCTGGGTCAGCAGGGAGCAAGGGAGGAAGTGAGAGCCAGTCCTGCGTCACTTCCTAGGTTTTTTTTAACATTCCTTTCACAGAGACGTCACAGGAACACTAAATGGCTTATAGAACTGTCCTTTACCTGTTTTTAACCAATCAAATTTGTCTCACACTGGGTCAAACGATGACACAGTGAAAACTAAATTTGAAGATATTCAACAAAATCACTGTATTTATTTTATCTCTCTTTTAGATACAGGCAAAGAAATATCAATGTTTTCTTTTGCGATATACCTGATATATGCAATACACACACATGCACAATGCATGAGCAAAATTTTCCTGTTACAGTATAATGTACGTGGAACAAAATCCCTCAGCAAACAGTATTTCCAGAAAGAGTCATTTTGACAGAACAGCTAAAGTCAGTATTTGTTTCACTGCTGTCCATTAAATACTTAAGATAATGGGTTATAATTCCATCAAATTCCATTTGCCAAATGTTTCAGGGTTGCCCGAGTGGGCCACAGGTAAGGGTAAAACTCCATTAAGTGAAAACCTAGATCTGAATCCAGACTGTGGTTTTTCTGTCTCTGTGAGCTGGCATGAGTTAGGAGACCTGTGCAGAGCTTCAACTGTGAAATCATCAGGCCCTGGAAATACAAAATCACAACAGGGTATTGTAGCTGTACACCAAGACAACAAGTGTGTCACAGTCAGTGTCACAGCCAATTTAGCCAATGACATGGAAAAACAGACCCGGATAAACACAGGAAGGTGTGATCCTTGCTTAGGAAATGACTGAATATTCGGAGTCAGTAGATGAAGATATGAGACGAAGAACACTTCCTTACCAGCTTTCCTATGCACAAATGTCATCAGGCACTGTCAAATTCACTTGGAAGATAGAGTAGATATCTCTGGTGCTTCCTGTAGGATTTGCCCAGGCCTATCCAGTGTGCTTCCCCTGTGGATGGAAGGCCCTGTGCTTGGTGCCATGGAGTTGGTTCCATGTCTCTGATGTAACCCCCTGGCCCGATCCATCTGCCCATGCTTGCACATAAGCGTAAAATACATTCAGCATATGATTCATTTTGGAGAAAAACCTGTTCCTCATGGATGGGGATGACTAGCTCAGATCTCAGATGTTGTGCCAGGTTAAACCCCCTGTGAGGTACAGCCTGGCAGCTTGTTCCCTCAGTCACCACACCCTGTTTCTTTTAGTTCAGTTGTGTACTCGAGAACCATCGCATGCTCACATCCTCTGTTGCCAGCTACCCAGGGATTTTGGAGCTGCAGGGAAAAATGTGCTTCTGTTGTGCTCTTGGGCAAGTCACGTGTCATTCTCCCTGGTTTCCAGAAGCATCAGTACAAGCAGTATCAGTTCACTTTCATAGATGACCAGGAAAATAAAAATTACTATCCAAGCTGGCTGATTGTGTTAATGAACTTAATGCAATACTGCAGAATTAAAACTGAGCCTTCCGCTAGTAACTGCAATAGCTATGTCTAAATGTTTGGGGGTTGAGTTCCAGCAGCCAAAATGACATTAACTTTGTTTCTTCTTCCAGAAAGACAAGAGAATGGCGCTGAACAGTAGGTTGAATCCTTTTCATTGCTTTAAGATCTATTATGGGGTACTTGTAAATGTAGCAGATTCTGCTTAGGATTTTCTTTGATCTTTCTCTGTTTAAACATAATAATTAGTTGCCACCCCAAAGAGAAATATCCTGTCGAAAGTGTTGCACTTGCAGTTATTGTAGACTTGTAGGCATGATAAGCAGCTGTTTCAGCATCAATAGAAATGTGGTGACTCTCGACTCTTTTGCGAGTGATCCTTTTGAAATGGATAAACAACTTAAGATGTGTGACAGGACTCACTGGCCCACTCTTTTTTCTCTTTTTTTTCTTTTCACTTTTTGCCCCACTGATTCCCTCCCACTATCTTTTCCCACCCCCTTCTTTTGTTCATGTTTTCTCTCTTTTTAATGTGTTTCTTTTTTATTCTGGATTATTTTTCTATATATATTTATCTCGCTGCTCATTATATCATGTTCCTCTGTCCTATCTGGTTTCCACTAGACCATTTGCGTAGGCTAAGTTGAAAGAGTAGTGGCACATGGAGCGTGAGGAAAGGGAAACTGAGAAAGATCCATTAGAAGAAACATGCTAAAGGCCATTGAGCCTGGCAGTGGCCACTATGTTCTGTATGACCAAAGGCAACATTTAGTCTGCTGATTTCTTTGGTAGCCTCAATTCCCTGGACATCTGTAGTGGTCCTTCTTTGCAATTCAACACAGCTAAAAGCCTTGTATCGACAGAAAAAACATGATTCCTTCTTTTCCCCCAGATTACTTCTTCTGTGAAGTCCTATATTAAACCTGGAGTCATGAAACTTGATTTATTACTTATTTTAAGAGAAAGGCCTTTTCAGTGATGTTTATATATGGTGTTTTCCACCAAGACTTGCACATGACCCCATGCACAGCCCGTTTTAAGCCTGCCAGTGTAGACTGGAGTAGATATTGCCTCCTCTGAACTGTAATCTTAGAGTTTTGTTTGACTGACCAACGTGTGTGCTGACTCTCTGTTTGAATGTTTCCTGACTTCAACAGGGCCCAGTCAGATAAAGAAGGAGTCAAACTTCTTTCTGTGAAGACAACTTCTCCTGAGACTGGTGAGTGTTCCTCACAGTCTCTGTATGTCTGCTTCCCTCTCTGAGCTCAGAGAAGAGCAGTTTTTGGGATGCCATCTCCTATAGCAAACCCATCTTCCATTCCTGTCAGGTCTAAGTCGCCGCAAACAATTCACCTACAGTGCAAATTCCACACTGGGATCCTGTGGAGCTGCAGTTCAGCTGTACTGTGTGTGCCGTCAGTATTTGGGAGTGAGAAGTATGACTGGTTTAGGAAAATATTTTTTTTTAAATCATTGAAGGCAAGTGATCTACAGATAGGCATGATCAGGAGTAACAGTGATCATGGTATTTATCAGCTAGATCTGGCTGTTCAAGGAAGTTTGAAGACTGGTAATATCAGAATCACAGAATATTCTGAGTTGGAAGAGACCCACAAGGACCATCAAGTCGAGCTCTTAAGTGAACGGCCCATGTGGGGATCAAACTACAACCTTGGTGTTCTTAGTACCATGCTCCAACCAACTGAGCTAATATCCCAGGGATCAAAATGTTTGGGAGTCCATGCTGTATGTAATCAGGGCTCTTTTGGAGTTGGTGTCAGCAGTGTTCAGTCAGCTCTGTACTCAGCCACTCTTTGCAGTCAAAATCCTACTCTCATTGCAAATTCCTCTGTCCTGTGCTTCAGGTTCTTACTAAATCTGTTGTAACAAAGCCTAAAAGAACAAAAGTTATTGATAACATGCACAAAAGAAAGAAAAATCTCAAAGCAAAGAGACGGATGCACTTCAAGGTTCTGCAAAAAAAAAAAAGGAGTAGCACAAAATAAGACTGAGGCAGAACAAAATTCTGACTAATCTGATTCTAGGTACTCAACAAATAAATAAAATCAAAACGCCTAAACCTCTCATGGTAGAGCTACTGATGGTAAAACTTCACACCTTCACCCAATGCTTTCTCAGTCATGTAGGTCCCACCTCATCTGCAGAAGTCCTTCTAGAAAAACAGCCTCTTATTTTTCACTTTTTAGGTATAAACCCCTTTTTTTGTTTTTAAGGGTTTTGGCCATCTGTTTCTCCTGCTGACATCTCTGAGGTTTACCAATAGCTGCTCTCTCCTTTTGTCCGAATCCTTGGGAAGTCCTCTGAAATACAGCACTTGATCTGAACTATCCTCTACTTGCTGGAGAGGCACAGTTTGGACTCTCCAGCCTTCTCTGCAGCTCCCAGAAGCTTTTGTGCAATCCAAGAGACCCACAGGGCATCCTGGTAGCCCTTGCAGCAAACCAGAGTCCTGCAAGGTCCCCATGGCCTCACAACACAGCTAGCGGCTACAGGGGGAGGGGAAGGGTCTGCTCCATCACAGGACACATCATGCTGCTCCACTGCTGCTGGGCCAAGGCAAACCACAGTTTGGCACTTGAGAGGCTGCACTTCAGAGCTTCATAGTTTGGAAACTTTTTTTTTTTAGTGTATGTCTTTGGGAATGGATTTTTAGCTTTATTTTGAGTATAGAGTTGTGTGTATGTTTTCTTAAAATCATAATTGGTTTTTTTTGAAAGCTGAATGAAGTTAGAAACTAATTAATGGACACTTTTTGATTGATTTTGCCCTCATGCCATTTCAAAAATAAAATAACTTCATTAGCACTAGCAGAATTGTTTGTGGTTTACAGCAGGGTAAATGAGAAAAGACACAGGCTCACTTTTTTTTCCCCCCCCACAAGATGAGCTCTGGTGCCTGTTGATCAGCTACTGGTACACCAAGTATCTGAGCATCTTCCATCCAGAGGATGTTTGATATTCTTTTTTACTGAAGTATGATGTGTGCATGCTATAATTAGAAAGTATGAGTCATAACCACTTAGAAGACAAGATTCTTGCCCTCTTCTCATTAATACAATCCATATTTAAACTAGCTGCCATTTTCTCTTGACATCTTACATGCTTCAAAATTAAACATGCTTTCACAGAAATTGAAGTCCTGCTTTTGCCCAGGTTTTGAGAGTCACTTTGCTTCTTAAGTTAAAAGCACTCTTACAGAAGGGTTTGTTTCTTCCAGAAATATTTGTCACTCATACAGGTATTTGAAGTACGTTAGGACGCCTCCCCATTTGAATCAGGTTTACTTGCTTCATTAAAAGCTCAGGCATAAAGGCAAGTGTTTCTCACAGTATTGACAGAAGAAATGGCTCATGGGATTTCTTACAACAATTGCATTGCATAAAATATCTTTACATGTGTTCTTTTTCCTTGGTCCAGCTGTTTAGAAAGTGTGTGTTGTGGCTGCCTCCAACAAAACTACAAAAGGTTGTGAGTAGAAAGACTAAAACTAGAAAGATCTAAAGAGCAGCCTCAACTTTATGGGTAGACCTACATCATCCTCTCACTATCAATAGTCTGCTTATGCCTAAGGTCAAGCATATATACAATGAAGTTCTGCCTTGATGTGTATTCAGATTAAGCTTTATTAGAAGTATACATAGTAATTTTTTTAATATTTGCTTTTTATTCTAAACTGAAGATTTTTCTGATTATATGAGTTTGTTAAAAATGTGTAAAACCCTCCACATATACAGAACAAATAAGGACTGACAAACTGTTCAAGCAGGCAACCTAGAAAAACCCTGTGTCAGTGCTGTGCATATATCTTGATCAAAGGTTGTGGTGAGTTTAATCTTGCCTTATTTTATCTATCTAAAAGCTATGCCAGCTGCACATAGTTGAAAGAGATGTATGTGTCCAGAGGGCTATTTATCCTATGTGCCTTGGACATGTATCTTGAGCTGGAATGGGCTGACCTATGGCAGTCCATTGACTACTGAAGGATCGTATTTTAGACTTCTAAACTTAGGTTCTGAACATAAAATGAAAGAAAAATGAAACACTCCTTTTTCAGAGGCACAGCTGAATTAAATCTAATCCAGAATATTTTTTCAAATACGTGCAATTAATGTGAAAGAATACAGGAAATGAATAGTTTTCAATTAAGGCTGGACTAAAGTAATGGTTTTTAATGAAGTAGTACCATCAGGAACACTAGGTAAAATGGAGCCTTAATATTCTTATTTTTTTAAACTCTTCTTAGAAAGATGGAATTGGGCTTTAAGCTCTAAGGCACAACTCGTTGAGAATTCATGGAAAGTAAAAAACACAGAGAAAACTAAACTAAACTCATTAAATTTTTCCTGCACGTTTGTCAGTGAAGTGCAACACCTGATGCAAGGTAAATGCCTGTACTTGCATCTCACTTGAAAACTCAGCTTGGATAAAAATGCTCAGAATGCTGATTCATCTCAAAAATTTTACACTAATGTACAAACGCAGGACTTATGGCAGCCATTTCATGTTGACTGCACAGCAAATTTAGGGTGACCCTTCCTAGGGAGAATAAATGGTCTTTTACAATGCAGCTTCTAGAAAATCTACCTGCATTTGACATTCAACATAGCCCATAGAACTGCACATTTAGCTTGTCAGTGATAGATATATTTCCTGAGAGTATAAGATGAAGGGTTTTAATTGATGACTAAGAGACCAATACTATCATCCATGATGTTAAAGTATTGCCCGTCTTGAAAACAAACCTAACTTTTTCTGTAAGGGTTCTTGTGGATTACACTGTAAAACAGTATTGATCACCTTTTTAGGACTCATGAAAAATGTTGAGGGATGAAAATTCCTCAGTTACAGAAAAGCTGGTAAATAGAAATTTGGGTAAGGCTACTCTGTGCAGGTGTATGAGGCGTGATTGAAATATTGATACCTGAGTAATGACTTGACAATTTTCTTTTACGGCCCTTACCTGGAGTACCTGTTCTATAGCAGGTAAAACATATGAAAGGGCTTTTTAGTAGCAGCACCAGTTCAATATCCAATGTAAAGTCTCATAGAAATGTGCAGGCAACATAATATTTCAGAATTGTTAGGTATTATCCTGGCACCCAAGCATAAGCTGATTCAATAGAGCATGATTTCTAACCAGAGTGAGCTGTTTTGAGGTGAAAGGGTAGGCTATGACTTACTTGGCTTGCAATGCCTGTTCTGCACTGAATTTGCTGAAAGGGTATTAAATGTGTCAAAGCTGATGTAGCTCAGATTTTGGTGAGGCACCAGGAATGGAAGGTGCTCGAGAAAGATTCATGGTATATGTTTGCATTAGGGGTTCCCAAGATACCCACTGTGGACAAAAATGAAAATTTAAGTGTTACTACTAAACAGGGATGGGAAAACATACCAGGCAAAGGTGGATATTTGGGAGACACCCACCCTGTCCCATGCAAAACACCTCTAACTTCTTGTAACCACACTGGAGAAAAACATCAATTAATACCTAGAGCTGCTCTCAGATGGCAGTGGAGTGCAAGATAGCGTGAACTGAGGAATCAGAAAAACTTACATTCCCTATATGCTCCACATCTCTTCCAAAAGCTGCTGCTGCTCCACAGTAATGATGGCCTTGGAGGTGTTATCTGCTGCTTCAACTGGATGTACCTCCTGTCTGTAGATTTTTATAATCCATCTCGTGTCCATCCATTGCAAAAGATGAACTATGTACCCTGAAGATATGGAGGATTTCATGGCTTGGATTTTTTGGACCACATCACTTCAGCCAATTTGACATGACCATAGTTTGTACCTGTATCTTTCCTCTGGACTTCTTGATTTTCCAGTCTTCTTTCCAGTAAAAGTTTTTAGGATTCCTAACCTTTCACATCAGAGGCTGGTGACTGTATTATATGTAGTGACCAAGCACCAGAATCATCCCAGAACAATGAAATCCCTTGTTCTCATTCAGAAAAAAAACTTGCCTTGGTCACTGGAATACACATGAAGTTCAGCATCCCTCAAGACAACTCACTATAGTGCTAGGGTTTGGACATGGAAAATCCTATGGTATTCTGAAACAATGTGGTTGGATGACAATATCTTCATCACTGCTTCCCATGACCCTCCAAATGCTGAGACTTTAATTGTTCTGCCTCACACATGAAACCATAGATGTGGTTTTGGTACAATGGGAAACAAATCAGGAGCTGGTGCAGACCTCCTTGGTTCCTCTTATGCAGAGTGCATCTGAGCATGGACCATGGCATGTAAGAAGGTAAGAAATCTTTGGGTTTACCTTATTAGGGACCCAACCAAGGGAAATTTACCCCTGCCAGGGGGCATGGTTCCACAGTGGGCCATGAGGTTTTTCAAAATGCATTGGGACTTTCAGCTTTTTCTCTTCATGCCTAGGACCCAGATGGATGCCTTGAGAAGCAGGTGAAAAAGCTGAGTCCCTAGATGAGGCATTCTGTCACTGGAAATTCCCTTTCCTCTTTCACTTGCAAGATAAGCAGTGTAGGTCAGTGAAGAGCAGTCTGCTAGTTTGCTGCATGCTGAGGAGTGGTAAGAGCGGGTTTTCCCGCTAATATCCTGAGGATATGATATGGATTATTTCTTTTTCCAGTTATGGGATGCAGTTTCAGGGTCTTATTTTTTTTTCCCCTGCAGGTTGGACACATACAAGCTGCTTCACAGAAAAGGGTCCCCTTGCAACAGAGAGATGTATCAAGTACCTTCTTCCCTTTCCTTCTCTTTCTCAATTTCTGATACTCTGGTTTTTTTAACCTTGTACTGTATAATAGCATGAAGTTGTTTCTTTCTTCACAGAAAGTGTAGAATAAACTTTCTTAGCTGTTTACAGCTCGTGGTTGGACTCTGTATTTTCTTGCACCACAAAGTTCTGACTGCACACACTTTCAGCTGAAACTTTTGGACAAAACTGTAGTAAAAAAAACATAGTCAAACCGTAGTCAAAAGAGCATATGCTTCCTTCTGTATTTCTAATTTGGTAAGTGAGCTATGCGTATTTTCAAGGTTTTTTAAAGCAGTCTCTTGCAGTCAGAGTGCTGAGAGTCAGGTGCTGTTTTCCCCTGTGAAGCATTTGCTGACTTTCCAGGCTGCAGTTTCTGACATGCTCCTCGTGAGGGAGCCACCTCCCGCCCTTTCCTGCCCATTCAGCACCAGTTGCCTTCCTGTCCTTCACCAGAACGCTTCCACAAGCTCGCTCTCTGCCGTGGTAAGGTGTTCAGATCCTTCTGTCCTGCTGGCAGTGGCGAGGAGCAGTTTGCAGGGTTGTGGTGGTGTGCGTGGCAGGAGAGCTGCAGCATGCTGCAGGTGCTGTCCCACACCACACTTAGCCACAGGTTCTCACTTCATGCTGTTCTCCAGCATCTCTAATACACCCCTCCTTCTTTCAGTTCAGCATGGTAAAAAGAGACATTTTGATTCCTGTGTCTGCACAGATAGTTTTATACTTTTATAAAAGATAGGTTTCTGCAATCAGATTTTGTGAAAAGCTTGCTTTAATTCTTTGCTTCAAACCTGATTGCCACTTACAAGCAATTTCTCAGCAGCAGATATTACAGTGAAATAACAGCACAACTAATTTTTTCTTAGACAGTGTAATCTGAGATGCAGTACAATCTATTTTTTTATGTCAAAGATTGTTTTTGTATCCTTTTTATTCCAGCTTTCCCAATAATGTCAGAGGGCTTTAACCAGGTCAAAGACTTTCTGTACTCATAGTACTCAGTCTGTACTCTCTTTTATGTTGTGATATTCTGCAGTGTATGTGTATTCTGAATAATAGATTCCAATTCTGAATCAAATGTGGAGGGGCAGGGGGAGGGGGAAAATTGCAGTGAGATTAATACAATAGCCTTCCACAACGGTGAGACAAAGAAATGTTTGTTTCAGAGCTTTGAAACTGATTTTATTACAATCTGTAATTTCAGCTGATTGTACCCATTACTTATTCACATACACTGGCATCAGGATGCAACATTAATAGTTGGAAATTAGTCTATTTGTGAGTGAAAAATCAAAACAAATACTGCACAAGTGGAATTTTAATTAGGAAGAAACCCCTGCATTTTCACTGCAGCACTATTTCTTTCCTGATTATCTTTCAGCTTGGAAGAGCCCTCAGTATCTGTGTACTCAGTCTCCTTTCCATGTACTTAAAACAAATATGTTGAAGGATGAAGATTTATGAATACAAAATTTTTTTTTCTCATACATCTTCCACGTCTTTATCCTTTAGAAGCATGACCATGGTTTAGAGGAGGATGTGTGCAGTCTATATTGGATCAGGCCCAGTGCTTACACTGCCGGTTTCCTTGGGTGAATCGGGGACCAAGGCTCCAGCAGAAGCATTTGAAGGGTGCTACATGAGAGGCTGTGTGTATGAAAGACCAGTGCTGTATTGTGGTGGTTGCTAAAGCACCATCTCCTTCAATATTGAAACTAAGAAACCATCATCTGAGCCAGCCGTACCTGCTCAGATCCCCTATCTATGTAGCCTCAAATTCTGTCACTGAGGGTGACTATCATGAAGTGTGAAGGGGAGGATAGCAAACAGCAAAGAAGTCCAGCAATGTGTCCTCTACCATAACCTTCCAGCACCCTGTGGCTTGGAGATGTCCTGAGTCAGACGTTGTATCCTTGGTGTTTCATAGTTCTCAGTGCCTTTTAATTCCATGAATTTGTCTTGTTTGCTGTAATATCTGCAGCCTCCTGTGGCAATAAGCCTGACAGTTTAACCACAGATCTGTCTGTGTTATGTGACAGTAATAGAGACATCATGATGCCTATGTCTTTGTGTTTGCAATCCAATTTCAGACAAAAATCAACAAACAGGTGCAACACGGGAGGATGAAAGGGAGAATAAAAAGGTGTAATGGCAGGGTTTGCTTGTCAGCTAAAACTTCCATGTCAGTATCTGATTTCCTTTTCCAAATATTCTGCCTAAGGCCTCTTTCTCAAACTGTGCCTTGTTTCTTTCAGTTTTTGTAGAAGTGTGTGATATATATGAGGTTGGCTTTTCACTGCCCTCTGCCAATCTACCTGAGCCCACAACTCCTCCTCCATCAGGAGAGGTGTCACAAGGCAGGACCACAGGTAAAGGGAGTCATGTTGCACTTGCAGCTGTGCACTTGACAGCACTTTAACTGCACCAAATACTTTCTTCCAGTTCCCTTCGTCTTCCATTTTTCTGAGGCCACTCGTTTACTTGTCAAAGTAGAGAAACATGCAGTGAATTTGCAACCCATTATCGGAAAGTTACTGCCACAGTATCCAACAAATTGGACCAGGCAATACCTTTATGCAAGATGCTGAATAACTATATAGTGAGAAGCTGGTGGTTCAAGTCTCTCATGATACTTTCCATGTCCTAGTGCATAACACTAGAGTTTGTGTGTCATCCTTCCCTAAGTGCATAATCCAGAATAAATAAAAGCCAGTTTTTCACTGATGATATTGTACAGCAATTTTGCTCTTTTCGGTGTATTTTGCATAACTTTACACTTTCTCTTTCAATGATGGCCTTGGGTTGTACCAGGGGAGATTTAGATTGGATATTAGGGAAAATTTATTCACAGAAAGGCTTGCAAAACATTGGAACAGGCTGTCTAGGGCAATGGTAGAGTCATCATTCCTGGAAGTGTTCAAAAAATGTGTGAATGTGGCACTTGAGGACATGGTTTAGTGGTGAATACGGTGGTGTTGCTGGGTTGATGGCTGGGTGATGATTTTAAAGGCTTTTTCCAAACTTAATAATTCTGTGATTCTGTGAGAGCCTTCAAAGGATCCAGGTAATCCATCTGGACTGGCTGAGTACCTCTACTGCACCATATATTTTCTCAATCAGCAACAATTCAGTGTGAAATAATTTCTTCAGCCTATTAAAATAGCATCTGTTCTAACAAACTACTAAACACAAGTATTTGGTTTTCATTTCCTTCATGGGAAGCAAGGTTTAATCAATTTGCTTTGGTGAGTGATGGTTTGGGAGCAAGTTTGGTTTTTTTTCAGTCTTGGAATTTATTTCTGTTGGTTAAGGCAGTTTTGAGATCAATATAAATGTCGTCTTACTTGCAGCTAATCTGAATGTTCTTCTTGGTTTGCCCTTTGTGTTGCGAAGGGATATTTTGTAGAACATCAAACTGCTGAGCCCTTGGACTCCAAAATTGATCTGGACACCACCCTGTGCAGTCTCCAGGTGTAGTGCAGCCCTGTATCTAAACCCATCCACCACCCTGTTTTCTCTTGAACAGAGAGAATCTGTGTGACCATCTCTTCTCCAGTATATAATTATTGTCTCTTCACCACTGAATTGTTGGTTGACACTAATCACTACAGACCTTATGATGCAAATATCTTCAGACACATTTGCAGCCATGGAGTAGCCATAACTTGGTTTTGTTTCAGAAGCCTTGGAGGCTCCTGCCCCCTTGGAAGTCCAGTGGTCAAGCAATCTAGAGCATCCCTGCCTGCATCGACCCCTCATCGGACACTGATATTGTAGGGGGATGTTGTCCCCAACAATAGCTGGTGGCAGTTCACTCTTGCAGGGATAATGTGTGTAGCACCAGGAAATCCAGATAGGGCATGTGAGTGTGTGTGCTGTGGTCCCAGGGTCTGCAGGAAGACAGAGTCACCGGGCCAACCCCTGTTGGCAGGTACCATTCAAGCACTCTGCCTTCTGCAGCCAGCACTGATCACCCATTTCATACTCTGATCCAAAGTCTAGCGACATAAATGGATGTTATCCAGGGAGCTGTGTCGACCCTGGAGCCTGACCTTAAACATGTTATTTTCCTGTGGTGCTTCCATGTAAGTCTTTCTGCAGAACAACCAGCTGAGTGTGGAACTGATAACAAAGTACTGATATTTATTACCACTATTGAATATTATGTTCTCCATGGTAATGTACTTCACAATTAATTTCTCCAACACATTTTTTTTAAACAGTCTTGCCAATTTCTCTCTTTTGTGCCCTACTTAATCTTCTATCTCTGTATATTAAACAAGTGAAAACATGCAGAAGGAAAAAGAAATAAAAATAAACTAAAGAAGTGAGAGTTCTTGAAAAATCTCATTCCTTTGTTATTATAAAATTGTGCGATATTTGAACTGGTTCACTTCATTGTAGCTTTCCAAAACAAGATTTTTATCTAACAAAAACATTTCACCCACCAAAAATATGTCTTGTTAAGAAGTTTTTGTTTTAACAGAAACTTATGCTTTCCTTTTGTCTACCTGAAATTTAACATGATCAGAACAACTAAAGCTCTAACTTAGCAACACTTTAAAAAGATTTTAAAATAATTTGTTTCCGAAAATGAACACTTGGGAAGTGAACACCATTCCAGCACATTATTGTGTGGAATATACAGCTTTCATCAGATAACAAGTTTTCTACTCATTTCCAAAAAGCTGCACTAAATTAAAGAGCCTTTTTTTGCTGTGAAGAAAAGCTGTCTGAAAACTATGAGTCTTTTCCATTCTCTTTGGGAGTGCAACTATTTAATTTGGTTGCTAATTATTTAAATGCCTAATCAGTGCATTTTTTATAATCCTGATTTGTATTGCAATTTGCAACCCCAGGCTATTGATCATATGAAGCTTTTTTATACATATTCACTTCTCCTGGAATGTAATACATAACTTCCTTGCCTCTCGTGTGTCCATGAGGCATTAAATTGTCTCCTGCAGGCGAGCAGGGAGCAGAAGGCAGTTTCCTGGAGGCGTTTGGGTTTTCCCACCCTCATGCCTGTTTCCATGTGGCTCTGGCCACTCTGTGAATGCCATTCTCTGTTCACCTCTGTGTACAAATCTTTGACAAAGAAATTCCACTGCCGTTCCTGGAATGTACATTTGGAAATAGGACATCTGTAAACACAGCCTCATCTGGAGGCTTATTTGTCTGCCTGTAACTGCTGGTAGTGCTTCTGCTTCTCCAGGGAAGGAGGAATGAAGTTCTTCTTCTCGGTAAAGCTCTTAAACGTTCATCCTTCTGCTTTGGAGGAACTCAGCTGATGTCAGTGTAATTGGCAAAAATTAATTTTATAGTTGTATCTTCTTATTTTTATAATTTAATGTTCTAATCATATCTACAAATTTATTAAAGTCTTATTCCTCTTCAAACCCCTTGAGAACTGCCTTGGAAAACAGTTTGTGGTAGTAACCCACCATTTATGAGCAAATCACAGGGAAAATAATCTATAAAACAGAAAGAGTGGTAAAAATCTGTTGTGTGGAGAGTTTTTGCTGGTTAAGTAAATCTGACAAGGAGACTGGCTGGTTTGTACAGTGGTCAGTGATGTGCTCCTGCTAGGCTCATTGGTCCTTTTGTTTATCTGATGCAAATGTATTTCCTGTTTCTTAGGAGAGCACTCATCTCAGGGGAAGAATAAAACTCGGCAATTCTTCACTTCTCAGCAATAAATATGTAAGTTTATAACCTTTGTTTTCTGTCCTGTAGCATTAATGTTTATTAGTCTCTTTAATACTTTTTAGTCTCAGTATCGTGCCATGTAACTAAAAAAAGGGTTAAAAATGCAAACTAAAAAGATAAATTACTTCAGTTGACAACAGCCTCATGGAAAAATGGCTTAAACAAAGCTCAGCTTGAGTAAACCATCATGACTAGATTCACAGGCAAACTGGGGGACTGAAGAAGCTGCCACCTCACAGAGATGGACCTTTATAGGCAATAGCATGTGACTTTAATTGTTCAGCATTTCCTGGATTTAATTCCCTGGGTGAATTTGTGTGGAAGATAAAGAGAATTTTAAAGTCAGATACCTATTAAAAAAATAGGAATTTGGTATCCAGAAATCTTTTGCTCCTTTTTTTTTCCCATGAAAAATCTGTATCTTTTTCACTTCATGCAAAAGCCAGCACTTTTATTGAGGTGCTTTATTATGGCTTAAAATCCTTGGTGGTTAACATGCATGGCAAGTGCTGGATGGTATTTTTATGTGTGAGAGGGCAGAGACCGTCACAGCACCTCTGAAACCCAGTTTTTGACACGGCTGCTGCATTTTAATTCATGTATGAAGCTTCCTCATGCACTGCAATACCCACTTCCCATGGACTTGCTTCTCTCATTTGTGGAGAACTGTGGAGAGCTGTGGTCCTTTCCTGAGGGTGGGAGAAAGAAGCAGCTGTGGGAAGGGCCCTGTGTGACTATGGTAGAGCAGGGAGGTGGAGGAAAAGCGTGGCCTGAGAACTGGGTGTCACAGCATGTGTGGAATGGACCCAACAGAGGCTCTGACAAAGCCCAGCCTCCCGTCAGCATTGTAGAATGAAGCCCCTCTAGAATGGGTCCCATCACCCTCCCCTGAGAAATACATGGTTGACCAGAAATGAGAAGAACATCTTTGATGTTTTTGACCTATTCTCTTTTCCCCCAGGATTTAGAAACGGGGCTTTCCTGATGCAAATATTAGGGACAAAGTTACCTCCTTTGTTCCTTGAATTAGAGCAGCAAAATGCAATTTTGCCAACATTATTGAAAACCCAGAGCTGGTTCAATTTGTGTGGATACAGGACGATGGCCTGGACAATGGATTTAATCCTTATTGTCTATCGCATATTGGATTTATTCTATGTCTTCCATTTTAGCTTACTCATATGTTCCTGAACAACCTTACTTGGAATAATAATCTTGAGATACTGTTGTCATTTCAGATGTGAAGCAGCCTGTTTTATCACAATATGCAGGAACATCCCACCCAAGTTGCATTTCAATGGGAAATGTGGAGCAGCTGAAGCTTTTTACCAGACAGGACACTTGTTTTAATGACCATCTCATGACTTCTAAATCTCGAGTGTCTCCTGTCCCTTCTGGAATGACATGTAATTTTTTTGACAGCTTAATAACTGGTATATCATATGTATTTATTGTTTTCACATATAGTAAAAGCAGGGGTTGAAGACAATGTAAGAACAAGAAGGGTGAAGATAATGTAAAAATTAGGTGATGTTTGCAGAGTAGCTACTAAAATTGTCTTCTGCACACACAAGTAGGAATATGTGAGCATACTTTGTTGAACTAATGGTAGCTAGGGATCTTTTAATTGTATGTAGCAAAATACAAACAGGGCCTGACCCTTGAAACAGGACTGGGCAAACAGCCACTATGAAAATTAATTCAGTGTTTTCCACAAGACTCCTCACTGTAGCACATGCTTTACTTGTCACAAATGTTTACAGAGTGGGATGCCTGGGTGAGATGCTGAAGTGTCTGCTTCCTTCCTGTGAAGGGAGGAATATACCTTGCACTGAGGCTCTTTGAAATTCTGTAAATTACTGAATATGATCCTTGTAATGTAGCAGGCAATAGTTGTTTTTCACCCATTCCTTGGCTAATTGCCTTATGTATGCTACATATATGACTCCCATATAGCCTGGGGCACACAGTGGGAATCAGCAAGGTAAGCAATTTCACAGATGAACCTTCTTCCTTATGTTCTGAGTAATGCATGGGATTCCTGTGGGTTATTGAATAACTCTGGAAGTTTAGAGAGTGTTTCAAGTGCTAATTACAGACACTTTCAATTTGTACAGAGCTGGCAGTTCCAAAATATCAAGTAGTGCTTCTACCTGCGTGTACCCTATTTTCTAGAACTATAAAGGTTTGAAAATTATATTACTGTTACCATCTTCTCAGTCTCAATCCACTGACTCTGGTAGCATTCCAAGAACCTCCACTGTTTTATTAAGGAATGGAAAGAAGACAGCTGGTAGTCTAAGTGCAGGGCCAAGGTCCAGGACGATCATCTAAGTTTTGAGACCTATTGATACAATGCTTTTGAGGAACTTCTCTCTCCAATTTCCTTCTCTGAAATATTAAAACTTGCCTAGCAGTATGGTAAGAGATTTATTAGTTCATGTCTATAGACAAATCTGAAAAGTGTTCATTTCCCTGTGCTTGGCCCTTGCTCTTACTTCCACTTTGGTGGGTCTGACAATCTTCAGTCCTAGTGGCACCACGAGAGACTTTTGATGAAGCTCGGTAAAAGACAAGGAACAAACACGTGTCCATGCTGCAGCTGAACTTATGTGGTTCATTCAGGTATTCCTAGATCACTTGTGTTCCTCAGGAGCAGAGAAGTCTTGGATGCCTACTTTGGAAACATCAGGCCGTCTAAAATATGCTAGTTGGCATCTGCAACTATTCTGATTCCTGGCTGATGAAGTTTCCTTCAGAAAAAAGCAGTCATTGTGGATTTTCATGTTGATTAATAACCCAAGGTATTTTGTAGCATGTTGTATCACAGTGAAAGGACGGTAGGATTGAGAAATATCTGTTCGTGGTTTTGTGCAAAATCTGTTCAGAAACTACCATGTTGTGTCAAGAAAAAAATTTACTGCCTATTAAAATTTATTCTTTGTTAAGCAGCTATTCTTTTTCTGTTTGCAGAAATGCAATCCATTACCCTGTCTAGTGCTACTATTGTCCATTACTCTGCATCCCTGTATCCCAGAGTGAGCTGAACTCTTCATGATGAGCCTGGAGAGCAGACATTAGATATTCTGGGTGTGGTGGTGGCAGGGGCTCCATGAAAACTTGCTCATGCTGGAGGTGGCAAATGGAAACTCCTCATTACAGTGTAGCAGAGAAAGGATTTGGAAGAATATGTAGGGTGCTTTCAGTAGAGCTCCAGTAGAGCTGGATGTGCTGGAATTGGCTTTAATGGGAGGTGACGAACTGTCTGCAGAGAGAATTCAGTATTTAAAGAAGTTAAATGCAATGGTTCAGGTAGATGAAAAAGAAATGAAAAATCAATTTGGGTTGTCTGGCTCAACAGCTCTACTGTAATATGTGTCTAAGAGAGCAACTAGAGTTTTTCTAGTCACTAGTATGGCAAACAACCCATAAAAGTTGGAGTTGATCCTCCACTGTGAGGTTTGTCTGTATGAGGGTACCAGGAAAATGGATCTACATTTGTAAAAGACTTTCCACTAAAGTTTGACTAAATCTTCTGTGGACAGTCCCATCTAAATTTAGTGTTCTTCAGCTTCTGAGTCATAATTTGCTAAAGAAGTGAACGACATCCACTTCACTGGGGAATGAGCGTGCCCACAGAAATGTAATTGGACTGGATCTGCTTACAAATTAGTTCAGCTCGTGAGTTACTAGTTAAACAAGCTTTTAGGTCAAGTATATGATTCTGATCTGCGTGTAACAATCCAAGACTAAAGAACATAATTGGCTGGCAAAGACTTTGGGATATCATTAGTCACTGCCAGCAAAGCGTGCAGGGCTCAGGTTTGTCAGGAGAAAGCACTGCTCATCTCAGGCTCTGCTTGGGAAGGCGAGTCAATATCTTCAAGCATAGAAAAGTTTCCCTGAGCTCTTCCCAGAGCCTAACCCTGTTCAGCAAAAAGATTTTCAATGTTTTAGGAGTGACCAGCTGCAGCATGCTGGGATTTTGGACCCAGTCCCAAACAAGACAAGTGGGCATGGAAGAAATAAACCCAACCAAACACAAAAAAAGGTGTGGTACAGTCTGTTGACTATTGGCTTTCTACTCTATGATGCTGTATCAAGCAACTCATTTGACTCACGTAAGAGAATAAATACCTGAAAGAAAAATACTTTCATCATTATTTAGAGGGGATAGGTCCAGAAATGAGAAAAACAACATAGAAAGGTTGAAAATAATTACTTCTAAAAGGTAGATGCTGAAGAGGTAGTCATTAAATGCTTTTTAAGCACAAGCAGCTTTTTAACTTTTAAATACTTACATATTTATTCTTGCACATTTGGCTGAGGGCCTCATGTTGGCTGCTCATGAATGGGCCAGTCTTTTGGGGTTTATTCTGCTTATTGGATCACAGGAATCATTCTGGCCCTTGACACTCCATTGTCTGTGGACAGAACTATTTTACAGGCTGCTTATGGCACTGCTCAGAAAGCTGTTTAAATAAGAAATATTCCTTGGTCTGCTTGGTGTGGTAAAGCTGTACTGCCTTCTGGCAAGGCTGCTGCAAGGGAAAGCAGCAGCACTGTCAGGATCCTTCACCTTCCAAAACCACAAAGGCGTCTGTGGTTTTGGAATGACTGCACTCCACTGAAGAGGGGTGAACCATTTCACTGCATACCAGTGCGCAGTAGACTTAGAGAAAGGTATAAAGCACATGAGTCTCACTGGCTGGGGACAGGGAGGCCATTTGCAGCATCTATGGGACTCCTTGGTTGCCAGCGGCCCTCTGCTGGCCCCAGGGTCTGGCTTTTTTGCTGTGCCCTGTGGTGACAGCACTGCCTTCACAGCCTTCCCTTCAGTTTTTGGGCAGAACACTGGCTATTGATTTGCTTTTAGATTTCTGCAGTGCTCCTCAGAGTTCACTCACCAGAGCATTTGCTGGACTCAATGCTGTGCCCTGGCATGCTGAGCACTGCCAGCACACTGCCTACAGCAAAGCACTCCGGAAGCTTTAAATATACATCTCAGGACCTCTCTGGCACCATTAATTATGGCTCCTCAATTTCTTCAGATTAGAACTCTATATCTAATAAAAGAAAAGAGCTTGAAGATTATTCATTTCCAATTGAGGCAGCTTTTCCGTTTATGGCCAAGGGCAATCTGTAAAACACAGGCTTTAATTAACCCTGGTGAACACAGCTGACCTGAAACATCAATACACTCAAAATTTTCAGCATAGCGAAGGATCTCAGCTCCCTCATGTCCACCCTGTTCATTCCCCTGTGTGAAGAGCCACGGCAGAGGTGCTTCCCTACCAGGCTGCACTGGGACAGGGACCACTCTGCTACCACCTTTATTAAGCATCTTTATTGCTGTCAATGCTGGCCATGCCTGTTGATGTGCCTCTCTCTTTGCCTTCTTCTTGAGGGTTGGACTAGACCTTAGAGGTGCCTTCCAACCCAAATCATTCTGTGATCTTCTCCCATGGCTTTGCAGGCAGGCAGGACAAAGACCCACAAGTAGCCTACTGGTGGTCTGCAAGGGTAGAGGAGAGCTCACGCCATGGTGGGCAGCTCTGGGGCTGTTCTTCAGGCATCCACAGGTAACCCTTCATGCCGTGGCTGTCACGTTGTGACTGCTGCATTGTGCTGGGCCTGTTTCCTGGAACAATGTCCTGTAACTTAAGGGTGTTAAGCTGCAAAGAGCTTAGTCAGATATTTGAGGTCAAAGCTCCTGTGGTGCCCCAGCAGGGCAGCCCCATTATGGGCTCTGATGCATTTCAGGACACTCACAAGTGGCAAAATTAATTTTGTTCATCAACAGCACGATTCTTGGCTTTCATCCACTCCTTTCTGTCCCCACAGGAAGACTTTCCAGAGGAGAAAAAAAAATCACTTTCTGCCCTATTTCTGCAAGCTTGGAAGTCTATGTTGCACTCAGCCCAATTCCGTGGCTTCTGCCTCTGCCCCACCATTGCTGTTGTTCACTGTGCTGACAGACAGACTGCGAACAACCTTTTCCTTCAAAACCTGACCTAGGGATTTGAACCTGCATCTTTTGGGGAAAAGAGACAAGCAGCAATCAGGACCTCTGGTTAGCCAAAGGTGAAACACAAACCTGGCTATGGGGAAGTGCCTCACTGCCTCACACAGTGGGGCTTCTGTAGCAGAGATGCCAGCTTTTGGGGCCACATCACCGCAGTCAAGGGAACAGCACTAAACAGTGCAGCTACAGAACTCAACACCACAAAAAAAACACTAAATAAAACTGGGAAGAAAGAAAGGGCTATGTGGGCAAGGAGCATTTCATTGGTTTCCATCTCTGCTTTCCACAGCTCATTTACTTTCTCCAGATTTGGTGCTTTCTGATAGAAAAGCAACTGTGTTACTGTGTTCTTTGTTATTATTAATAACTTTCACCTTTCTCATTACATCAGTAGGATGCTTCCCTGGTCAGGGCTGCTGTTTTTCTAACGAATGTGACTAATTTTTCTGTTTCCCTCCCTTCCCACTCTGCTTTTTGTCTCTTTGCTCTTTGGGTAGTAATTTGATGTGTTGAGCTCTCACCACCTCCGCTGCCCCCAGGGCTGAAATTCTGACGATGCTAAACAGTTAAAATGCAATGCAATTACAGGCAGTACAGAACAGCAGAGAGTAAGCCAGCAAAAATTCAGTCGTGCATAATGCTGTGGAGACTGTGTGGCTGTCAGCCTCTGACTCCAGGAGATAATATGGGCTTTTTAAGAAGCAATAATTGAGCTTTTTGCATATGCTGCGGTTATTAACTAGTCAAAAGACTGTTTGCTCTGTATCCTGGAGGACCAGATGGATTGGATAGTCCCCGCAGTTCTTCAGGGGCTGCCAGCTTTACACTTCAAGACTTTTCTAGTTCCTGTACTTTTAAGTTATTTTTTTGACAGCTTTTATGCATACAGGCACCTTGTCTGAATTTAGCTGCCAAAGTGAGGAAGGAAGGGTGAAGAAGAGTATGCCAAACAAAAACCGCGTAGCTTGGGGGAGTTCAGAGCCAGGGTTGAACTCTGCTGCTCACATCACCCCAAGAAATGTGAGAGAGAAAACCATCTTGGGCCTTCAGCCCTCAGGGTATGGTAAGTGCTGCATTGTGATGCAGAGCAGGCTGCGGCTGCAGGTGCCCCATGCCAGCCAGTCTGGTCACACTCGGACTCTTTCACTCCTCTCTTCATGAATCCCATGTGCACTTTTCCAAAGAAGACTCCATACTAGGAAGCTCAACAAAGAGCTGCAACTAGAAAAAAAGTAATTGGAGGGAGACTTTTCTCCTGGGATTTGGCAGCTGACCTCAGTGGAGCACACACCTGATGGAAAGGGCAGAGAGGAAGTGATTGCAGGTACTTGCAGCTGCTCTGCAGGCCGTCAAGGATGATTGGAATTGCAGATCAAATCCCAAAGGTGAGCTACAGAAATCTCTAAATGCTTCCACTTCTCAATCAGAGCCCCTGCTCATGGAAGGGGAAGCGAGAGGCAGGATCGGGACGGAAAGCACCTACTGGCTACAAACTGCTCATCTGTCCCGGGCTTGCTGGGCTTGCTTCCCACACTCTAAAGAAATACATGTTAAAACTGTTCAGAATATGTAAAATAATTTTTGACACCCATCGCTACACCCCTAATGTTAGGCAGTAGTGGGTGGCTTGTTCTACAGAAGAAATACCCAGGAAGGTATCTTCGTGTTGGGGCTGCTTTGAACCCTCCTCAATGGCAATCAGTGCTTCTCTTGGCAAAGGATGGAGGCTTTGCAGCCTGTTCCATCCTCCAAAAACCTGGATTAGTTGGGGTCCCCTGCAGTTGCCCAGGCTTGTGTGCCAGCATAGGATCAGGAAGGCAGAGCACTGGCAGGAGGAGTTTCGTCGGCGATTCCTGACACGGACCCTGCCTGGCTCAAGTAAATCCACACACAGAAAATGTTGTGCATGAACAAAATCAACATTACTGAGAGAATATGTGGTTTATATAACCTTCCTTCGACCACCCATTCCATTCCTTATGTTATAAATAAAAATCATGAGTTGGCTCTGGCATCTCGTTAATTATTCAGTGATTAGAAAGGTGATTAATAATGCTCATGAAGTTGTTTGTTAATTTATAAGTTGTCCAGTTAAGAAATTGTTAGCACTGTTTTTATAAAGTTTGATTATTTGAATTTATATTAATGGAGCTATTGTTAAGAATGTGAGTTGAAAACCAGTTTTTTTGAAGTTTGCTGTTGAGAATGTGTGTTCAAATAGCTTTATACAGTTTCATGAAGATCAATTGTTAAAACTATGTTGATGCAAAAGTTGAGTACTATTTCATGAGGTTTTTTGTACTGTTTACCTAATTTTATAAGTTTTCTTTGTATCGTAAAGTTCAGTGAATCCCTTGAGACTGTGTCCTAAACTTAAATATTAAGGGACACCAAACTCCCTGGTGTGGCTCCTGGGCTGTCTTAGAAACAGATCCTTGGCTTGCAGCTTGGCATTTTGCCAGCCTGAATTTTAATGAGGACTGTTTCCCGCCTTTTTACCCGATGACATCAGCCAGAAGACTACTCCCTGGGAGCAGACCAGCTATTGGTGGAAGAAGGGAATAACATCATCACCTCTCACCAATCATCGCAAGCCGAGCGGGCTGGACTGTAGGTGGTCCTGGGAAGAGCCAATGGAGTATAAAAGTGCCTGCACAGTGGGGAGAGCTGTCTTTACCTTCAGAATAGCTGTTGGTAAAAGCCCTGTGCTGAGGTTATAGTCCCCTAGCTCTTCAAAGAGACTTTAATAAAGATTTTTGTTTTAGATTAGCTAAAGCAAGCCCAG
>VZRJ01001138.1:7633-22770 GCA_013397565.1 Ptilonorhynchus violaceus | reverse complement strand
CAACTGCCTGCACCACTACACCACCTAAGTAGGAAAGACACAGACCACACAAAAAGTACCAACCACTCTTAGCCAAACTCTGGGCTCCCTTAGTCTATCTGAGGTCAGCATTAAAAGATCATTGAAAATTGCTTTTGAAAAATCTGAACAGAAATGTGCTTGACACATTTAATCTTCTCAGTCGGAAGGACACAGGCCAGAACCAGAAATATCTTCCTTTTAAACTGTCGGGTAAAAAGAACAGAAATACTTTCTGTAGAACATCCGTTGGATCTTTCCTGAAAGAAAAGTCAGTCTCTCAGTTGAAAAGTTTGTTTGTCCACATGCAATTTTCCATACCCCTCTTCTTCTCTTTCCCATCAGATATATTTACAAAATTCCTAGTATTTACAATAAGAATCTAGAAAAGCACACTTTTTGATTCGCATAACCATAAAAATTAATATTGTGACAGTTAATCTCTCTTTTTTCATTTTTCTTGAAAGCCATTCCAACAGAAACTTGTCTTCTGCTTGGGGAACGCCTCACCAGTGGTGAGTTTCTCTCTCAAGTTAGGCACTTGTGAAGGGGACATGGCATGCATGGCACCAATTTGATTCCTTAAATTACTCTGTGCTCATGAATTGGCTGCTAATGGCATTATGCACACATCATATAGCATCATCTAGCCTCTCTGCTTTTATTCCTAATGCACATTTACACAGTGCCATTGCTCCCACCACTTATATGGGCTAGAAGGCAGGGTGTAGCTAAAAGATATGCAGTCCTAATCCTGAAATATTTCAAATTTGGAAAAAAGTGACTAGACATATCTATTCTGTGTGCCCTTGAGGGGCATGAAATGCAAGATAATATATACATGCAAAATAATGAATACATTTATGTCATTGTGAAGGTCATATGATTTTTTTCTTCAAGAAGACAGATGCATGTAAGCCATTGTGAGCTGATTATGCTGGTTTAATATCTGTGAGGGTTTGGAAGCAAACCAGTGAGAGACTTCAAGTCAGAAATACAATTTAATAGGATAAAGTAAAATAAATGCAATAGTCCAAAAAACCAGAAACCACTGACAGAGTCAGAATACAACCTGGCACCCTGTCGGTCAGGGTGGTAGCTGTGCAGTCCAGTTAGGCACTGGTCCTGCAGGAAGGCCTGGTAGCCCAGTCCCGGTGGTGGAGTGGAGTAGCTGAGTCCAATTCCGAAGAGTGGAGTAGCTGAATCCAATTCCGAGGAGTGAGGTCCAGTTGAGTCAAGCTGAGAGTCCTGTCGAGAGTGGAGTCCCAAGAGCAGAGTCCCGTCGAGTCGAGGGTGCCCTTCTCCGATCCAAACCCCTTGTTTTATGCTGTGTTTCTTGGCTGGCACCTCCCCCAGGGGCGGGGACTTTCACAATGGAAGAGGATCTTCCCGATGTTCTGTTGGTTGCTTTGGTAATGAGCTTGGATGAGCCCTGAGCTCCTCCGAGATGCTCCCCAGGGTTCTCAGAGATGATCCAGGGTCCCCCGATGGGGTTCAAGCTAATTAGTCAGGCTGGGTGGTGCTAATGGGCACTGAGATCAGATAACCAGGGTGGGTGGTGCTTGCTGTCGGCTGGAGTGCTTATCTCAGTTGAGATAAGGAGTCCCAGGTGTGTAATTATGAAATTTATCCAGCTTTTGTGGGTGGTAATAGAATATATAACTAACCCAGGACAATATCTGACACATCATTTTCTAACTATCACGAATTTTTTTCGTCCTAGTCACTTGAAGCTAGACTATGGAGGTTGGAGGCTTCCTCTCCTGCAGCAGCTCTTCTTGCCTTGACACTGCTTTCAAGGAAGCAATAACAATTTAGAGCAACCAGGGATCTGCTTGCAGGGATACAGAAGATGACCTGCAAAAGCAGTACTGCCCAACTCTTGCTGCTAGTCCTAGATGCACCAGGCATGTCCCAAAAAGCCGTGATCTGAAGGAAATGGATGCAGGAGAGGCACTTTGGTAACGAAAAGTGTATAACACAGCAAAGAGTTAATCAAACTTCAAAAAGGCACCCCTGGAGTGCCTGTCTGGAGACTCTGTCAAATTGTAGATTCTGCTGCTTTAAATCATGTAGTCAAAAGTCAGGTTTTAAACCCATGGGATCTCCAAGGATAATCCCAGTTTTTGATTATCAAGGCTCCTTATTCAAATATCTCACTCTTCTTTCTCAGTTTGTTCTTGATTGAGCTGGATTTGTCCTGACTTACCATAATCCATAAATTGTTCCAAAGAATCCCAAACTGATTTTGATGCCTGTGCTCTGCATCAAGACTTTGGGAATGCTAGCACTTCCCTCATCAAAATTAGGAAGAGCAGCACACTGAAAAGTTGCAACATACATTTCTCTTTAGATAGATAAAATCTTTCATTTACAATGGCTACAGCTATATTATTATTCATCCCAAAGGTCTCCTAGACAGATGCTGTGAGAAGCCATCCCTGGAGTCAAATTAGTTAAAATAGTCTTACATGTAAGTGGCCTGACTGGCTTAAAAGATTCTTATTTAGCTGTGGCTAGTGTGTTCTTCAGCATATATGAAAAATTGTGTTCCACGTCTATCCTGTTCTGGGGTTTTTTAATTGTTTGTTTTGTTTTGTTCTTTTTCCCCAGAAAAGTATCTCTGCAGCATTTAAAAGAGCTACAAACAAACAGGAGGGGTTGGAGGCAAAATAGCCTTTCTTTGGTCCTTCTCCAGTCTCCATTTCTGATCTGTTTCACCTTTTTATAGGTGCGTGCATGACAATACTCCACTCATCCAGCAACTCTCTCTGGAAGAAAATTTTAAATATTTCCATAATTAGATGAAAAGACACTTTGAATGCTAACAGTTGCTATAGCAGTCACTATAGGAACCAAACTCTTCCTAGTCCTTGGCATGCAAGACTGATTTTTCTCACACTGTGGGGAAAAGAAATTTTTAGCTAATAATGTTATACTAGTCTTATTTTAGAGGCATCTTTTTGCAGCTTCTTGCAGCTTTTATCAGAGTCAGCCTTGGTAAAAATGAAAGTTAAATTTCAACACCTTCTCCCTTTCCTTTTCTTTCTTCAAAACCATATTGAAAAATGTTCACACGTTGCTACTCTTCTCCCTATTGTATCTCAGAAATGACACGCGGAAGATGAAAGAGCTAACTACACAATAATGATATCTCCTAAGTGTAGGTCTCAAAAATGTGCTTTCAGAAGGAAAACCTTTAGTAAATCTTAATAACCAATGAATTAACGGCTCTGACATGTCAATTAAATTTTTAAAAACTGCAAATGCCTTTAGATGAATGCATCTTGTATAATCAATAACGAATGGATTGCTGTGTAGACAGAGGTCATGGACTTCATATACTACTCTGTAGTCCCTGAACACCTGTAAAACAGCGAGACTAAAATAAAATCTCTCATGCTAAGGAAAATGAGGAACAGGGTTAGAGAGCAAACTGATGGTTCAGGCAGCTCTTCTTGATGCTGTTCTAGAATAAAGATTTTCAGCAGATGGGGGAAGGATTTGTGGAAAATACATGAGCAGAACCTGGTGGAATATTTTTCACTATGCACAGATTTCTCTTCACCTCAGTGTGGCTTTGGTCAAACCCAGTATTTTCAAATACCATCCTGCTTTTCTTTTGAAGCAAAAGATCTAGTCATGTCCCGTTCAATGTCAAGGGAAGAATTTTTGATCAAGGTTAATAAAATAGTGGATGAGCAATAAATAAATTTAAGAGTGTTACTAGAGTGAGTGCAGGTGTCAGTAGTGTCATTACATCAGAGCTGACGTGCACTGGTTGACATGCATCTTAACAAGGATATCAAAAGGACTGCTGAGAAATGGTGCAGAGGCATGGGTGAAAGCAGTGATACACACAAAGCTAATTATTGCAGTATAGTTTGTATTCACCCATGAACAAGTCTTTGAAGTCTTCATCTTTTCTGTATGTCAAGGATGAAACAAGTTTCTTCAGATCCTTCTCTACATGTCTGCCAAAAAAAATCCTTCTTCCTGTTAGCCAATATCTGCTAAAATGATTCTAAAA
Source organism: Ptilonorhynchus violaceus (assembly GCA_013397565.1). Lineage (NCBI taxonomy): Eukaryota > Metazoa > Chordata > Aves > Passeriformes > Ptilonorhynchidae > Ptilonorhynchus > Ptilonorhynchus violaceus. The sequence continues at coordinate 18,722 of VZRJ01001138.1, read as the reverse complement.
TCCAAAAACAAGATTAAAAGTTAAGGGTATTTTTGGAAAGGAAGAGGAGTCTTCTTGGGAAGTCTTTTTTTCTCATTATTTCGCCTCAGATTTGGTGTGAAGTTGACTTTGCGTTACTCCACCTGCCTAGCAGCAGGAAGAACAGAAGTGAGATGTCTGGGGCTCCATCTTGCAGGTAGAAGTCAAGATCTGTGCCCGAGTCTGCTATGAGACCCATGGTGAGGTGCTCATGGGAAGACACCCAACAGCATGGGCAGGCACATAGCTTCTGCTCCTTCAGTTTAACCCCTGGGGCAGAAACAGGATGAAAAACTTGGAGGAAATATTTTAAAAATGTGTTTAAAATGTGTTAAGAATGTCTTAAGAATTCATGGGGAGGTTAGGGATATCAATTTGCCTCATGAGGACTAAAGTTATTAACTATTCATACTGAGTTTTCCCCCAAATGACCCCTCCACCCCTTGTAAAATAGACTTGGAGGGCCAACATACTCAGATTTCTGAGGCCAGCTGTAAAACTCAAGAAATTCCAGCCTGACTGCACATTTTTGGTTTATTTGCAGGATTTCACTGGGACTGTGGGGAAGTAAGGTATACCTAATGCCTGGAGACTCCCTCGTAGTCTCCACCATAGCCATGCAGATAGCCATGCTGGGGCATGGGTTGCTGCAAACCTTGAGCTCTGTCAGGGCAGCCCCATGTGAGCAGGCACCTGCTGAAAAGCCAGGAATGGCTGTTGCCACAGACTGCAGAATAACTGTCCTCCAGCCTGCTGCTTACAGCACTCTCATGGGATTTGAGAGACAAGGCTTTAAGCAAGTCCCAAACCTCATACTGCCCTTTGCAGAGTAGATGCTCTAAATGCTAGACTATTACTAGACAAGTGGGTGGTAACAATTTCTCCTCCTGCTCTTCCCACCCAGAAAAGAAAAATCATGGTTTAAGGCATCAGGTGCTGAGTTCTGGTTTCACAAAGACGCCTACCTACACCCATGTTCACATGAGAAAAACATCCATATCTTCAGCATTTCTTAGCAACTGGCAGAAGTGTGTCTGCAGTCAGAGTTTCTCTGAGGAGCTTGTTTGCAATCCTCATCCCCAGGTTGTGGCATTGCATGAGCTGAAGGCTGGTTTCAATAGAGTTCAGCTGCACAACCCAGGCTCAGGCTCCTGAGATGTGAAGAGACATTGTGAGAAAGCACATTGGCTAGAGATATGCAAAGTATGGAAAAGAAAACAGCAGGCAAAGACAACTTTGTTGAGACTAGGATAAACAGCAAATTGAGAACATTTCACCCGAAAAACTGTGACCTGAAAAAATATTAAAATAGAAGGAAAAAGCAAGGATTTAGAAGATCAAAGTCAAAGTTCAGCCCCTTACAAGGAGGAATGGAGGCCTGTCCTTGGCCTTCCAAGACTCATGTGGTGCTTTACTGGGGTGGTGGCATATCAGCTCAACAACACCCCTCAACAACTAGCAATTAGACAGTAGTGAACCGCTTTGCAATTTGTCCCTGCTATTAGTTTCCATCTGCTTATGGTAAAAGCTGCCTGAACAAAGTGAGGGAGCCTAGGCTGCATAGTTAATGAGTCTTTTCTCCCTTTTCAACTCGTCAGAGCTCAGGAAACTTCAGAAACTGTCTCAGTCCCTCTAGACCCAAGTTTGCAATGCAGTGTAGGCTTTGCAGGACTGAGAAGCTAAGATTTTTATTTGCATCTGGGCCTAATGAAAGGTGACGGCAAAATATGGAAAAGCAGGAGTTTTTAGTGAGCAATGGGACATGATAAAGATGAGCAGAAGCAGACTGAACCAGACTGGTGTAGTGTAAATGTGAAAAGATATTTTAAGTCATGCTTTATATTATATGACTCATCAATATATTGCTCAACATGTAGAATTTACATGACACATTTCCACTTGCTTTGAGATATATCAAAACCTTGATCCAAAAGTGCTGCCAGTTCCATGGCTCTAAATTTAGCCTGTAGATGTCAGAAGGGCAGTAAGATGGGATCATTTAGCATTTAGCACAAACCAACAAACCTCTCTGCTGACATAATCTTTTGCAACATTCATTACTTTGTGAAACTCCTCTATGTAAAGAGATTGGAGAAGGTTAACTTCTCCTTCTGTTAACGAGACAGAAGGAGAAGTTGTCTATGGTCTTATTGAAGCATATCACAATGTAATTGAACAGGATCTGCTTTCTATATTGATTATCATCTTTATAACCAAGATACACATTTAGTTTGGGTACAGTATGGAAATTGTTTTAGAAGAAATTAAAAAGAGAGGAAAATAACTTTCTCAAAAGCTTTTGTGAGGAGTGAAAATTAAAGGATCACACAAATGAGTGTTGAGTGTCAAATCTACTGCCTGATTCCCAAAATCAAATCAATGTCCTATTAATGTTGGTTTCTTTTGTAACCTGATGCAATCAAGAAGCAGCACTTGGTAGAGGACCAAGTGGAATTGCTTACATTTTTCATAGATTTTTAATTACAGTCATAGAGAACTACAAAGCTCCTTTGAAGTTCTGGGGCTTCAAGGCCTGTCCCAGTTGCTATCAAAGTAAATGAAAACTTCTGTTTGTCTTGAATAAGCTTTGGTTTAGGATCTCATTCTCTGAGGCAGAGGATGCATCTATCCACGTTTTGGCTCTGTGCAACACAAACTCACTTAAATTTTAACACAGGCTTTGCTACTACCCAACCTTAATGCAGTTGCCTATGCAAGTACGATGAACACTTTTGCTCTGAAGTTTCTGCAGCTGGTACTTTTGTCTTTAATGTGAGTTTAAAGACACATATTTTTCTTAGTTAACCATCATTAAGCAAAAGTGAAACATGCTCCTTATAAAATAAAAAATGTACAAATCTAATCCCTCTAATCGTATCACATCCTAGAGGGAACAAAATTAAAGCACAAGGCCAAGGTTTAAGATTGTTGAGGAAATCAAATTCCTGTGTGAGCCTTTACAGTAGTTGTTAAGGGTGGGTTTCATCTCCCCTCCCTGCAGCCCTCTGAATAGAAATTAGGCTCTATTTAGACATATGGATGGAAGCACACTCCTAAAGCAAACAATAGCAATTGCCTATGGTCCACGTGCTATGAACTTTAGAGCTAATATTTTTGAATGGTGAATCAAAGTCATCACCAAGAAAGTCACTAATTCAAAGTAAAATTCTAAGCAGGTGGATGATGCTTAGTGCCTGGAAGAGTAGAGGCTGAAAGGGAAGAAGGAGGAAAGGTTGGGATGCATATCAAATGAGGTATCTAGTTCAGTCAGCACAGTTCAGGCAGATGGCCACAATGAATATTTAAAAAGATGTGGTAGGTGAATTGTAATGGCAGCAGAAATAAAGCTAATGTCAACATGAAATCACACAAATTTTGCAAAAGACCACCAGTTCAGAAGTTTTAAGTTTTTAAAATATTTTTCATTGTCCCAGGATCACATCATAGTTTTGATGCCATGATTTTTACATTGGTGATACATCATGTTACACCACTGCATTTATAAATTCCAGATGTACATCCCTTGTGAGGTATTCATAGAAGCAATCCCAATATATTACTGTATTATCTTGATAAATCAGGTCATGACTATAAATAAATCAGATTATGACTATACTGGAACATCAGAAATGAGAGGAACATACTAGGAACAACCATTATTAATCCTAAGAGATGCTGTGCATAACTTACCACAGAACAAGGAAAGGCAGCTGACCAAAATCTGGTACAATTTCAGAATAGACAAGACAACAAAAGGCAGAAAGCAGATCACCAGTGTTATTTTCCTACACCTACAGAGATCTTTCTAAAGTGCATAATCAACTTCATTAGGAAAATCTTCTTACCAGCCTTTGCTAATTCATCTGCCTATGGAGAAATTGAACAGTTGAATGATCAGAAAGATTATATCAGCTATCCAAAATTGTGTGAGTTTAATCTGAGGTTTACTGAGGGCAGTCAGACTCTTTCAAGTACCTTGTCAATAATCCAGTGATTTTTTTGCATATTGTGCAGATGAGAACACAAGGCATGTGCTGATAAGAACTACCGATGTGAATGTATTTAGTGCACTGTAGCACTGGTCAGCAGGTAGCAGAAGAGAGACTGCTAACGACAGGATAAACTAAAGAAGACAAGTCCACTTTGGAACAAACAATTTGCTCTAAAAAGAACATGTTATATATTCATTAGTGCTAATAGCTAAAACTGCAGAAGTTGGAAGTATCAATTCAGGGAGGATATCCAGATTTGAACACTGGGTTTCAACCAGAATTTTACTGAGCATTGAGAAATATAAAATAAAAATAAAACCCTGGAAACAATGACAATGCCTGTACTATGCTTTTTGTCTCACCGATTTTTGCTTTATTTATGAAGCTAAAAGGTAACAATAAAAAATGGATTTATGTGCAAATAAAAATGTATCATATGAAAGATGCATCACCAGAACATTTTTACTCATTTTATTTTGATTTTTTTATCTCAAAGGTGCTCTCTAAAATATTCAAGTGAAACTGATCTGGTTTGCAAAGCAGGGCTATTTCTGCACTCTGGCAGAATACTTACTGGCAGCTTGAGGTGTAAGTGTATTGCAGACACAAGGAAGCAATCTTATAAACAGATTAACACAACATTAAGAAGAGGTTCTATAGCTGGTTACTCACCATCCTTTTGCTTCTTAAAATACATAACTGAGAAAAGCAAATATGTGTTGAGTAAGATAGGACCATTTTTTTCTGTTGCTTTTCATAGATAAATTAGGCTTAAATGTTGTATTGAAAAGAAGGATGAATGCTTAAATATAATTAAAATTACTGCAGTTATTTTAACTATTGCCATATTGAGGTCTTGCTTTCATAATTCTTGCTGTACACAGTTCATCCAAATGGAGTCCAGCAAAACAACAAATTTCAGACATAAAACTGAATTCATCTGAGGGATAGCATCTGTAAAAGCCAAATTAACGATGTTACCGTAGATAATATAAATCTACCCTTACCTTTTTTCCCCCCTAAAATACATTACAAATCTACCAAACCAAGTTTTCATGCAGTTCTGGCTGAGTTTTGTTATCTTGTCCTTATAGGTGGAGAATACAACCACAGACTATCACTCATCTGTGTTGGTCTTGTGGCTTAGGCCATTCTTGAATGATCCTCACTCATAGTGCTTCAGTTCATGCCTCAGAGCAGTCACAACATGCAAACTGGATTCCTTTTGTATGTAACTAAACCAGAAAATGTGCTTCCAGAATTGATAGTTTTTTGCTCCAGTTGCCTGCTGGTGCACAGTCCACAGCACTAGACTGATTCTAAAGCAGGACAGGTAAAGATCTGTAAAGCAGACACTGAATCCTCAGCACCACTTACTTTGCTCCACTCACACTATGCTGCTCTCTGGTGCCAGCATAGCTGTTCTCTGCTTTTCATTATCAAGAAATCACTTCAAAATTTGGATTTCTGCCACCTCACTCTGGTATGGCTGTACCAAGGTCAGAGTGCAAGACAGAGATTTTGCTTTCATCACAGTAATGTTCTGTGTTACATATTTTTACCTGCCTTTTTACTCCGTGGGTTTGTTGTTTTTTTTTTTTAGTTGTTTCCTGTTTTTAGTTTTACAGTTCAGTCAAATGATGGAAAGATACCTAACACATAAACAAGGTTGCAAAGAGTTATATTAACTTCTTTGTGAAAATCACATGAAGAGGACCTAAAGGAAGCCTATGCCCCGGCTGGACCCTGTGCAATTTTCGCGCATTTATTTTAATCCAAACAGCAAGCCAAAATTTATGAGGTCACCTTGACCTTATGTGTGTATCAAGCCATTTTGGTATCCAGGGTTCTCAGAAATAGCACCTGCTAATTTTCTTCTTCACCATCCTTCTGAAACTCAACCATCTATCATTTACTGAGATTTATTGGCCATTTGAAGTGAGGCAGGAATAGAACTGTTGACTTCTCAGAATTGCAGCTACATTAGGTATGAGCTTCTGTTGTACCACCCAGTAGTCTGAGGAGCTGGAAGCATTACAGTGACATTCTCAATGAGAGATTTTGGCTGAATGAAATCATTAATTCTATTTGCCCTCAAGCCAATGACATCTTTCATGCCATCTCTCCATGCCAATGAAAGATTAATAACAGCAGAGCAATGATGGCTGTCTCAGAAGGACTGCATTGCTCCTTTCTAGTGCATCACCTCCACTTTCCATGCCTAAACCCAAGTAGCAGCCAGTCAGAGGCCTGCTACAGTGAGATGCAGTGGGAGCGTAGAAAAGAGACAAACCCAGGGACAAATCCCATCTTGAGAGAAGGATCCAAATTTTCTGTGCTGAGTAAATGAAATGAGGTATCCTGCTTCACTTCTCCTTCATGCTTAGAGGAGGAACACTAAATTGCTTTTACTGGGTCCTTCATCAGGGAGAGTTTAGCATCCTGGCACAGCTGGTACCAAATGAAGCAGATCAAATGGCTTAGGGTAGGGGACCTTGTGCATGGCCAAGGCTGGCACATGTCCCTTAAGCGAGCTGTCATTGCAGTAAAAGGGGCAGCATCTGACATCAGGGAGAGGGAAGGGGAGCCTGCTACAGTGAGCTCACACAGAGCCTGTCAGAGACACACACAAACACAGGTTTTCTGCTGACACATCAGCCTGACACCAGTCACTACCACAGAGCATATCTTGTGGGCTGCATGCCTGGACAGAGGACACTCACCCCCACCTTGGAAATCACTGAGGTTCCACAGAGGAGTTATTTCAAACCTCCTTCCTGCTTCTTCAAAACATTTTAACTGACTTTGAATCAACATTAAAATAGATCTTCTACCTTAGAACAAATTTGAATGGAAAAATGTTTATTCTGATTCATTAACCCAAAAAGCTCTTTCTCCCATTGCAGGGACTATGGGAAAAGTGACTGTGTACCTGATGAACGCATATCAGAAAAGTCATGAATGAAACTTTGCATGGAACCATTATAATCCCAGAATAATTTCTCTTTTGATTGTGAAGTTTTTTGGTGTGTTGGTTTTGCAGGGCCTGGTTTTTGGTAGTGGAGGGGCCACAGAGGTGGCTTTTGTGAGAAGCTGATAGAAGCTTCCACCATGTCCAGCAGAGCCAATCCCTGATGGCTCTGAGGATGGACATGCTGCTGGCCAAGGGGCCAATTAGAGATGGTGGTAATGCCTCTGTGATAACAGATTTAAGAAGAAATCAAAACAGAGTTGGTTGTGCAGTTGTAATTTTCCAGAGAGAGAAGAGTAGGAGTGAGAATATGTGAGAGAAACACCAATGGAGACACCAAGGTCAGTGCAGAAGGAGAGGGAGGAGGTGCTCCAGGCACCAGAGCTGAGATGTCTCTGCAGCCCGTGGTGAGGACTATGGTGAGGCAGGTTGTCCCCCTGCAGCCCATGGAGGTCCACGGGGGATGTAGAGATCCACTCGCAGCCCGTGGGGGAGGTGCCCACACCAGAGTGGGTAGATGCCTAGAGGTGGCTGTGATCCAGAGGGAGTCCTATGGAGAGAGAGGCCTTGCTTCCAGGCTGGAGCAGCCGTCCTTGGAGGACTGCACCCCGTGGCAGAGTGACCCACACCACAGTAGTTTTGGGAGGACTGTCTGCCCGTGGGATGGACTCACGCTGCAGCAGTTTTGGGACTGCTGCTGCTCGTGAGCGTGGACCCACGCTGGAGGAGTTCGCAGAGAACTGTCTCCTGTGGGAGGGACCCCACGGTGCAGCAGGGAAATGACTCCTCTCCCTGAGAAGCAGAAGAAGATCTTGGGTGATGAACTGACCAAAACCTCCACCCTGTCTCCCTGCACCGTCAATGGGAAGGAGGGAGGGGCTGTGGGGAGAAAAGGGTGTTTTTAAGGGCTTATTTTACTTCTCATTCTCCTGCTCTGATCTTAGTAGTAGTAAATTCACTTTATATCATTAAGTTGAACCTGTTTTGCCCTTTAAGTGTTTTCTCCTTATCTCAACTCATGAACCCTTTGTTAAATTTTGTCTCCTCTGTGCAGCTGCGGAGCAGGGGAGGGTGAGTGAGCGGCTTTTCATGGGTACCTGGCATCTGTCCAGTGTCAAACCATGACAGTTGGAAAGTTAACTGCAGATTTTTTGTGTGAAGAAGAAGTAGAGATAAACACTAGCAAAAAAAAAGTCTACAGTTTGAGGAACTAAATGCTGTAGCTATCTTGCATCCACAGCAATTTCAGCTGCACAGCTCAACCTTTTCTGGAACAACCTTATTTGTATCATATGAGAGGCAAAAGAAAATAAAAGACATTCACATGCTCAGTGTAAGTTTTAATGGTATGATCTATTGGACCTCACATTTAGAGCTTCGAGGGACCTGTAGGGTGCAGCTTGGAAATACCTAAAACAATATTCTAGACCTCTAGTCAACATGCTAACCCTATTATGCATTATTTCAAGTGTTTTTGGAGCTGAAACCCCCTGTCATCTGTAACAGTCTTGTCATTATTCAACTCTCGGTGAGCACATGGAATAGAATAGAATAGAATAGAATAGAATAGAATAGAATAGAATAGAATAGAATAGTTCAGCTACAATGATCAGCTAGTCCCACTGCCTGACCACCTCAAGCCTGACTGCAGTTAAAGCATGGTTTCAAGGGCACTGTCCAAATGCCCCTTCAACACTGACAGCCATGGGTGGGGGAGGCATCGACTACCTCTCCAGGAAGCCTATTCCAGATTTTGGCCACCTTCTGGGTCAGGAAATGTTTCCTTATGTCAAGTCTGAACTTCTCCCAAGGGGCACAATTTTGAGCCATTCCCACATGGGAATGGCTGGCACTGGGAGAGGGAGAAGAGCTCAGCACCTCCCTTTCCACTTCACTTCCTCAGGCATCTGTAGGGAGCAGTGAGGTTGCCCCTCAGCCTCTTCCCCTCTCGGAACCAGACAAGCCCAGTGTCCTCAGCTGCTCCTCAGAGCACATTCCTGCCAGACCCTTCCCCAGCTTTGGTGCCTTTCTCAGGACACATTCAAGTACCTTCACATCCTTTTGAAATGGTGGGGCCCAGAACTGCACACAGTTCTCAAGGTGAGGCTGCACCAGTGCTGAATTCAGCAGGATAATCACCTCTTTTGGTTGGCTGGTGATGCTGTGTTTGACACACTCCAGGATGAGGTTTGTCTCCTTGGCTGCCAGGGCACCACTGTTGACTCCCATTGAGCTTCCTGCCAACCAGCGCTGCCAGACCCCTTTCTGCAGGGCTGCTCTCCAGCCACTCCTCTCCCAGTTCAGACTTGTTTCCAGCATTACTCCATCCCAGGTGCAGAATCTGGCATTTGGTCTTGTTCATTTTCATGCTGTTGGTGATTGCCCAATGCTCCAGTCTGTCCAGATCCCTCTACAAGGCAAAGCCTCTTGTCCCATGGGAGAGTCAGCAGCACCTCTCAGCTCCATATCATAACCAAACCCACTAACCATGCATCAACTTCCTGCTTCCACATCATTGATAAAAAAATTAAGCTCTTAGTGGGCTTTCAGTTTTGACTGTATCTACTTTTCTATTGTTATCAAATTTTTTTTTTTGTTCTCTGGCGCTTTCCAGGTGATCACTGAGTATGCTGAACACCCAGAGCCTCAAAATTTATCCTCAAGGAGCTTTACCAGCAATCATTCCTTCCTTGTGAAAGCTGGTCATACAATAACTCTAATTTTGAACATATTTAAATCTATTAGAAACCCATTGCTTCATGTTTCAAGGCTGATTTTTTTTAATGCTGTTAGAGGATTTTAGCATGAGCTTTTAGATTTTTTCAAGTGCAAAAACACCATACCATCTGAATCGGTTACTGACTGACAGGTTCATCAAGTCCTTCTAGAAACTCAGATAAATGGGAGGCATAACTTCCTCCTCCATAATCCATATTCACTTTTCCCCTATGTACGATATACAATAGATGTATGTACATGTTCTTTTTAAAAATAGAACTTCTATTGATTTATCTAGTATAGAAGTGAGAATTACTGGTCTGTATTTTTATGAATTTGTCACAGAGCCTTTCAGAAAATATTAGTGTATTATTTACTAATTTCCATTTTTGTAGTATTAGAACTCACTTTAAAGACAATTTACACATCACAGTTAATTGTTTAGCAATATCCTGTTTTGAGATTCACTAGTTTTATGTGTGTAATTTGATTCTATGTATTGTTTTTTTCCCTACGTTCTCTAAAAATAGTTTTATTTCAGAAGTTTCTGCGTTAAAAAAGGCTCCACTCTAGGCTTTCCCTTAACCTTTTCATAATAAATAGTTATTCAATACTTAAGCCAAAGAACTGATTTATTTTTCCAGCTGGGTGTGGTGGTGCATTCTCCCCCCTCTCCTTTCCAGGCTGCACTGCGATCTGAGAAATGCTTGTTAAGCCTCAGCCTTGATGAACAGCACCTGGGATCAGCTCTTCTTGAGCTTATCAGAATCACTGTCTGCTCCCAGCAACTGCTGCTGTCTAACGAGCTCATGTCTTCCTTATGAACAGCCTTGGAAACTATTTTTCTTGCCTGAACAGTATAACATTCCTGTTCTCACACTTTCTTTGAAAGTGCTGACCCAAACTGTGGCCAGGATGAAACATTGTTATGACTAAAGCCCACTCTCTTGCAGCCCTATAAACAGCAGTCCAAAACGAGACCCTTTGAGCTCTCCTGGGCTGCAGCAGGCTTTGACCAGCAACCTCCCTCCGAGTGGGACACCTCTCAGAGCCAGAGAACTCTCAAGTTTGTTGTACTTGGAGGACTGTCAAACAATGAGGAGTCCTGGGCCAATACCCTCACTCCTTGAGGTCCGACCCTTTGCCCATTGGGAGATGCAAAGGCACCTGAAGTGAGTATTTCACTGACCTCTGAGGGGAATTTTTCACAGGTACCTTGCTTGCACTGACCCTTTCTCTGTGTGCATGCACGAGCACATATGCTATAGCAAATCTGGGAGAAATGCTGCTTTCTTAGACGTCTAAGTAAGTCAGGCCTGTAAGTAAGCTTGTGACTTATTACTTAACCTTACTTAAATGCTGCTAAGTGTTGTTCTTTTGTCAAATTGCT
>VZRJ01001119.1:0-54346 GCA_013397565.1 Ptilonorhynchus violaceus | reverse complement strand
GGGAGCCGCCGCCGCTCCCGCCCGCCTTCCCCGCTCCCCATTCCTGGTGTTCGACTCCCCCTGCAGGGCGAGCCGCGGCCCCTCCGCGCCTCGCCTGCTCCAGGCGTGTTTGCTCCCTGTCCTCTGCGGTTCCCCACCATTCACAGCCGCGTTCATCACGAGTATCCCGCTGAAAAGGCTCTTGAGCAGTAACACTGCACTTTTATCGCAAGAGCAACCGTAACCTCATCATCACTTACTTTCCTCTTCCTCAGCATTTTACAGTTTCAGCCCATTTCTTTATGGCTCACAGGTGCTTCCAGAGATCCTATTTTCTCCTTCCCTCCCTTCCTGGTACACCCCCTCCTCCTGCACTGCTGCCTCCAGCACACCTCCCCATCATCCCTCTCATCACTGCTCTACGGCAAGAGCTGAGGGGCACAAATGATATTTTTGTCGCTCCATGAAGTCTGACATTTGAATTGCTTCACAACCTATATCAAAGCCAGAAAATGGCATTTTCAGTTTTTTCTTGACATGAATAGTGAGAGAAAAGGGAAATTTTGAAACATCTGTTTGAGTATTTCCAATGAAAGTAAAACGTAGTTTGACATCCAAATGCAGCTTGCTTCAAATGCTTTGTAATTTTTTTTTTTGCATTAAACTGCATTTCTCTGTAATAGTGTATTGCCCCATGGGAGGAATATTCTCCTGTTTAATGCCCCATCTTGCCTATGGAGCCATCTTCCTGGCTGAACATCTTTCACAAAGGCTTCAGAGTTCTCTGACTTCCTGCCTGCCCCGGCAGCTTGCTTAGAGGAAGGTCTGTGCCTCAGAAGAAGAAGATGGTGTCCCTCAGGCACTTGGTAGAGGGCAGCTGCAAGGATGGGGATGAGGGCCTGAGCTACTCTCCTCCAAAGTCAACACAGCAATACAGAAATGCAAGGCCATGGCTTTGGTGAATGGATTGAAGCCCCCGTGTTTTAACCCAGCTAAAAACCTTGATTTATTCCAATTTGGTTCCATAGATCATTTCAACTTTGTAGACACTGTTTTCTTCCCAAAAATTCATTGATGTAGAATATTCCCAAGGTTTCCTCCTCCTCGTCGTATCAAATGTTGGCCTCAGCCCTGGGCAAAGAGCAGGCAGTGGTGAAGATGGATGTGGGGATGGTTTCCCGCTGAGGGTCCCTTGGGGGAGTACGGCCCTGAGCTCAGCCACCATCCCAGCCAGGCCTTTTAGGCTGGGAAAGGGCTGAGCCGGGGTCCGGACTGGGCTGAGGGTACAATGTACCTGCAGCGAAGCCTCTGGCAGGGATCAAGAAGAAGGCTCTGGAAATGAATGCCAAAGAGCAGGGGGTGCCTGTCCCCCAGCCCTCTCCTCAGGTGGGGAGCAAGATGGCCCCCAGCCGGCCCAGCCTCCATTTGCAGTGGCACAGCCCAGGCCGGGCAGGGTTACACACACCCTGACCAGCCCTGCTCCCCTAGCGCTGCACACACAAGTTGGAAGTCCAGTGTCCTCTATTAAATACTTTCAAAAAACTATAGTTCTTAACAGCATAGTCATCAATGTGAGCAACACTCCTGGGCCTGTCCAAGAGGGATTTCAGCTCAGTTCATGTTGCTTATAAACATAAACAGGAATGAGCATTTGTAAATCTACTGCGCAACATCAAATGAGTCAAATGAGAAACATGCCTGAGCAATTTTATACACTGATAAATTCTGTGGTCCAAGGTCTTTGCCTGTATTTCAGGTACATTAGTAATACTACCTATTATCTCTCGAGCCACTGAAAAATGAATGCAGGCAAAGCAAGTTTTCCATGGTTCACCTGGTTAATCAAGGGTTTCCTAATACACAGAGTTGTTTTCGGCACTCGAGTATCATCTCAGCAGTAATAAATTTTACACGACAACATTTTCAAGCTTTTATGGTTTTCAATTTACAAAAGACTTCATAAATATGAATATATTCACTGTAAAAAATGCTAATGTGAAGTAGCCATTATTCATATTGCACAGAGGGAGAGGCTGAAGCATAATGAGATTTACCAACTTGCCAGCTCTCATCCTTCCCTGAGCAGGACTGGTGCCCAGGAAACCAGGCTCTTTGGACTGTACTTCAAACATGGGACCATGTGCACCATACACACTTTGCTCTTTTCTGGGGAGAAAAGAGGGCAGCAAGACACAGTGGGGGCTTGAGGGGTCTCTGTGACCTGGAATTGGCATGTCCGTTCTGGACTTTGTGTTTCTTCAAGCAGTCTCTAGGTTCTTGGCCTTTCCCAGCCTTCTTACAGCCTCTGTGTCCAGCCTCACTCCTTGGGTGGTTTATTTAGGCTATGGAGTTCCTTGAAGAACAGTCACTGTTTTAAAAGTGGCTGGCACATTAATGTCTCAGTGCAGATCAGAAACCCAAAGTAATGCACTCAATGTATAGCAATATATTAGTTTCTTCAGAAATGCTCTCATTAGACCAGTGTCTGAGTTCAAATGTTGTTTCTACTAATGAACACACCAGTAACAGTGAGAGCCATAGCCCAGAGACTTGCAGGAGTTATCGTTTCAATTATATACATAAAATATATATATTTGGACCTGTTCTAGTCCATAGTGAAAGCCCATGCCAGAATCAGAAACCAGCAGTCACTCTTAAAAATATCACTGGTACGAAAAATAACATATCTTGGATGTTTTAAACAGCAGATCACCTTCTCAGCATCGCTGACTTTTGTTTCTTTTAATTCTTTTTATCATAGTTATTATTATTACTGCTGTTGTTATTGTTATTAATTCTTTCACTTAATTATATCATACTTGCTTTCCTCCCCAAGAGTCCTGTTCTTGATACTTCAAGACTGACCTTTGGCACCGTAGAAATAGGGAAGAACATATTCCTCAGACAGTTTCTGATAAAACTTTTATTTTCATATATGTGAGGCATCTCCATGGATAATGAGCATACCATCGTGCTTTGGTACATATATGGTAAAACGTTTTGTCAAAGTAGGACCTACAAAAGCTATTTACAGTCCTTATTTTCATCTGACTGACCATTTCTTCTTTCATCTAATGAGATTTTTATGCACTCTTGCACATTCCTCTTCAAATGTAAGTAGAAGGGGTATGATGCACTATTTTACAATTTTGAATGTCCAAACATTAGATGTCTCTTTGAAATTAGTTGAGTGTAATTGAGGTACAATCATTTGAAATAAGACACTTTTTCTCACCTGCTTTGATAAGTGTTTTGTGTAGGACGAATTGCTTCAGATGATTCTATGCATAAATACAATCAGCACTCTCTGAAAGTGTTGCTAAAAAAAGTTACATGTAACGATGAGACTTACGATTGCTTTAAAGTAGTTTATACAGTCATCTGAGTAACTTCTGTCTGACAGCAAATATGCCTGAAACTCCACACCTGAGTGGAGATGGATGCCTGCATGTAGTGAAACCTGGTGTGCCACCAGCAAAGATCTCACACAGGAGAGCACCTCTTTTTACTGCTGTGCTCTCAGTTCCTGCCATGTAAGAGGTACCACTGTGAAAGCACAGGATCATCTGCCTTACTGCAGCGCTTGTTAGATGTGAGTGTATAATAAAAGTCACAACCTAGCCTGCAGGCAACTCAGAAAAATTTACAATAGTATTTACTGTTCTACAGTTGGCATTAACCCTAGGTACTGCATTCTGCAGTCAGGAAAAACACACTGACTGCACAGACACAAAAGAGAGTTTTAACTGCAGAGGGCATGAAAGAGCTACTGAAGAGCAGAGTGTTTTACTTCCAAGGCATTACCTGCTACAAATTTGATTTTTTTCCACACTGAAGATCTAGAATATCACATTTTTGTCCTGAAAGATTCTCTGAGGATCCATCTGAATGTTTTCTTGTGGAAAAATACAAACCTAATAAAGAACATAAAGTATCAGATTCATTCTAAAGGATATTTCTTTATGATAGTCATGGACTAGAAATCATTCTGTTATCCTCACTGAATCTAGTGGATGTCACTTCTTACTGAGGTTTTCTTTCCCATTTTACTGCACGCTCAAAACCAGTTTTATTTTTAATTTGAATATGAGATTGGTAATGTTGGATGAGCTTACATTTACCTGTTTCCCTCTTAATGCCATTTTGAAAACCCCCAGCCATTCATTAATGGTCACTTGAGTCATTGACCACATCTGTCACAGTGCGGTACAGCTATTTTCTAAAGTTTTTCTGAAGCCTCTAAAGCTTTAATCAAATTTGGCTTAAGATTCATAAAAATAAAATAATAAACAAGAGAAAAAGACCTGAGATTTTCACTAAAGTACAAACTTGCATTCAAAAAACCCACTTGAATATTCATAATTTGAACACAGAATTGTCTAGAACTAGCCCATTTTGTCTGTAATTTAGGGGTTTCCAGAAATCTGAAACAAATCTCACTCAGTGGTTGTTTTGAGAGGAATGAAAAAGGTCTGCAAAAACCACTACCAAGAATCCAGCCTGAAGCAGGTACATGTTGGCAGGAGCCGTCCCAGACGATAACAAATGCTTTGCCATCCTCCATCCACACAACCTGATTAGCATGAATCCCCATATTTCCACTAACCCACATGGTAAGGGTGTTTTCCAGCCTTCTTTTGAAGGTAGCTGCATCTTTGTTTTTCACTTTGTAGTCATCAGGGCCGATGTGGGGCCAATAGCTGCAGAGCTGACACCATGCTCAGTGTTTTTTCAGCCCATCTCCACTGCTGGGAATCAGCGAAGATGGAGAGAAAAATATTGGCTCTTCCTCTGCCATCAGCAGTGTTTGTCAGTAGTTACCTTGGGGAAAAATTTGGATAAAATATTGATGGACACCAGCAGAGGGTGCATTGCTGCCACTGTAATGACCGTTCTTGTACTGTAAGTAACCATAAGTAACCATGGTGCAGCAAACTTTGGGGCAAATCCTGCACATTCCAAGTCTGCAGAGCTGCCTACACAAAGGTGCACAATCTAAAGCAGGATTAAAGACCAAAGTCAATGAAGCCCGTTGCTTTAAAGATGAAGAAAAAGCCAAACAACCAAGGAGAAGTAATGTGTGTTTTCTGCTGTGCACTCCAGGCATTTTGCAGCTTTTCTTGAAATATCCATCATAAAAGTGCTTCTTTGATCTGCCGTAAGCAGCCACTCCCAGAAGGGGTGAGAGACACCTCGTTTCCTTCCTTCCTTTTCTTATCCTGACCTACCAGTCTGGAATGCAGTTCACCTCTGAGCATTTTCAGATGTATCATTTTCAGAGAGGTTTGCATGTCACAACACACAACGGGGCTTACTTTACTGCTCACAAAGCCAGGACATGACAGCCTGAAGAGAGGAGCCACATCCAGCATCTGACCCTCCTGCACTTCACCCACTCATATACGCCCTTGTCTGCAGAAGGGGCACAACAGTGTTTGAATAACACTCACCCTCAACACAGCCAGGACCCAAGACTGCAAAGTTAAGAAAACAGTGCCCCACGGTTCAGTTGAGTCACAGTTTAGGCAAATCTGTGATTCTATTGCTGCAGCCCTATGTGCTTCTGGCAGATCCCTTTGCAGCAGGAATCACAATGTACATCCTCCCCCAAAGTCATCCCACCTGGTGACTCCGGGGAGAGCTAGCCACTTTTTGCAGGGTTAGTTTCCAGACAGATAACAGTTTTTCAGCTTCCTCATCTGAATTTCTACACAGCAGCACAACCCTCAATGCTAGCATAAGAAGAGAGGGACAAAATACAGTGTCCAGAAGAGGCCAAGGCTTTTTCTAGTACTGCACAAAATCATCCTTTTAGGCTTACTGTGCTGTCACTAGATTCAGAGTGAGTATTCAGAGATTTCAAATTCTGAACTGCCCTTCACAAGTGCCCCTATAACCCCACGTACCACAGGCATGTGGGTGCTTAAGCTGGAGTCACAACCAAATTCCAAAACATAGTTGGCATTAATCAAGACTGTAATGTTCCCCACCAAGTGGCAAGGGAGCTGAGCACAGTGTAAATACACGCTTAGAACTGCAGCACAATAAAAACAATGATGGCAATAATAATAATAAGCCCCCAGCATAATCAGTATGGTTATGTGTGGGTTAGCTGAAGATGGCCGGAGGGAGGAGATGCCATGCATTCTTGAGTGCACTGCAAGGAAATTTCAGTCCCATTGACTTCAGTGGGGCTTCAATGAGGCCATGTCTCTGCTGTGGAAAGGAACCGCTTAACATAGCATCGTGGGGTTCCTTGCTCTTTGTTTCTGAGCAACTCCTGGCAAAGCAACCGGTTACTAAGTGAAAACATACTTTTTCCAGTCACCAGGACTGCAAGCCATACCTGGATTTGGCTTCTTTCACTTTTTGTTGTTGCTGCCATTCTGATAGATTTGCAAATCTGGCTCCTTGACTAGGTGCTGACTTTACAAACCCACGTTTGGCTACTGAAGCAGGGGAAGGGGGGGTCTGACCTTGGGGCGGATTATTTCCCCTGCAGTGGGCTGGCTCTGCTTACAGCTTGACTCCAGCTAATAGGCGGCACTCAGTGTCAGCCCAGCAGCTGCCATGCAGGAGGTCTGTCCCTTCGGGCAGCTGCTGCTCATCTGCCGGCAGCTGGCAGCGGAAGTGACATCTGGTTTTGGTCCCAGCTGTGAGCAGCGCGGAGGTGCCAAAGCCCAAACGCCTCAGTTCTCGATCCAGGAGCGAGGAAGGGTTTCTGATGCCAGACCACGGCCTGGCTTGCAAGGGAAGGGAGGGGGGGGGATCGTCTCCTTCGACGATGGTGGGCTGGGAGGAATGGAAAAAGAGTGAAAAATACGGAGAGAAAGAATAAGCAGCAGACGTAGGGGAAAGGACGGGAAAAGAGTGAAGAAGACAGGAACGGCTGAAATGAAAAGGAAGTATGAAATTTGAAGTGTCCAATCTGAGGCACAGAAACAAAAGGAAGGAGGCAGAGTAATGAAAAAGAAAGAGATGCAGTAGTAACAAACAAAAAACCAAGGGAGACGATTATCTAAAATGGCTGCTGAATAAGAAAATGCCTTATTTTCAGAGCTGCCATCTGAAGTGCTACTGAACCTGGAAGGCATTTCTGCTTGCAGCCCTTAGCCTATTGTGCCATTCAAGGGGTCTCCCCTGCAGGTTTTGCCATCTGGAGGAGCTCTGGTATATTCTCTCTTGCCTCCTGCTTCTCTGTGCTATTTAAATTCACATCACTTTCTTCTTGTCCAAGTCTCTTACTCTCTCATTTATCTTTGTAACTGTGTTATACTTCTGTGTTATAGTTCTGGCATTTTAACTGAATAATAATTTTAGTTTCTGAGACAGGAATAGGTGCAGGATGAAGGACAAGATCCATTTCAATCTAAAGATTGAAAAGCATACTTAAATTAACCTTGGAATAAATATATTAAGAAATGCCACTTTGCTCCCCAGGTTGGTGTGGGAGGCAAGTGACTATATCCTATCATGGAAGTATTTCCACAGTTGGGACTGTTTCCTCAGCACAGGTGCTAAAATTGTGTTTCTTAGATCTCTAAACTAATTGAGTATTCCTGGAAGAAATAATGAAGGAAAATGTATATTTAACAAGTGCTTTACAGCCCTGTCAATCAAAATCAACCTACACTGAAAAAATGCAGTGTCAGTGACTACTTCTTTTCTTTGGTGCTTGCCAGAAGCACAAGATAAGCTGAATTGTGGTAAAAAACTGGGCTGGAGAATGGGCTGAGGCAGACAGATGTCATAAAAAATTACCAGACTGAAGTTGAAAGTGCAGGCATTGGGGCACAAAGATTTGAACCCATTTTCACACTTTGCCTTGGTATCTCATTGTAGGCACCCAGAGCAGGGCATTAGTCACTGAACTATGTGCCATTAGAAATCATTCAAAATCAAGTGCAAAAGATTGGATTGATTGAGTTGGGGAGGCATAATGGAAGCAGTTTCTTAAGTCTCTCGAAATTAAACTCTACAAGACTGGCCTTAAACATAACTGTAGTTACAGTTGGACTTCTTTTCATATGACAATTACATATTTCTATAACATAAAGATAAGATATATATTTATACCTTAAAAATTCATAACAGATTTTACCAATGGGAGCCCTTGAAGGTACTGCTCCTTTTAAAAGTCTCAGCAGCTCTCCCTGTTTCAGTGAAAATTAGCTGTGATTTTAATAAGTGATCTTTGAAACAAACAAGAGGAAAGTCCTCCAAATACCATTCTATCATTACCTACACAAGTAGAAAAACTGACCATCTAGTAAACCATACATCTGAATTAATCAATCTAGTAACTAAATACTGGGTTGTTTTTTTCCAGTCAGACAGGAATAAGATTAGTGCACCTGGCATATAGACCAGGGAGAATAATCAGCAATCTTAAAAACCATGAGGTTGAGGCAGTGAGAAATGGCAAGTGTCCAAAGCAGGGAGAACAGAGCAAACAAAATATGACCCTTCTCTGGTGGAGCGACCTACAGATAGAAAAAGTTGCTGTATCCGCAGAAGTTGCCAAGCACTAATTGGAAACCTCACATGTCTTTGGAAGCTTCTCTTTGGATGGCAGCTAGAACAGCACTGTGGAGATGATGAGACTTTGGTATCACATAGAAATACAAATTCTAATGTACGAAAGGCTCTATGGCATTCAGAAACTTTTTGTTCTGCAGCCTACATTAATAATCAAGATGAGCTCAACTAAAGTAGGCTCTACTATCCACTGATTGATGACAACAGGTTACATCTCTCTTTCTCTTTGCTTTTTGGTACGGTTTTGGGGTTTTTTTTGTTTATAATGCCACCATCTTCTATCCTTTTCATTTCTTCTTTAGATATCATCAAGCCATGTTTTTTTCAAGCTAGGTTGTCTGAAAAGCTAAACAAACTAATTAGAAAATCTTCTACCTAACTGACTGAAGACAAACAAAGTAATTTAAGTTTCAGATTTCGCATGAAGTGGGTCAGTTTCAGTATACAAGTCTAATTCACTTAACTTTGCAGTTATAAAAAGCATTTCTGGGGCCACATTCTGCATTCTCTTTTCTGATGAACACTACCCAAGGAATACTAATTAGAGTGCTTGAGGAGTAAGGTAAGCAAGGCTGGCAGAGTCTGAGCTTTTATTTACTCTCTGTTATCTCTGTCCAAATGTTCAAAGCAATATGGGTGGGGACTGATTCACTAGTTAAATTCAAAACAGCATGTGTGCACAAAAGGCTGCCAAGTTTCTCATCTATACTGCTATTTGTGAGAAGCTATGCACAGACAAAAAACAATCAGCCAGTTTCTTAATTTCATTTTATATCTTTATTCCCATTGTAAGTACTAACAATCACCCAAAAACCCATTTAAATTTTGTTTGGATACACAATAGCATTAATCACAGTTCAGTTTATTTTTTGGATTTTTTTTACTGCAGTTCTAGTATTTCGTGATCTATTTTAGTACTTCTGTTGTTGGTGTATTTGCTTCCAGGAAAATAGATTTTTCAGTTTTTGTAGATTATTTTCAAAGATTGCTAAAGATTTAAAAGCCATAATGCAATGATTAACAGTACATTAATAGAGTTTATTATCTTTCATTTAGGATTAGTACTAAGTATATTGGACAACTCGAAACTTACTTTTTGTTCTGCACTGTCTGTTCTCTTTTTAAAATAAGTCCATAAAGAACTATATTTTTTTTAATTACAGCAGTTCATTGCAGTATCATTTTTAATTGGATTGAAATCCTCTGAGGAGAATGAGGTAAGTAAAACAACCCTAAAAAATAAAAGGTTCTGTTTAAGCAAATGATGTTACACACAAACCAGTATTAAGGCAGTATCACAATGTATAAATTAGAGTGGATAGAAAACATGAAACATTTTCTAAATTCACCTGCTTATTATTTGGGGAAAACACATCACAGATTTCATTCTAGTCTTCAAGCAAAGAAGAATCACAAAATACAGTCAAAGAGACATCTTTCATCATGTCTTTTAAAAGCCTGTGAGATGAATTCCTTCATCAAATTTATCAATGTAAAAGCAAATTCAGAAAACTTATTTATAAGAGCTGTCCTGTTAAATAATGCATACAAGTAATAAATTCTTTAGTTCTTCATTTATTTGTGTACTCTGTGTATGAACAGACGTGAATATATGTATGAATAAAATATGCCTATTGTATAGCCACTCACAGAGCTACTATGAATGCTTATATTGTACAATGTCAGAAAAGGACAAATTATTAATCAAAGCAGAGAGGAGAAAAAAGCAAAGAAGAAAGCAGATGAGGTACAAGAACTTTGTTAGTTGTCTTTGCATGACTTGTGTGTGGAAGAAAATGCCTGCTTTGGATAGAGAACCGTAAGCTAACAACTCTTTTATCATGCAATGAAGGAAGTTTGGGACCAAGATCAGCTTCTAAAAGGGATTTAAATCAGAGATATAGATAGTCACATGAAGGGAAAGAGGAAGGGGACCAAGAATGGAGCTGGTTATCCTAAGTCTTGTATGACCACCAGAGAGAGTGGAATATGGTGGAAGTAAGAGGGGGCAATGCTGTTGTTAGAGGGAAACTTGCTGAACTGACAGTGATAGACTGAATCAGGGACTCATTGGACACTTCTGGTGGGGGTACTTCTCCAAGACTTTATTCCAGCCACAGCAGGTATGTAAGACATTAACCTAGTCCCTTCAAAAATTTCAGGAGAGATGGAATTCCTGGGTCTGATGCGTAGGGAAAGACAGATGTTTTCAGAGACTCTGCTTGGATTGCTTCTAGTGGTTTTGATACCTGGAGATACCCCACATAATAATCATTCACCATTTCATCTTCCTGTCGCAATTGTCCACACACGATTATCAATGTAGCATATTTTTGAATTCATTATACTTAGTCTCTTCACTACTATTTCCTACATACATATGCTAACCAGCAAGAGATGAAAACTGTATTCTTAGACGTGAGTTAACAGACTCTTCCTATTTCGGTGGAGCTACAGGAGCTAGTTCTGAATGATGGCACATGGGCACTGGAAGAAGTGTAGCACCAAAGAGGCTACAGCCAGAGCATACTGCATCTGGAAAACTGGGGATTAGCACCTCGTTGTACCCATGCACATCTTTTCCTGATTTGAGGTTACCTTCATTCCATGGAGAACAGGTACCCAACGTTTCCAACACTTCCTTCAATATGCATTTCTCTTGATGTCAGGAAGACTACACCCTATAATGAACTCTACATTCACCAGTAGGTATTACAGCAGCAATTTTAAAATAATTTCATATAAAGTAGATGAGCTGTGCTTTAGGGTTAATTTCTCTGAAATAAAATTTCAGTCATGCAGTCCTAGAGTACAACAGACACACACAGTAAAGACAATTCTGCATGAATGCTTTGGTGTCCTCTGTGCACCTTTTTAAATGATCAGTACCTTAAAAAACATTTCAGTATCATTCCTCACAGTATATATCCAGTGTATCTCAGAATTATTTGTATTTCCTTTTACACTTTATACATAATATTAGACTTGTATTTTAAGTATCAAAAATATGCTGTTAAAGGATCTTAATAATAAATGGCATAAATCCAGAGTTTTCATCAAAGAATTAAATGACCTTTGGTGAACAGACGATGAAAAAGTAACATTTCCAAAAGCTACACATGATTTATGGTCTTATGCTACCAACAGCTGGCCAATCAGCTCCGGGTTTCTGTCCTTTATTAATGCCATGATAAGAGCAGCAGCAGAATTTACTGTCTCCTGAAGCAGCAAAGGGTCCTGGAACAAAAAAAAAAAAAAGGGAGAAGGGAAAACAATATGTTTACAAAAAAAAGGAAAAAGTAAATATTTAAAATCAATTTTCAAGTATGCCAAATTACCACATGATAAAGCCTTTTATTTGTACTTGTTAGAAGAAGAACTTCTAAAACTTGTGTTTTAGGGAAGCATAACTTCATAGTAATAACCATTTTCTCCAATCTCCTTGACGCAAAACTGCTAGAATGCCATCTACTCAGAGACCAACAGAAAACTTTATTCTGTCACCTCCTTCCTAACTGACTTAAAATCTAAAAGGTAGTAAAAATGTTGGGGTTGAAAACATGGAACAAAATGGAGGATTTAATTGAGTAGCATAGTTAAAGACCTGCAACTTTAGGCACGTACTGAATCCCATCTGTAGTCTACCAACTACTTAAATTCACAAAGGCATTTAAGCACTGGGACTTCACTGGTTTACGCTGATCTTTGTATCAAGTAACTTTAAAAAGTAGTCTGGTTTTGAAAGGCAAGTATAGAAACGAACACAGGAAGCAGTAATAAAATGAGACATTGATAATTGAGCACTCCAGCTTACATTTGAAACAGTCTTTTGTCTAATTACCAAGTTTTCTTAATTGTATTGACTATAAAAGGTTGGCCTCTTGCTACCAGTAACATATCCACTTGCACACTGGGAAAATAGCAATAGGTGTAGCCAAGTATGGAGACATCCCTGGAGGGAGAAATAGGAGGGAACAATTTCTGTGAAGCAACAGAGAAAAAGGAAGGTCTACAAAACTCAAGGATAAGGAGAATTTAAAAGTTATAAATACAGAAGGGGAGCTACAAAGAGAAATTAAGAGTCCTTCTCCATAGCCATGATGGATAAAACTGGAAGCAATAGGTTTTAACGGTGAGGACTGGTATCCAATGGAACAGATTATTGGACAGATCAAGGAAACTCATCATGACAGTCCTGTAACATGAGACTCACATCCATGTAAAATGGGATACAGATACAGCTTCCTGCCTGGAGTAGGAGGATGGAGCAGTTTGATTCTACATGTTTTCACCTCTTTTTTTTAAGACGCTGCATGAAAGAACAATTTGTAGAGAACACTTAAGGAACTTGGACTAATGGATAAAGATGATACTGTGTCCACAACTTATACAAAAACACAACATCAAAACTTGCTTTTTAATAAATAAGGCAACTGCTGAAGGGACCTACCTATTCAGCAAGCACAGAGGGGAGCTGGAGACTAAGAAGTTGCAATTGAAGGAAAAGCTGAAAGGGAAAAGGGGTCCCTGGCACACTCTTAATGTGGAAGCAGGTCCAGAGGAGAGCCACAAAAAATGATGAGAGGGCTGGAGTATCTCTCCTATGAAGAAGGGCTGAGAGGGCTGAGTTGTTCTGCTTGGAGAAGGGAAGGCTCTGGGGTGACCTTATTGCAGCCTTTCAGCACTTAAAGGGGGCCTACAAGAAAGACGGGGTCAGATCTTTTAGTAGGGTCTGTAGTGACAGGACAAGGGGTAATGGTTTTAAACTAAAAGAGAGTCAATTCAGACTAGATATAGAGAAGAAAGTTTTTGTGATGGGGTGGTAAAACACGGGAATAGGTTTCTCAGAGAGGTGGTGGATGCCCTATCCCCTGACACATTCAAGGTCAGGTTGGACAGGGCTCTGAGCAACCTGATCTAGTTGAAGACGTCCCTGCTTACTGCAGGGGGTTGGAGTAGGCAACTGACCTTTAAAGGACCCTTCCAAACCAAACTATTCTATGACTTTATAATAATGCTCTTATTAACTTTGTAATTTATACCAGAGAGGTAACTGGATCGAATTAGAAATAGCTAGTTTATAACTGATTCTTTTATCAGTTCTGAAAAAATTATGTTTGTATTTGACTAGAATTTTGTCCTAAATGTCATCAGATAAGTAAGTTACACTTTGTAACCCCACAAAAGATTACATTACTCACAAATTCATGGTATATATTCCAATATGCAGTAAAATTCTTTATTAGAGTTCTAAAAAACTCTGGTAGAATAAAAATGTTCATGACGCGTGTCTTGCCGTTCACTGAGCAACGCCCTCTATCAGTGAAGCAGGGAGTGCAGAAGTGTACTGAGGTCCCGCTCCTTCAAGGCCTTTTGTCATGGACCAAGGGTGCAAAGGCGAACTCAGAATCCACTACTCTGGTTCAGTAGGACATTCACTCCCTCATTTCCCATAGGTATAAACTGCTGGATAAAGTACAAAGAGAGTGGAAGTTGTGCACACACCCACTCAGACGGCAAACACTGCACTCGCTTTCAAGATCGAGCCACACATTTTTTGCTATTCAGCAATGCCAAATTTCCTTGTGCTCTTCATCACTTTTTGTTCAGTTTATCTCAAGAACTACTTCACAATTACAGACACTGTTTTCCAAATGGGCTTCCAGCCATATCTGAAGTTGGCTGGAGGTGTATAGTATTTCTTTTTTTTCCGTTTCACAAAAAGAAATAAAATACACCTGGCCAGGAATGCTCTTAAATGTTTCTCCCAATAAATCTTTCCACATCCACTGTTGGTTACTGGATTCAGTACACATTCCTTTGCAGTAATAAATTATTTAAGTTTTTGAACATAAAAGGAAGCAAGAGAAAGAAATTTAACTTCCACAGGACAGATTGAAAGTGACACCATAAGATTCCTTTAGACTGAAGAAAGTATTTTCTAAAGCTAAACCTAAGGCTTTAGTGCTAATTTCCATGTTCTGAAGGAAAGACATGCAAGGAATTATGAGTAATATTTGTAAGGCAGGCAATGTGGCAGAGTAATGCGTACAGAAACCTGCATGCAGAAGTGGTCTAAAAACCACACTGAAGCTGACTGCTGAATTGAAATTGGTTCAAAACCAGAAACACAATAAGTAAGCAGCACAAATTAAAACTGCAAACTTTACAGTTACTTCACTTCTAATAATCCGATTATTAATACTATCATAACTATTCAGGAAATCTATTGGCCCCTGTGTAGGATTCGTCACCGTAAGCCTGCTTTTTGGAAATAACCAGAAATGTTTTTCCTTAAGAGAATATACATCATCTTATTTAAGGTAACAATGTAATAGCAAATATATTCTTAATTCTTAGTACAGTTACAGTTGATGATTTAATGACCTCGTGAAGTACATACTGAGAATTTCAATAGGTCAATACTTTAAAGTATATATCATAGGGATTACTAAATTAAGATTTATGCTGTTGCTTCTTCCCAGTAACATTGTCCCATTCTGATCTCAGGGTCACCCATTCATTGAAGAGTGTCCAGCACCTGGGCCCAGGAGCCAGCCTCTGAGTGCAGAAGAAATCAGTGCCACAGCGGTCAAGTATTTGCTGACTCTGACTTGCTTTACTCTCACAGCCACAGTCTTACTGGAAGGAGATAGTAAATAACATTATGAACTGGACTCTTCCAGGAATTTCAAAATCATTGTATATCCTGTATCTTTCTGAGAATCAAAATTCAATCTTATGCTAGGAATCATTACTGAGGTACCTGATGGTCATTGCCTGGGCATATATTAAAACTTTTGATGATTATTTCTTTTCATTATCACCAAAAAAAAAAAAAGGAAAAGAAAAAAGAAGAGAGGACAGAAAAAGAAATTTTAGCAACTGAAAGGTAATGCATTGCTCAAAGTGAAGGCATAACACTGACTGATGCAACAGCTAAATTATATCTTAGGTATTCTTTGTCTCCTCTGAATCCTGCTAGGACTTTATTTCGGTTTAGGCCATTACTGTGCCTGTAAGTGGATGTCTTCAATGTAATTTGGACACCAGCGGTTTTTATACAGAATATTAAAAAGAATCAAAATGACAGAATTCAACAACAACCCAGGAAAGGAAAAGAATCCTGTGGGTCTTTATTAAAGTTAAACAAACAATTGAAGCCAAGTCCCCTGGCTATACCCTTAAAACACCCATGTTTTTGACACTGCAATGTTATTTCTGGCAACTGTGCTGATTACAGCTGATAGTGCCTACAGGGAAACTTCAATAAGGATGCCAGGACAAACTTAATCTACCACACCTAGCTCCATTGCACATACACATATAATCTTCTTTTATATTCAATGGCATAGCACTAAATCTTTCAAAAGTCTCATTATTAGTTGCAGGAAGTCAAATAATCAAGCAGAACCATGTCTTCACATGTCTAATTGCCTGTTTGCCTATATTGTAACCATGATAAAACCCAGGATGTCAGAACAGGAGGATCAATACAAATCCTCATGCAGCCCATAAGAGCTCTCGCACGTTACTGCCCACCCACTGCTCAGCGCTGCAAATTCCAAGCACAGAACATCCTTTGGCACGCCAGTCAGTGAGTGCACATCCCTGCACACACTGGATGGATCAAACAGGAATCATTCTTTTCCTCATTAACGAAATCCTTAAAAAAGACTGTGACCTTTAAACAAGACTTGGAGGCAGTAATGACTTTAATAGATTAATGAATGAAGTTCCACATGATCAACTGGTGTGCCGTGAACTCCCCCCAAACCATTGTGATATTCACTGTCTGTTCATTTCATCCAGTTGATTTAAATGATTCTCCTGTAAAAAGAAAAACCAAACTCCCCAAACATTTCTTGGCCATTAATAAATAGAATTTTTCATTGTTTGAACAGATTATTAACTACGTTTATAAGCTAAAACCAAAACTTTTACCACTTTATATTTATGTACTTTGGAAAAGAAAGTACTCAGAAATACTGCCAACCTTATAAACCATAAATCCACATAACAGCACTTTGATTCCAAAATAAAACATCCACTTTGTCTGTTATTAAATAGTAAAAATATTCCAATGTAACCATATTGTGTGATGGCTGTAACTCAGAATTTATTTGATGTAAAGTTTCTGACGGTAGGGGTTCTCTGGTCTGCGGACTAAGACTGGGAATGGCCACAGGGACAGAGTTAAAGTTGTGTTTGGAATATGCAATCCGACATTTTACAAATGTGCATTTATTTAAGAAACTGTGAGGATATCTGAATATTTTGTGACATTTCCCTTACGATTCATTTCCTTGCTTCAATCTGTTTAGGATTTATTTTTTTTCCCCAGCTGGAGCTTCCCATATATGCATTTCAATTTACATATGTAGTAGTTCAGTTTAAAAATAGCTTGAAAAACACACCTACCCTTTTTAGCTGAAAAAAAAAAAAAATAGAAAAAGCCTCTGCAGATATTACCTCTGTCTTGTACTGCCAAAAGAATAAAACTCCTGTGTTCCATTATTTGCACTCTGTTTTGCTGTAATATTATTTGACATTCTATTTAATATAGTTTTTTTAATTTAATAGAATTGCAGTGCTAGTCTTGATTATATGGCTGACAGAAAACCTGAAAACAGCATTTAAAGATGCTTTAAACTTAAGGAATATCAGTATTAGCATGGTTATGTTTGTACCAGGAGCAGAAAGAGGGTCAGAGCATGCACTGGCATGCCGGCATGCTCCTGCCCTTGCTGTTCCATTGTAAGCCTGCTCCCTGGCACAGTTTTGGCTTCTGACAGTTAACATGTTTCCAAACAATGGCTGGGCATGGTTCAGGGGACAGCACAGGCCAAGGAATGCTCCCAAGGGACAGGCTGAATGAAGCCACCCTCTTTTGGGAAGCAAGAACTTAGCCATATGGAGATGAGGCATGCTGTGCCTTTTAGCCCTAGGACAAGAGAACCATCCCTGGCCTTTACTTACCAGTATGGATACAGCCTAAGTACCACTGGGAAGTGACACTTGAGCCTTTCCCTCCCTACCAGATGCATCAAGAATACATAGAACCACAACCAAATAGTGCTCCCCAGAATGAGGCACAAATCCTATGGAGCTACCACATAAGCACAGTCATTAAAAAAAAAAAATTAATTACGCTGTGGACACCTTTCCCACCAAAACAGAGAAGGAGAGAAGGATGAACCACACTGGAAGACAGCAATTGTGCTCTACTGCACATTCCTGCCATCTTATGGAAAAAGGCTGGAGCCAGCAGTAGGAACTTATGCCCACTGCTCCTTTTCGCAAGCTGGGTATGGGTGCACACCAGGTACACGAGGAGACATGGGCGGAAGAGGAAAGTGCTGGAATAGTCTGTGTTCTGGCAAGCATCTTGCAAAAGACTATGTTGGCAGTAGAAGAGGAGCTGCTGTTAATTTAAAACTCCCCAGAATGCTGCAATTTATAGTAAGGCTATACAAGGTCCCTCCAAAACTGTCCTGATGTCACATACTGACTGTTTTATTTGCACTCAGAGAAACTGAGTAGAGAATCTAGCCTCAAAAACCTCAATACTTGAAATGTTCTTCTTTAATTAATACTTTTAATTTAAACAGTTGATCTGAAGATGGACTGAGGTTCTTCCACTACCAGAAATCAATCATCTAACGTTTCTTGTTTAATCACACCATGAGGAATTCATTGGTAGATTCACAAAGAAGCATTTTTTCCCCCTCAAGATATGTAGTGGCATGTATCTACATATTAAAGTAACCTCCATTTCTGTAATAGTACAAATTAATCTGAAGTCTCCTTTCTTCTTAAAATGCTTCCACATCACATTTTTTAATCCATGTGCCAAAGGATCTATTGATAAGTGACAACTCATACATAATATCAATGCAACAATTTATCTCAATAAGAAGGTAGCTATGCAGATCATTCTAAAAGATAAGAAAAGTATTTCTCTTAATATTTTTAGGTTTCCTTTCAAGTAATACATAAGTAATTAAGTTTGAGTTCAGATAGGTAGCTGGGTTCAAAATTACTCAAGCAGGTTCATAATTGAACCTCTGTACACACAACCTTTCTTTCCGAACTAAGAAAATGCAATCAATTTTTCATTAGTGGATATTCCTCAAAACAGAAATAATTTTGAAATCTAGATATTGAGGATGCAACCAGGATTGAAAAAAGAGATGAGGCACTGGAAGAACCAAGCTGTCACTGTGCTAATGTAGCTTAGCAGACACCTCCTAACTAATGAACTCTGCTGGATCTGAGTTCATTCACTGCAGTTAAATGGTCATACATCCATGCTAATCAACCCAAACCTGGATAAATTGGGTGTAAATACATGAAACTGTACTGTATCTCTCTCTCCTGTACTATTGATCGGCCATGCTTCTTATAGTTTATCCAAAGAAAATGGAGAGCCATCAACATTTAAAATGACTGTGTGGGTATACTCAGAACAGACAAATATTTTAAATCTTCTGAAGTCTGTGAGGATTAGGTCTCTAGTGTTTTTATCTTTTTACCTAAGATTCACAGATTTAAACCTGAAGGTAAACATCACTCTTTTGTTAAAAAAAGTCCAATAAAACAGCACAAACAAAAAAAAACTCAAATAGGATTCCTTTCTCTAGTATGAACAAAATAATTTTTACCATAAATCAGAAGGTTTAAAACAGCTCTGTTATCTACATGTTCTGCAGCATGTAGGTGACCAGGGTTCAGTTCCCTTCTTCAGTTCTCCAAGTCTTTTTTTTTTTAGCCTGTAAAAAACACTGTTAGCATGATCATACTGAATGATCAATAAAAATTCCTGTACCAAAAGAATTCTCTGAAGAGTTTGTTATGAAGAACACTTTCAGCACATTCAATCACTGCAGCTTATGCAAGAGTTTTCATTCAGCACTTACCATTATCTGATTGAAGCTCTTGGCAAGACTGAGTGTGCCAGCAGTGACAGGACAATGCCTGTCAACCATCTTGCCCTCTAAGCTGCTAAAAAACCTACCTAATGCTTGAGCTAGCAGCCAGTTTTGCCACCTGTATGGGACTGCTTAAAAAGTACTGGCAGAAATAGGCCATTTAACAGATGTGGTTGCCTGCAAAAGTATATTATGTGTTTGAGGTTTCTTAGAGGTGGTCTCTTAATACAGTATATAACTAAATAATTCTATGGTATGAAATTTATTCACGCTAATATATGTTACTGTGCTACCTACAGGCTCTATGAGGTATCACTGTGGTAACTTGTAAAACAAACCATAAGGGTTTTTAAGGGGAAGGAAAAAATGATTCATCAATATAGGAAACTGAAATGCTTCTGAGGCACAGGAGGCTTGCTTCTGCTCTGACAACCTGCACTCTGCCAGCTGCTGAAAATCTAAGATTTGTCTGAAGTTGAGTGAAGCTGTGGCAAGTCATTCCTTCGCTTCCAGAAAGGTGTGGATCAATCTGATAGCACTAAAAAATTCAAGTGGGAGTGGGATTTCCACACAGCAGTATCTTATAGAATCACAGAATCATAGAATATCCCGAGTTGGGAGGGACTCGCAAGGACCATCAAAGTCCAACTCCTGACCCTGCACAGGACACCCCAAGAATCACACCACGTGCCTGAGAGCATTGTCCAAACACTTCTTGAACTCTGTCAGGCTTCGTGCTGTGACCACTTCCCTGGGGAGCCTGTGCCAGTGCCCAACCACCCTCTGGGTGAAGAACCTTCTCCTGATATCCAACCTAAACCTCCTTTGACACAGCTTCAGGCCATTCCATCGGGTCCTGTCACTGGTCAGGACAGAGAGAGATCAGGGCCTACCTCTCCACTTCCCCTTGTGAGGAAGTTGTAACAACGTTTCCCTCAGTGTGTTTTTGTGGTGGATGCTTTGCTGCCTGTTCCACTGTGAGAGTCTATAAATACTTTGATGGGCTGCAGCATAAAGTTTTGCAGCCGGCCAGGAAAACACAGCAGACCCACCACACACACGGATGCAGAAAAAATGTGTTAAGTAGTGCTGGCCTCCTGCAAAACATAACACCCCAATCATGCAAATCATTTACAAACTGCTGCAGTACTCCAGGCACCAAGCAAAGATGGAGCAGCTACGGATCTGTACGAATGCATTTGACACTTGGGGCCAGTAGCAGAGCAAAAGCAGTTCAGCACTGTTTAGCTGGTTTTCTCCTATTATAAACTAAGAAATGCAGCACTTTCAAGCTCCATTTCACTCAATGACTGATGTTTTAGCCCTAGATGGCAGCAAGAAGGAAGGCAAAAATGTGTATGTAGGGAAGACAGAGAGAAGTGATGGGGGAGCAAGTTAGAAGGGGGAAAAGAAAAAATCACAGAGTTAAGAGTCTAAGTACACAACTATTTCAGCCCTCAAAATATAAAAAAATACACCATTGCTAAAGATCAGGTGAAATTATATCAATGTCAGAGGCTCTGTCTGATAGGTAAACCATGTCATATACTGCAGGTGAAATAAATAATAATTATTTAAAAAAACCTTCAAAGAACCACGTAGGACATTTCTACCCAGTGAGATCTGAGGTCATCAGTGTAATTGTATTCTAAAAGAAAAAAATAAATTACAAAAAATTACAAAACCTACCTAATGAGGACAGCGAAAACAATACAGCACTTCTTCAATAAACTTCTAGCATGAGCAAAAAGTACATATTTATTTAACATTTAACACAGTATATTTCAATATTGGAGGAATTCCTTTCTATACCGTATTACATTGACAACATAGATTGGTTGTGTCACTTTTCAAGAAAAAAATGAACACATTAGTCCACTAACATATATGTTGCTAATATGCAGTACAAGACATGAAATGCTTTAGCTATCACAGTTTACAGAATTTTGCATACAAATGTGCTGCAGCTGTTCCATATACTTTGTGACATAGAATTTGTGATTGTGACTACCAGCGTTATAAAAAAAGGACTGGGCAACTTTAAATTAGTGACTGTAACAAAATGGAGGTTTTTTTAAAAGAATGAGTTTGAATATCCTGAGGGATGCTAAAAATCAGTGAACAGGAAATGTGAGCATTTTTTTCCTTTCTTCCAGTATAAAGCACATTTTTCTTCCCTCCCATATGGGCTAACTTTATATGGAATATTATACATAATAGACATCCATATCTCCAAAATAAGAAGAGGCATGTGTCCATTTTAGCAAATGGACACATGCCAACATTCAGTCATTAAATTCTTCATTATACAACTCCTACAGACTGTGAATAATCTGAAATACAAGCACATGGCTGCAGAAGCTATTTGATTGGAAACATTCCTTTAGATTACAGATAATTTATTTGAGATGGTTGAGAGGAAAAACTGTATGGCCTACTAAAAAACAAAATTAAAACTTCTCCTTTGGCAAAAGAAGTAAACAAAAACCAAGAGATACTGAGGGACAAAGTATGTGTAGACATGTGCTGGGCTATTGTTCACATCCAGCCTTGTGGCTTCCAAACTTTTAGGATGATAAAATCAGTTCAGTGGGGTAAAGGGGCCACATTCCAATCTTGGTTACAGAAATACAAACCAAAGTAATGACAGTATTACGAGCCTGGTTAGTTTACAGTTGCAGAGACTGAATCTCAACTTTAAACTGGATTTTGCTACAGAAGATCTAATACGTAACTGGTTTTAAACTGCTCTCTCAAAATTTCAAAAGTGGCTTTAAAGTGACTCAAATGTCAGGGTTTTGGGCAGTGAGACACAGTGAGAGGGAGTCGCTGTCCAGAAGCTCATTGTTAGTCATTTGATATCACAGATTTCCCTAATGTGATACTTTTCATTGAATCTAGCTAGCTGCGTGCAAAGTGGCTCTCAAGTTGCATCATCTCATCATTCTGTGAGGAGAGACTGATTGCAGAATAAATCATAAAAACTTTGTGTTTAAGTTACACACTGAAATTTGAAAACATCCCTGAATCACACCTGAACATTTAAAATCAATGTCCATCTACAGCTTTCATCTCATCACTCATATTCTACTTCTTTGACTGCATCTCTGATGTTTAGGCATAGTCCCGTCTCTGTCTTCTTTTCCTGTCTACAACTGAGGGTCTACAGCCTACTGGAATGCAAAAATATAAACTCCAAAAAAAACCCCAAAAACCAAAAAACCTAAAACAAAAACCAACCCATACTGATGAAAAAGCATCCAGAAATGAGACAAAAGGTTACAAGGACATGAGGTGACATCTCTCCTTGGAGAGTAAGAGGAGAGGTGTCAGCAGGGGTAAAACAAGTTACAACAGAATTTAGTAATAAGATTCATTCCCTTTGTCTCTCACACCAATATTAGGTTTTAACACATCAATTTCACAGTAACTCTAATTGTTCTCAACATTCTTTTGCACAAAACACAAACTCGTTCCCTGCTCCAAAGCAGTCTTCACGTAGTGAATGTAATAAGCAGAAAAGCAACTTATATTTCTTGCAAGCATGAATAATTTCATGAGCACAGTACCTCTAAGCACAGGTATGCTCAAATACACTCAAAACTGCTGCAAATGGAAAAAGTGCATTTGCCTCTCTGCCCCTCTCTATTGTTTTCTTTCAGGTATTTTGCCTACACAATGTTTACCTACTCCCTTAAAACTGGACAGTTTATCTGAGCAGCACTCTAGGACATGAACTGAATGAACCCCTATTTCAGTATGTACAAGGAAATAATAACTTCTGAAAACGATGATCCAAACTCTCTATTTCTCTATTCTTTATTTCTATGTCATCCTTATTCCATAGTCTAAAGCCAGTGCAAACAGAGCATCTATCCTTAAAGTTTTCAGCTAAGCAATGGTGGGAGCATATGAATTTTGAATAATTAGTCCTAGAGGAAAGATGAGTCTTAAAATCTGATGTGAGCAGAGGTTCAAAAAGCAGCAGTGAACAGTCTGCATCTAATCCAACAGATGGGGCAGGGAAGTACAAAAACACACTAGGAAACCACTGTGGAAAAGTGCTCTGTTTTCACTGAGTGGAGAAATGGCAAGCACCAAACACTCCGTACCATCCCATAAAAGTGTGGATGGAAGTACAGCCATTTGTTATCTACAACTCCCAGAAAGGAGTTTGTAGCAAGGTGGGGGTCGGACTCTTCTTCCAGGAAACCAGTGACAGGACAAGAGGAAATGGCCTCAAGTTGCACCAGGGGAAGTTCAGGCTGGACATTACGAAAATTTTTTTTACTGAAACAACAGTTAAGCACTGGAACAGGCTACCCAGGGAAGTGGTGGAGTCACCATCCCTGTAAGTGTTCAAAAAACGAGGAGATGTGGCACTTTGCAATATGGTTTAGTGGGAAGGGTGTTATTCTATCAAAGGTTGGACTTGATGGTCTTGGAGGTCTTTTCCAACCTTAATGCTCCTGCTGTGACTTCTGTTCTGAATCTGACCCCCCACCTGATAATCCCTCCACTGTTAAATCAAATGGAGGAATCTCTCCTGCCACTAGGTACTGATTAATCCATGGCATAGCTAGAGGGTAAACAGCCAGTTTCCAAAAAAGCCCTTTGAGTATAAGCCCAGTGATAGGAAGGCAGAAAAAAAGCATATAACTTGCCTCATAGCAAAACCATAGCAAACAGATAAAGCAGTTAGCAGCATTCCTCAGGGTTCAGCAGTAAATCCTTGTCCTTAAAATCAAAATGTATAATCCTTATAGTTGTAAGGGGACAGATGTGCTTGCTTTTAGATTCTAGTTTTCTCTTAGGCTATGAGGGTCCAGCTACACCACAAAGATAGAGCTCACAGATGTTCTCTTACATAAAAATCAGGGTTTGCCAAGACAGGCTTCTCTCTGCCAACAAGTATCAGCCCAAATCATGTAACACAATAGCCTGTCTATATACAAACAAAGGCACTCAAAATGAAAATATATCCAAGTGATAAAACTCTTGCAAAATAACAAAAAAAATTTGTGCTTTTAGAAGAAAGGCTATTTTAAAGTTTTAAAAAGAAACAGAAAGAAATAGAATAAAAAAGAATTTAAAAAATAAAGGAATTAGTCTTACGTTAGTAGATGGATTAATTGTACTCTATAATTAAGATATTTTATTAAAAAGGAGGAATACGAAATATTTTTTTTAGCTATGAACACATCTTATTTTTATGAGATTAGCATGCCGTGTTAAGCCTATTCTTCAGGTATGTTGTATCTTGAGTTGCATAACAGAAGAGTCTATGTTTTACAGTTCTTAACACTTTCAATTAAATTATTACCAAAGTTTCCTTTCAAACATCCTAAAACCATCTTGTGCCTACCTGCAACTTTAAATATGTCTGTGACTGGCTGCAAAGGTAAGTTTGGTTTTCCCTAGTACCTTCTGTAATAGGCATTTGATTAAGAAACTATTTATGGCAGTTTCCAAGAGCATGATTAAACATGATATGTAAGAGTTTACCACATCACTCAGTCCTCACTTTAAAATGTGGGGCATCCAAAGCTAATTGAAATCCATGGGCTGAATAAGTGACCAATGCTATTTTCACAGTGATTGATGGCATTGGTATTTTTCATAAGAAAATGTATTGCCATTCTTCCAAAATAGTAAGGTAGAAGAGGTGATATCAGTGTCTTGTAGACTGTCTGCATGTGAAGTGGTTTTTGTTTTCAGCTTTCCCTATAAAAGCTGAATATTCACCTAAATTACCATCGACAATATTTAGAAGTGATGCAAGAATCATGATAATCATGATAATCATGATACTTGTAAAATTCCCTTGCAAAATGTCTGAAGTATTTTAAAATATGCTAATTGTGAACAATATTTAAGACAACCTCAAGAATAATTTAAACGGTTTAACAAAATTGTTGGATTATTCTCTGAATATAACAGTCAAAAATGAAAGCAAATGGAACATTAAGTAGCCTCCAATCTTATAGCAAAAATTTGAAAGCAGCTAACCATTACAGATCCTCGACATAAGACTGCTAAGGCTTTTAAAATTGATTTTAAAAAGTCAGTACTTTTTTTTTGTAGAAATTGTATTATAATAACAACATTTATGTTTAAGAGAAATGTAGTAGCTTAATTTTGTGGGCTTCTGGTCTTGGTATCCACAGCCTACCATGGAAATAATACTCACGAAATGGTCAGTTAGTCAAGTGGGAACACTGAATGGCACAGATATGAATCCCAGCACTCACCATGTGAGCTCAGCTACGAGAGCCTGCAGAGCTCTTATATAACAGATTTTTTTTTTTGGTTAAAAAGGAAAGGAATGTAGCTCTGTTTAAGCCTTATCCAGAATTAAAAACTAGTTCCGCTGTTCAAATAATTTAGGTGTTGGTTTAAACTAGAAAGCACAACTTTTTCTCTGATTTTGACTTACTTTTATTTTTTTCCTTCCAGCTTTAGTATTTGCTTCCAAGGTCACAGCTGCATTTAGAACTCCATGTATCTTTTTACATGGGCACTAATTTCACATTGTTCATCTCCTCAGCCTGTATCGATTAGATGAATGTGTGGTTTGGCTTTTCATGGACATGCTTTAAAATTTTCCTGCAGACAAAAGAAGTAATCTCTGACTTCATTTTCACTAATTCCTCTCTTCATTCAATATCTCTTTTGTCTTCAACAAACTGTATTCCCTTGTGCCTGCTCTTGGCCTCAGCTTTTACCCTGCATGTTCTGCTTCCATAAATCTGCTGCCTATTCAGTCAGCAGAACTGTATCTGCAGCAGTACAGATGTGCCACAGCCTCGTCTCTTGACACTCCCAGTTGTCCTCAGTCACAATGTCCCCTTCGTAACAACTACTGAGATTAACTTTCTGTTATTTATTTGAAGCTTACCTTGTAAGAACTTTTGCATTAACTTTTGCTGATTAATACCCTTTCATATGTTCAAAACGAGATTCCATTCTCCGAGTCAAACAAATCTAAACAGCTGCATCTTTCCTTCAAGGTCCATTAGCAAAACACAGGCTGTCTTGTGCTTGAGACCATCTATGGACTTGTTATAGTCCAAAGATGGGACTTAAAATCCTTTCTCAGTTACTGCTTTTTGATTATTTCCCACCAGTTTCTGCATACTCTTTCCTGTAATCAGATCAGACACTAGCAGAAAGGATTTCCTGAATTGTTTAGCCTAACCTCCATCTGAAAAAACATTCTTGTCTTCATGCCTCAGTGATTTTACTGTTCTTATAACATTGATGGTTAAGCACACCTTTTCACGGTATATGAACTAGGCAGTATTATAGAAACGTGTAGTAGAAAAAAACTTCCTGTCTTCCACTCCCCTGAAATTTTTGAATTTTTTTTCAAATCTTCGCTGTCTTTACCAATATCCTGAACAAAATAAGCAATGAGTTCCAAAATCTACACTTTCAAGACACAGATCTTGCTTTTAGAGAGAGTCATTAGGTCCAAATCCACTACTGAAATCTTTCATAGTTGCAAGCATAAGTATTTGAAGAATATTCTAACTGAGAGTAAACTATCTGACTTATTTTTCCTTTTAATTTTTTCAAATTTTTTCAATATAGTTTATAGGATTCTAATACTAGGATGGAAATTTGAAGTGTCCATTTTAATTTTTTATTTCTTTATGGGTATTTCTTTATTACCAATCTCAAAGCCTTATGAATATACACTAGAATTAATTTGTTCAAACAAACTCAAAATTAAAAAATGCCATTGTATAAAATGGTAATAAGTATCAGTTAGGGGCATTATAATTTTGTAATGACATTTAAAATGATTAATCAAGAAATCTCTAGACATCAACCTAAATATCAGAAAGAACATCTTTTAAAATTCAGAGGTATTTATAAAATAAATTATAATTATACCAAAAATCATCTTTCCCAAAGCATTTATAGATTCACTCCATGTCATTAGGATGCATTTAGGCAAGTAATACATTTAAAAAGCATTGTGTATGAATCTTTGTTTCTGCAACTATCATCATACTGAGTAAATAAATCACAGAATCATCAAGGTTGAAAAAGACCTTCAAGACCAGAGAGTCCAATCAACAACGCAGCACCACCATAATCACCCCTAAACCATTTCCTCAAGTGCCACATCCAGACACCTCTTGAACAAGTCACAGTAGAGACAGTAACTCCACCACCTCCCTGGGCAACTTACCCATTGTCTGACCACTCTTTCAGTGAAACATTTTCTTTTCTAATATCTGAATATGTGGCAACCAAATTCATATTCCGCAGTCAGTAAATACCAGGAGCTCTAAAGCCAAATCAGTCAGTAGAAGCAAGCCTTTATTGTGCTTAACTGATAACGTTCTGAGGAAGCTGCCATGGACCCCAAACAATTCTCTGAGTCCTAGTGCTGCCTATTGTGATGTTATATTCTGTTTTGACTTTAGTATGTGCTTAAAGGAACCAAGACTGTATTTACACAATAGATAATATATAAGCTGTAATAAGTTATGACAAGCATTGTAGTTCAAGACAATTATAATTTGCCTCTAGTAGATTTATAAGGCATGAGACTAAATACCTATCGAGTTTTACCACCCAAGAAGTACTGTTTCGGACTGAAAGGCCTGGATTATATTACTGATAGAAAATGGAAAATAAACTTCAAAATAAGGAAAACAAGCAATAGACTGATGAACGATGTCATTGCACACCAGCTCCAGGACATTAATTTTAGGAAGAAGCCTAAAGCTATTTATAACAGCAATTGCTATCACTTAATTTTCAATTTCTCAAAGTGTTAGGCAAAGAGAAATAGAGTTCAAACGAAAAGAACTAGAAAAGTCTCATAAGCAGCAGTACAAAGCAGAAGTATTGTACGACTGCGAGATTCTGCCAGCATCCACTGTTTACAGTTCATGCCTGTTGACCTGTTCATGCCATATGACCTGTTTTGATAACTTAGAATCTAAAAATAACATTTTGAAATTTCAGATTTACAGAATGGTGCTGATTCATGACCAAACGGTCAAAATTCAAGAAGCTTACTTGCATGCATTCATTAAAAAAACAGTCCATGAATCCTTGTATTTAAGTAAGGTAATTCAAACTGCTATGTCATCTGCAATTGCATTTAAGGTTTGTTACTTGTGAAATCTTCTAAAGCTTATTTTGGAATCAGTTCCTTCTCTTGAAAGAACTGCAAAAATATAAAAAGCATCACAAATCACCAGAATAGATTAGTTAGCTACTGCTGGGTTGCCACTCCCACCTTATGTAGAGACATACATCCAAGATTCAACATCAACAGATCATCAAGACTTGGTTTCATCTATTTCATTGGATGAAACCAAGTACCAGCAGAGGCTGTTGGCAACGGCAAACTCACTTAGCCTTACAGGGGGTAGATATGTACTTTCTGACATCACACATAAACGTTGCAGTCCAGGTTGTAGTTCAGGTGCAATAACTGAGGATGGCTCCCAGCCAGTGGAACTGGCCAGGTTCTGGTGGCATCCCAAGAACAGCAGCTTTCTTGCAAAGGCGTGAATATGCCTGATATGAGTTGCTCATTTGTCACATGTTCACACTGTACTTAATCTAGGATTCTAAATCTTATTGGTTTTAAGACAAATTGATTATTTATTGATAAGTATCTGTACCTCAAAAATATTTTAAATTAGTCTTGATAAAACATGTAAAATGCATACCTTTGTTTCTGCTACAAAAAATTTCAACTACATCTTCAAATGCCAGCCATCACAAGGAGAAAACAGCACGAACAACGCTGTGTTCACCCAAAGCACATTTTGTTCACCACTTCTGCTACCTGACTATTGTTTTCTCTCTTTGGCAAATTCTGCTTTTCAACTGTGACTTCAGACATCACACAAAAAGTAAAGAATGAAAAACAGAAGGTCGAACACTATTGTGAAGCTTAAATGAGTGAACTATACAACTCAATTACACAAATAAAAGCAAACATAGGAGTCAGACTCCAAAGGCAACATAAAAAATTGAGAAATCTGCCTTGTATACCAGTCAGAGGTACTCCCTCCTATTTTATTTAATCTGAAAGGGATCTGAAAGTAACAGTGAACTACAGCCTTCTGGGGTACATGTATTAACAGCGACTGAATGATAGCAGAATTTAACAATAAGGATAATATAATGTATGTGATTATTTTTAGAACAGGTTAATAGATGAATTGATTTATAGTAAGAATAAAGTCAACTTTCTAAGAATAAAGTCAGACCACCCTCATTTCATAAGGAATCTTTTGTTAATTTTTATTCCATGCCTAAGATCAGAATAGTTTGCAATAATATTTAGGAGAGAAGGCAAACAACTGGACAGGTAAAGGATTAACACTGAGTTGATATAACTCACAGATAATCCCTAACAAACTCTATGTAATAATTTGATCTGACATATATGGAAAATGCTTTAAAATAAAGGTTTTTTAAAATATTCTTCTGTAAGCAGTTCTGAGTGCTTATAGGGATGAGAGAGAGACGTAGCTACAAAAGTTTTCTTTGAAATCAGACAATCAGATTGAAACAATCCACAAGAAAGTCAGAATTACAATACCAGGCAATGGGAGAACAGCTCTTAACATAGTTACTAAAATTCACTGCTACATCAGATGACAGAATCCAAAAATATATCAGGTAGACACAGATCCACAGAAAAACTTTATGGTTTTCAATAGATCTTGTACAGAAAAAGGGTACTGAAGTCCAGAAGTATAAGATTCAAAATCCAAGGACACCCGCAAATCAAGTAGTTCATGTGTTTGACACTATGCTCCTGATATACTCTGCTTTTAGAAGAGCCAAATTGCTAAAACACAGAATCCCTCAACCTGAAATCTACTAAAACTCTATATACTATGTTGTCTAACTTACTCTAACATTACCTGCAATAAAGTGGATAGCTAAATCAGGAAGCTTTTTCCCCTCGTGCCCCTTTAAGGATATAGAGGAACCGCTCCTTCCCTAGAAAGTGACTCAGATCAGGAGCCTAACACCTACAACTTATTCAGATATTGTAGCTGGATGTAATAATCAACTGATTATAATATGAAAAGGAATGATCTTCTCTTTTTAGGATTCCATAGAGAGCTTTGCATTTGTTAGAAAATCTCATCTAGCAGAGAAAAACTCTTGTGTGGAAGAGGGGCATTTAAAAAAAATCTATTCTAAAGGCAAACATAACCTGATATATATATAAGCAGCAAAACACCAAAGTAAGTCCCACAGATTCTTATTTTTCATAAACACTGCACTTAATCTGTCTGTTGTGATAAAAGATAACTTATGAAATTATTACTTGAACAGTCACTGAAAATAAAAGCTATATATTGCAAAAAGTGTTGTGTCATCATAAAAATATATGTAATTCTGTGCTTGCATTAGTTGTCACTTGTGCACAGAAAATTACAATAGAACTTGATAGATTTAAATTGCTATAAATGCTACATAAGAAGAGGTTGGATTTCGTTTAAATTGTACTTCCAAGCAATTGCAATAGGTCCTTACTAAAACAGGCTTGTATTTTCTGCCTGCCTTTCTCTTGTGAGTTTATTTTCAATTTCCCATTTATTGAGTGTCTGCATAAGAGTTCAACACGTCAAATAACAGATATCTTCTTAAAGACCTGGAATTAATTGTCTGTCTCTTCAATTTAATTAATTTGTTCAGGAGCTTTGTACATTATGCAAATATAAGGAAATTCAAATGCTAGGCTACTTGATTCCAAAGATAGTTCAGCATAGCAAAGAAGGTTCTGCAATGCAAAGCATTAAGTTCAAATATACAGTGGTTTAGTTCACATGAAAAATGAGAATTCTTAGAGGAAATGTATTTTTACAATTATATTCTGTTGTGTTATTTTTACAACTTCCATAGACTATATGTAGAAAATTTTGTAACTGAAAATACAGAAATAAATATTGATATTTAGTAAGAATTTGCCAGAATTTGAAATATCCCAATAATAGGATGGAAATATGACAAATTAATAATTTTTTAAAAGACTGGAAAAAGTTTCCTTTCCATTCTTCCTTGTGGTCAGTAACAGGAGCGGCTCTGCAGATTAGAAGTCTCCATTTGAAGTATTTACTACACCAATCCCCCAAGATAAAGTAAACCAATTAAACATGAACATTTGTGAGTTCTAACACTTGAGTATAATCGAGATGAGAAGTTCCATAAGCTTCAGTGAGAGTCAACATAATATTAATCTCATTTGCATTTGTTAAATGCCTAGAGTTAATAAATGAAAGACAGTGCATATCAGAAAAATGAAACATGCCTGCCAGATACTGTTGCTAAATTCTTTGGAACGTATACAATGAAGCAACAGATGAATGACACAAACTGCATGTAGCTCACAAACACTGCCAGTTCACTTAAAAGTTCATTTTAACAAATGAACAAAAGAGCTCTAAAAATGTCCAGCTGCATCATCTGTAACTGCATGAGTTTATTGAGTCTATTCCCAAGCTGTACCTATCACACCCATTCAGTTAGGCAAAGACAATTGTTAATGAGGAAATATTTTCTAGTTCAATCTGCTCAACCTCTGCCACCAATCTGTAGTCAACAGAGCACTTCCAAGTTGCCTGAAGTTAAGTTTTCAAATTGCAGGCAAACATGCTAGAGGAAAGAAACGCTGCTCTTCCTGTACCATACCTTGGTTCCCCATACTTCAAAGTTTGAATCATTTATCAGTGAAGTATTTTTCACATCCCTTTTCAAGTCCAGTTCCATCTGTACCTTAGCTTTCCTCATCCCATCCCTACACATCCAAACCATATCCCTGTACACTTCTCAGGTCTCCTGTCCTTGCTTTCACTGGCCATGCATCTCTTTCCTACTCCTCAGTTTAAGATCCTTGCTCAGATCTCAAGATGTCCCTTCCAACCTGAAAATCATTCCTGACAGTGCTGTAACAGGCATCAACCTGTAGGTGTGACTGTCAACATCTACCAGAATATGAAGCAAAACTGGGGGAAAAACACCAATACAAAACCACAAAGTAATTTATTATCATACTTTCTAAGTAGCACCTCTCTCAGCTATACAACACATCTCAGTGCCCAGCGAAATCACCACACACATTCCTCACTGCTCTCTGAACAGACCTCTTGCTATTACCTACCTCTCTTTTAATTTTTAGAATGCTATTTTGCATAGAGGTGTTTACTCTTACATATCATATCAAACACAGTCCTGCTTTAGCTGGAGTGTACATGTTTCAAAAATGTGGCATTTGCAGTGCAAATAAGAGTATGGGTGGAGATACTGTATGTTGCT
The DNA here is from genome assembly GCA_013397565.1 of Ptilonorhynchus violaceus. Classification (NCBI taxonomy): domain Eukaryota; kingdom Metazoa; phylum Chordata; class Aves; order Passeriformes; family Ptilonorhynchidae; genus Ptilonorhynchus; species Ptilonorhynchus violaceus. The sequence continues at coordinate 21,587 of VZRJ01001119.1, read as the reverse complement.
GAACAGTCGTCAGTAATTTCATTCTATAATACCACAAAAATATGTTAATTTTTTAGCTTTCTGAAACAGTGAGGTAGTGTGCTTACACAGGGCACAGTAATATTTTGTAAGGTATATGCACATTGCAGCACTAACTTAATATTCCAAAAGTAAATCTTGGTATGGCTAGATTTAAAACCAGTATTATACCACTGTAACAAGTTTTCAATTGATCATGTACTGCTGCAAGAATGGAATCAAGTCCAAAGCCTCAAGTTTAGTGCTACAACTTGATGTGTTTTAAAACTCTGAGCAGTTCTCTCACAATCACAGCGTATGCAAGTGTTCAGGTTTGATAGTAAAGTTACTGTAGATATGGACACACATCTGTACAGCCTCACTCGTGGAGGTCAGTCTCCACCATCCTGAGGTTTCAGCAAAACTTTAACAGAAACAAAGCTCAAATGGCATTTACGTAGAAGTTGTTTAACAAACACCTGAGAGAAAACACTATCTGGTTGCTACTAGATTATTATTGGTACCGGCCTGTACCAGCAATAGTGTGGCCAGCAGGACCAGGTCAGTGTTCATCACCCTGTACTCAGCACTGGTNGAGGGAGGGTGGCTCTTTCTTCTGCAAGACAACCAGTGACAGAACAAGAGGAAACAGCCTCAAGCTATGCCAGGGGAGGTTCAGGTTGGACATAGAGAAGAATTTCTTCACAGGAAGGGTTGTCAAGCATTGGAACAGGCTGCCCAGGGAGGTGGTGGAGTCATCATCCCTGCAGGTCTCCAAGAAAAAAAACTGGTCATGGCACTTAGTGCCATGGTCTAGCTGGCAAGGTAGTGTTGGGTCACAGGTTGGATTCAATGATTTGAGAGGTTTTTTCCAACCTGAATGATTCTGTGATTATTCACAGATGAGCCTCACCATGGCTCGTCAAACCAGCAAGTCACCAGCTGACTTGTATACATTGTGAGATAAGTGTTTACACTTAAAAGAAGAGCATATTCTGAACTTTTAGCATTACAATTGACAAGCAGACTGTGTAAAACTGTACTAACTGCTAAGTTAAAACCAGCTGGCTTTAAATGTCCCTGCACACTGTGATAAAATGGTTTTTTGGTAACTGCATTCCCATCATTTCAAATTTTAAAACATTTTCTAGTTAATTACCAAAATACTACTTAGCAATAACAATGCTTATTGTCTTCACACTCTTTTCATCTTCAGTCTATCAAAATAAATTGCCAGGAAAAAAAGCAGATGATGAAGTCTGTTCCTAACAAGACAAGATCCCTATCTACATATTTTTTTTTAAATTATAAATTGAACTTCATGAAGCATTTCCCATCACAGTTCACTTTGCAGTCAATTTTAGGCACACAGTACCTTCACTATCTGCGTTGTCTTCCTCATAAGTGCAGTAGCAAGCCCAGCCCTGGATATCCACTAGGCAACTCAGGTCTGTGTAGGCTGCTTGTCTCATTGTAAAAGCACGTGAACAGCACTGAAATGGAGTGCAGCATCATGCTGCTCTTGGGGAGACTGCAGAATGATTCAGATTACCACACATACCCAGTGGAGAGTGCTTACTGAATTTTGGGATATGTCAGGAAGAATTTCTAATTATCAATATTTGAGAAATACTACCTGTTCAGGCCAGCCTGCTCAGGATATTTTCTTTTGATGAGGGACATGAACAAAATAACATCTGGAGGTCTTTTATAGCCCCCACCCCTGTTTAAAAAAAAAATCTATTGTCTGACTTGATGATTCACTGTTGTAATTTTTCTAGTAACTGTCAACTTTCTGTTGCCAATTATTTAAATATCAAAATTATATATTCACCCGAGGCAATAAAAAGCAATAAAAATAAGAGTTGGCAGTTATTACTTATATTATAAAAATCTCAATTCAAAGAGTTCATCCAATTAGCAAAAGCATAAATTGCAGTGTACCTTTTAGCTAAAGTGTTTAATGCTGTTTCCATTTAGATTGTATTTGTGTTCAAGTGCAATAACAGTGAGTGAGAGTGACAGGGATCCATTTTGCGGATCCTGCCATCTGGCACGGGATCCCTTGGAAGAGTTGCAGAACAACTGTTTAAACACCATGTGCTGTCGAGGCAGACTACTTGTGTGAGGGGCACGGATCAGTCAGATGGGAGTCTCACTGGGCTGGAAGATGTCTCCTCCCAAGCACAGCCTTTATACTAGCAGCATCCAGGGTTTTTCAGTTTAACTTGAGCAAAACATCCATTCCAGACCACCTCTGCTCCACACCAGTAGTCAGAGGCACAGGAGCTGAGTGGAAACTTCTGGACAGGGGTGAAACTAAGGGAAACAAAGATAATTTTGAGTAAATAATAAAGGTAAGAGGTAATTCTGTTGCTGAAGGGAGTAAGGGAAAGGGACTATTTGATTATAAAAAGGATGCTGCTGCTGAGGTGAAAGGAAAAGAGAACTTTCTGTACTGAAAAGATGAAAGGAGAAGGGAAGATTGCCTGGCAAGAAAGAAAGGTGAGCAGCTCTTGTAGGGAAAGGAAAGTTGCTGCTGCTTTCCAGTGCAGGAGGGACAGATAACTGAAGCCCAGGCATAGGAAGGCTTAGGTTAATATTTTAACCCAAAGAACCCAGGAAAAGACTATCTCCTGGGGTTTCCTAAATTCAGATGTCTTCACCAAGTGGAGCAGCACAGTAAGAGCAGACCAACTGCAATGGTTGCTGCTGAGGACCTTGCAATTACACAATACATGTTTTGGGGATTTTACTTCAGACTAGTTCAAATCTGAGGCCCAGATCAAGTGCTCTCACTTCAGCAATACCAACGATAGTTATCCCACAATCTTTGGTTTCCAAAGGAAAGATAGATCAGCTGGATAGTCGGTGCTGCCCTTCATCATCCTTTAACATTCTTTTGTCTGTAACACACGGTAATGCCAGGTGGCAGAGGCAGTGACATGCATCTCCTTTATAAGCCTCATATATGGAGTAAATCCTTTCTGTTTCTCTTTGTTTCTGCTTTGAGTTCTCCTGTCTTTCCTTACACTGAAATGCCACCACAAAGCCATCAAGAGTTCCCCGTTCATTCTGATCCTCCCTCTCCTACTCTTCCATCCATAATAGTTACTCCATGAGAATACCCCAGATGAACTGATTTCAGACTTCACGGAGACCTTTGAGTGTGAGGAGGGAATGTTTTCTAGGAATCTCTAGTACCACTGCTACTTTGACTCTAGTCTGCTACCAGCTGGAGGTGCCAGAATCTCTGGATGGGACCACGTTATCCTGGGACATGAGATGAAGCATACGGCATGTGCAGAACTTCAGGATGCAGAGGCACAGTCAAAGCCTTCTGCTATGAGTTGGCATTGTGATTTCACTATGCTCATAATATAGTTCAGGTGCCTGCCTATAATTTTGTTCAGTTACTGGAGGCAAAAGCATAATCAAGACTGCTGGGAGCATTTTTCAAACCGTATTTTTTGAACAGTGTGTACATAACTGTATATGGAGAACATCTTTTCCTCACATGAAGCAGGATGACATGATCAAGACTTGAACCTAGAGATGTTCACACTGCTCATGAAAACTCCAGTGGAATTGGTCCTGGAGGGACAGTGACAGCTGGCATTGAGGTCAATGGCAAAGACTATGATGTTTTATTAGGCTACGATGGTATGAGCAGAACATTCCAGTAGTATATTCCACAGGCAGCAATACAATATAGTATGATTCCACAGAGCTTCCCTTTGTTATACTAGTGTTAAAACTTAACAAAACCAAAAATAAATGAGGCAAAACACTGTTAACATACTTAACATTTGTCAGCTATGCTAATGTACTAGAACACTAATACCAGAGGATTATTTTGGGAAGATCCACCTGGGGCTCTTCCTTCTATTCTAGTATTGAAGTGGCTGAAAACATTTCTAATTTGACAGCCTAAAGCAGCAATGAATAACCAAAACGCTTTTCCAAACCCTGTTCTGGTGAATCACAGTATAAAACTAGAATTTTATGGTAAAAATGTCCATAAAATGTCATCTACAACTCTTATGGGAGAAGTTTATTATTCATGCAAGTTTTAGCAAATCTGCATATTTATTTTGGGTTTAAAATTTTACTTTGCTATTTCAAAGGAATAAATAGCCCTGCCATTGCTTTATGTCACCTTTATTATCTTGCTTTAAAATGTTATCATCATTAATAATAAACTTTGCACTGTCTTTCAAATTGAAAGTTTTACTTTGCTAATGCTAATTTTTATAGTATTATCAACCAGTCTGCAAGCACAGGGGTTTTTTTCCATAGGATATACCAGCGGGATATATCACCACAGAACTCAAGTTAATTGACACCAAAATTATTTTTCCCTCAACATCTCAGAGGCTAATTGGGTCTCCACTGAACATCTTCATCAGTCATTGAGAAAAGCTTTTTAACATGCATATGCAGTGAAATATGATGAGTAGTCTGGCACAATCATTTTCATAATTGAGTAGCTGTTATAAATTCCATTTTCTTAAATAGAAGCATAAAACTGGAGGAAATCTCCACAGCTTTCCTGTGCAAATCCTTGCTCCTGAGCTATCCACAATCAAGATTACTGAAAAATTGAAGTACCATTACTGTGCCAACATGGACCGTAACACTAACTAAACCCTGCTTCTCACAGCCAGACACGCAGACAAACCCTCCATTCTCCTAGGACTCACAGGTTCCAGGCTTCTACCCAGCCTACTTTAAATTCAGCTTCCTCGAATATAATTATCCAAACCCCACATTGTTTATATATGTATATAAATACTAGAATGAGGTATCAAAATAAGTTCTGAAATACTGCATAATTAATTTGCATGCCACAAAGAGAATATATTTTAAAAGAAGTGTTTTTATTAAAACCATAATTGTGGAATATCAAAGGAATGGAATAAATTAAAATCTTACAATATAAAAAAAAAGCAAAACAAAACAAAACAATACAAAAAAGAAACCAAACCCCCACTATTCAGCCTAAAAGCTCAGAGTGAGGTAGAATCTTTCCTCTATTCCAAGCTTACGATGGAGAATTCCTCACCACTTTTTCTTTCTCTCAAATCTGATCCTGTATGTTCATTCCTCCCAGATCTTACAAAAGCTGACAGAGAGACTAAGATCTGTATCTCCAGATCTCGCTAGACACAGCATTCCCTAGAATGTGTTCCCCCTCACAGAGCATAGCATCAGTGGTCCTGTCATCAATCACAGATGCAGAGAAATGAACATAAACATGCTTATTTCTAAACCTGATAGCTTGTTGATACTTGAAAAGAGATAAATCACTCTTCAAGTATCTCATAAATAATGTTCACTTACAATGAAAGCATTAATAATTGCAATAGAATGTATAAAGATTTACACAGAAGGCTATTCACCTATCACAGGGTGTGGAAAGAAAAAACTAATAGCATGAACAGTTCAAAAACTCTGAGACACAATAGACTTAAAAGATATAAAATACTGTTGGGAGAAAAATGTGGAATCACACTAAGAACTTGCGAACTAAAGCTGTGAATCCATATGCATTCCACTCCTCCACAGATACTGGCCCGGGGCTACTTTACATCTGAAGGAGGGTGTCTGTGTAGAGATTTACGAATTAACTGCACTTCATTTTCAAAAACTGCAATTCATCATCGCATGGTGTTTTCAATGAGGGCAGTCGAGCTAAAATGCTTCAGCTGAAGCCACTAAGTATTTGCTAACTTGATACTGATGTCAATTCCAGGGTGGAGAAAAGCACAGAAATTAAGGATCGTGGTAGGCCAATTTCACAAGAATTTTGCAGAGAACACTATTTTCTGGTTTTTACAACTCCTTTCTACTACTTGAATTTTTACTACAGCTCACTCTTCCTCTTTGCTTGTACTAAAAACACTGCATCCTAGTTTCTTCTCTACTGAAAGATGCTGAAAACCTCTAGTAAGTGAGAAATACGGAATAACAGGAACATAATCTGTATCACTGGTAATTTTATTTATCTCTGACAGTTTAAGCAAAAAATAACAGTTTTGTAGTTGCTCCCACTTTACCCTTCTCTATGCCATGACGAACAGATGCTGTTTACAATAATACAATAACACACCATGTTTCATCAAGATAGCACGCATTTGTAAGTCCTGGTAGGCCTTGAGTGTTCCTGCATGGATGAGCATGTTTAGGAATGTCTTGTTTCAAAATTATTATTAGAAACTTGAGTAATAAATATCTAATTGTCACTTGGATAAAGTCAGATGCCTAAAATCCTATTGCCTCTGAGTATAATTATAGTAATAAAAGTATTGCTGACTGATGAAGAAATGTACTATTTATGCTGCAGGGATTGCAAATCAACACTTTTTTATACTCAGCCAGTTAAAAATCCAGTCTGGATTATAAAACTTCATTGGTATATAAAATAATTACTCATTGGTATATAAAATAACTCACCTCTGGACTATAGTGATTAATCTTCTGGATTCCTCCTCCTGTATTATCTTTTTACTATGATCTATATTATTCTCATGACAATAAACTCATCAATTCAAGATAATATTTGGTCTTTACTGGATAAAACATGTTTATGTAAAATGCATGCTTATTGTCCTAAATCACATCTTCAAGATATCTTTCATATGTAGTAAAATGTTGTCTCAGTAGATTAGAGCAAATATTTCCAAACAGGCCTACAAAGCATAACCCTCAGAAACCTCTTATCTTATTTTAATATCATATCTTTAATCTTATTTTGCTCACTATATCCCTGGAGTGAATATTAAAAAGAAGACCTATTTTACAGTTGCCAAGTGGGGATACATCATCTGAACTGCAAATTTAAATTTAAATGCTTTAGATCTTCTAGAAAGATTAAAAACGTGAGTAGTATTTTCATCTATATTTATGAAGTACTTATTGATAGAGTTTCCAAATTCTGTCAGTGGGAGGAGAAGAGCCTTCCCTCATTCAGAGATGATGTGGTTATTGCAATGCCTTTCCTGTCCTCAGTGAAAGAGCTGTGGGCAGTGGCCTACATTCAATTGAGCCAGCTTATAATCAATTTTACATTAGATCCCTTTTTGAGAAAATAGAGAGGAAAGAAACTGTTCACTGTATCAATTTTCGATTTTAAAATACAAAGGTTAACTGAAATGTCAGAACTCAAATAATTAAGGAGTTTCTGTGCAGACTCTTTTAGAATATTTTTGCATAAAGCATTTTAACAGCATATGATTTTTCGTCCCACAAGACCCATTGGGAACAGCATTAAAAAGTGTGGCAAACTACCAAGACTGGTAAAATGATCATGAACTCCATTATCTACTCCACCCATGCCATAAAAAGCCAAGTTCATTGCTGCTGCCCTGCTCCCAGTCTTTTTAATTTCTCTCTTCTGCAATGTTCACTCCTTTCTTGCCTTTTCTCTCTCCCTTCCACTGAAATGTCTCTTTACCCCTTATCCTCTCTTCTTGACACCAGGTGCCCAAGCTGAGGGGGACTATGGACACGTGAAAACCCCATCAAAACACAAAACACATTGTACAACACCACCAAATGAGAGCAATGAGTTGCAGTGTGTTCCCTGGGGACAACGGGGAAAAAAGCCCAAAGTCTGCGTGGGGTCTGTTCAAAGGCTTTGTGGAAGGGACAGCCATAAAGAAAGCTGAAACCCAGGAACAATAATCCATGATGAATACAGAAGAATGTCTGCAAATTTCAGAGCTGTAGCTTTCACTACTATCAACAGTGTATGTACAAGAGAGAATTTTCATAGAGCTGTATCACTTGGCTAAATCTGGATCAATCATTAAATCATATAATCCTGAGTTGGAAGGGACCCACAAGGATCACTGAGTCCAGCTCCTGGTCCTGCACACGACAACCCCCAAAATTACATCACATGCCTCAAAGCATTGTCTTATAGGAAAAGAGGAAAAAGTATTCCTAATATTATCTTGACTCTTCCTACTAGGATGCAGCTTATCTTCCTATTAAAAAAAGTGGAAAAGAAGAATTTAAAATTAAATTTAATTCATTTACTGTAGCTTCCAATCCCTTCTTAGCCCATTGCTCAGACTGGAAGGAGTCTCCACTAGCATCAACTCTATCAAGGACCCCTGTGAATGGACAGAAGCTAGGACACTTTATAGTGGCTGAATAGAAGGAGGAGTTCATCAAATACATAAGAAAGTATGCCTAATGCACATAAACCCAGGATACTGCTCACTGTTTGCAAAGGACAATGTTAGGACTAGCTACAAGCATTTGGTAAGTAAGTGAGCAAATCATACAGCTCCAAACACACCACATAGAGTAAATCCACTTTCATCTCAGAGAACCATAAAAATCAGAACATTCCTTTCTTAACTGGATAACCACCTCTATGCATAGCCAAGAAAGTTTTTCTCAGTATTACTCAAAAAAAGCATCCTATTTTTAAGTGGAAAGCTTTTGTTTGGTTTTACATTCATCTTGTACTTACCTTGATTACCAAATACAGTCAAATCCTACAGATAACATGAATTTAGAGTAAACGCAGTTTGTAAGGATATCAACTTGCTTACAGTGCTCACTAAAGCGTGTAAAAATAGTAATCATGCTGCTACCATTGATAAAATCATAGGAACAAAAAGACCCCATTGGACCAGTACCATAGGAGTGTACTAGCCAAACCTAATACCAAAATACTCAATAATAGGATGATAGCATGGTTTGGGTGGGAGGGACCTCTAAGGTCATCTAGTCCAACCTCTTCAACTAGACCAGATTGCTTAGAGCCCCATTCAAACTGACTGTGAATGATTCCAGATTCTGGGCAACCTGTACCAGTGTTTCACCACCTCAATGTAAAAACGTTTTTATTTAATCTAAAAAAACCTCTCCTTCAGTTAAAACCATTAAAGTTTCTAGTGCTTCTCTGCAGTAACATCACTTTTGCCTGTACACTTGGATGCCTGTGTACTTTGGCTGAAAAACATCACCACGGAGACACAGTTGCTACATTACCAGGACACAGAGGGCTTTTTCTGCCAAACACTTGCTCTAGGATTGAAATTAAACTTGTTGCTGCACTTCAGCATGGAAACAATGTCAGAAACCATGTGCAACTATTCCATCTCATACTGAACTGATGCTGCCTCAAATGATTTAGCAATGTTATAGGGTGGACACTGAGCATGATTTCCGTTTTGGCACAATTTGGTGCAAGCTTATGCTATAAATTAGCACTCTGACCTACTCTGACCTATGTGCCCATCCCGAGTGAATTTGAGTCTTCATATCCTTAATTATCCTGGCAAGTACTCTCTTAAAAACAGCCGTACTGCTCCTAGCAAAATGGAATATTGATACAGAATCTCTGGAATAAAAAAGAAAAAATCAAAACACTTGATGGTTTCACCAGTGCTACTGCTTTTTTAAGGAAAAACTCTTACTTTAAAATAAATTTCCCACTCCTTTTTCTTCTGTGAAGAAAAAGCTATCTTAGGTCTGCCCTGTTGTAGCACTTTAGTTTGTTGTGGTCTTTGATTTGAGGCAAGAGTGAACATCATTTTCAAAAGGCAACATGAAGAAAGATCCTGACTTACAAAATAAAAGGTGTACGTCACTCTGATTTTGGCAGTTGCTTTTCAATAATAACCCTGAACATTTCTGTATGTCTGTGTGTTTGAAAAGATATTGCTCACGTCCCACTTAACCAAGAATATGTAGGTGGTAATTAGGCACAGAGCCAGCAAGTCTCCAAGCAGTTTCTCTTAATGTCGCAATATCAATTAGTATAAAATATGCCCGTGCAGCATAGAAGGGGAGAACGGCCTAATTCATACCACAAAGAATTAGAAGAGGAAAAATATCCAGAGTTAATTACATAAAAATGTTTGCCAAGCAGTGAAAAGCTGAAATAGATGGGTATACAAAACAAATACCTGTTTCAGATGAGCTTTATCAAGTCACGTAGGCAAGATGGATAAAGTTACTAAAACCAATAGGCAGAAGGAAGGCAAAGACAACAATGTTTGCTTAAGGGAATAATCTTGCACGTAGAATGAAGGAGCTGGATGATAATTTTTTCTGTCACTTAATTCCTATTATTAGCCACTGGTTTTGTTCAGCACTGAACATTAAAGTCCATCTCTTTTAGAAATATACCAGTTTCAAGCTCTTACAGACAGGGCTACAAGGAGCTGCTGGCACATGAAACCATGCCTGCTCTTCCATTAGACGTGCAAGCCCTGTTAGCAACAAAAGCAGCACTACAGCTGACAGAACTACCAATTTACCTTTGCTGTTGCTGTGTCTGACACACAACCTTGTCTATCAGAAAGTTTCAGCAGCTATTTTCTTATCCTGCCAAATTTCATCCCCACTCTCACTCTTGGGATGAACTATTTCAGCAAAGAGATTGTATTGTTTAGGATAGAAAGATAGGTTTTTGCAATTCATGCCTGAAAAAGTGGGGTGGCAAGGTACCTTGTAGCAAAACTCTGATCACTCAGAGACAGAATTAAGGCAAATGAGGAAATCATCTGAGTTCACTAGGCCAATTACTCAGTAAGGTCTAGAAATATCATAATTAACATTTGCTGGATGATTCTACACAGTAAAATGCACTTTTCTCAATCATCAGGGGAAAAAACCCAAACAAACTGCAAACAACTCACCTAAGATTTAGTAGAATGTTAAGCTAAAAGGCTGCACCTACAGATAACTATAATTGTTACCTTGTTTAAAATTTCAACTTATTGCAAAATTTATGTAAAATTTGAAAAAGTGACATGCCAGTAAGAGTTACTAGTAAATTAATCAGCAAAATCTTACATCAACTGGATGTAAATGCATGGTTAGGTCTTATTTAGTAACAGCTAACTACATAAAGTTGGTCTTGGAGTAAACTTTATTAAGTAAACTTCAGTAAGTGGAATTTTGACATATAAACATGCTTAATGGAACTTCAGAGTGCAGTAAATCACCCCAAAACCTTCTGAAGCTTTACAAACAAAACAGACTCATCTCCTCTCCAAAAGGCTTAGAAATAGTACATGCAGAAAACATATATTTCCATAAAATTTAACTCTCCATGCTATTTCTTCTAGAGAAATCCTAGCATAAATTATTTTCATTGGAAGAATGTAGAATGCATAGAAGCAGTACTAATTTCAATATAACTTTTAAACAAGGATTTGGTGTTGCTTTATGAGAATGGGCTTAAATTTACTCTTGAGCTACACTGTATTGCAAGACTACTCAGGGCAAACTACCTTTATAACACCTGAGTCAGATACCTAAGGCACTGACAAAATTCTTTAAATTTGTCACACAACTAATACCAAGCAGAGATTGTTCTTCAGAAGCAGGTTTTCACCAGTAAACTCTTAGTAGCAACTTAGCAGTTAAGACTTGTTGCAGAAATGTCAGTTTTAAAGCAGTTTTAAACCTGCTGAAGGGCTATTCTCAGTACACAACTAAGCAGGTACCAGTCACCGACTGCAACTCTGAGCATATCCACTAGTTAAAGCACAGTTAGTCTCACTGAAACTTCAACTTCGCTGACTAAAAGTAAAGAGCTCCTAAACTGCACCCCATCACAGTATCAGAGTAATTACAACTGATCATCTACTCTTGTGCACATAGAGAACACCATGGTTTCTATCAGACCAAACCTGCCCAGCCAGAGATGAAGGGTGGGATCTGAAAAGTGACCACAGTCTTATATCGGACTCCCACAATGACTGACCTAGAACTATGTTCTGTTTAGAGTTCCATTTACTTCACCCTCTCCTGCAGGAGCATCTCGAGCACTAATACTCTGCCTTACCTCACTTTGTGTTCCTGAAAATGTTTATGTGATAAAGTATTGGCTGGTACAATAAGTTTCTCCTAAAGATGCACTTGCAGTACAGCATAACAAAATGGGCAAGCAGTTTGAGAGCAAATACATCACAAAATCCTTTCCTATCCTAAAATATCTCCCCTCTTAGGCTTCCATTCCCTCATGGGATTCTAATAATATTACAACTTTTTTCCTTTCCTCATGGATAAAATAACACTTAAAGAATGTTTCCAACATAAACCATTTTATCTATAACAAACCCAGCATCTCTGTTTACATAATTTGAGAATACTCTGAATACAAACTTTTCACTGGAAACCTTTCCCATACAAATTTTGGGGTAACTAGACTCTTCATATCAACCATTGTTGAACAGGTTCTGAAAAATCCAAATCAGCAAGGTATAGTTGCAGAACCTCAATATTTCAGTCTCTTTGCAGAAATGTAATTATTTTTAGACCATATTCATTTCAGTGTGTTAATTATTCATCAGGAAGCAAAAGTTACATTCCTGACTAGTACAAGCATCTGCAGCATTTTATGGATGATTTTAGAAATCCAGTAAATAAATGCAAACTCTGAAACATGAATACCTTTGCTTCGGTTTTAATTCTGCCCACACACAAAGTACCAAGGGCAGACTCCTCCACAGCTATTGCCACTACTTTTAAGAAGCAGAATTCAGGATGTTTTATCTCTACTCTGGGTAACTGCATCCTGTTTTGCCCAGTTTTCCCATAGTTTACATAACAAGGACTTAAACCTCCAAAAGTTATGTTGCTATATAACATATACATCTAGCAGAGAAGGAAGGAAAATGTTCTAATTAAAATTTATTATCTACAGAACAGGGACAAGCTGCACATGACCAGGAGCCAGCACAAGAAATGGAGCTTCACCCCAACCCTGACCCTTTCAGAAAGAAGAAATTTAACTTTTACAGAAGAAACTAACAGCCCCTCTGCTTCCAAAGGCAGAGTCAAAAGAGGGAGGAAATTCACTCTCTATTTGAAGAAAAGGCACATGCTGTCCCTTTTGCCAACATCAACTATTTTGGTTTAGGAACTCCATGAGCTCATAGTTATGCCATAATTCTACAGAAAAATCTTTGTGCCTTGAACATGGCAAGCATAGAGCACACTTTGAGGACAAAAATCAAAAGCTGAACTATGGAACCAGTACCTGATCTAATCAAAGGGAAGCTCTGAAGCCATTTTACCTCATTTTGAATAATGAAAGATCTCGCAGGACAGGGAGAAGCATCTAAAATTGCACAGTTCTGGGAGCAAGTGGCCATAAAAGTTGGTGTGTAGTCAGCCTTACAAAGCATACTTCATTATACTGCTGTTGTTTAAGTAGAAATGACACATTATCTCCGTCTTTCAAATCTTTTGCTAAAATTTTGTCTACAAAATTCAACCTGGTCTGCTAAATTTAAGCACAGAACACTGGAATTAAATACACAAGTGAGAGACACTTGAGCTCATAGCTGCATAAGAATGGAAAGACTGAGTCAAGGAAAAAGTTGAAGGCAGAGGCTCTGCCAAAAGTGCACATTTGTGCCGCTGCCAGTACCACACAGGTTGAATAAAACTCAAACGTAAACAATCCCATCTTTTAAAAGATTATTCTTGGTAGAAACTTTAGAGATCAAAACATCTATAAACCAAGCAGATTTATTGAACTACATTGTGAAGTAATGGGACCTGATACTCAATGGGAACTATGACCTATGAGCTAGTGAGAAAGTACAATGTAAGGCTTGGAATATAGTTAAAATACTATTTAGGAGGATGAATAAAAATTGGCTTGGGAAAGCAACTGCTCAAGGAATGTTTTAAAATCAAATTTAATGAGTTCAGATTGAAAATGCTGGAAAATCTATAATGGTGACATTTTCCACTTTTATTCAATCCAAGTATTCAATTGGAAAATAACTTCCAGAAAATAGTTCACAACAAAATTCAGATGAAAATCACTACCCAATAGAGGTTTCCTATGATCCACATTTCTTTCTTTGACTTCTGTTAAGTCTAAATCCATGCATTTCCATGTCTTAAGAGAACAGTTTAATCTAACTTCAAACGCTCTGCATCTCCCAGTCTTGAGATATGAACATATTTTCATATTCAGATTTTCCAAAACATATTTAGATGAAAGCCAGCTGAAATGTTTAGAAACTTAACATTAGTGAGATGAAGTTGCCACAAGACTTGCTCTTGTTATCTTTAAATGTTAAAAAATAAATAGTCCTCAGCAACCACAAGCAAGCAGCAGAATGCACTGAGATTGTTCTCGCCTTATCATCCCTGGAGAGAATCAACACGTATTCATTGGCTGTGAATTTGTTTGCCTGTCCCTTGCTTAGACAAGATCCTGCTTTCCGCAAGATCTGGGAGCTGGTGGGGTGAATATTGGCAAGCAGTGCTGGAGGAGCAAGGTCTTATTTGCACTTTGAATGCAGAAACTGGCAAGGTAACATGAGGCATGTGGCTAAGGAGAGCCCATGGCTGACAAGGGCACAAGCACGTGTTAGGAGCTGTTCCTAGACGTGAGAATGTTCTCTCATCGTTCCTCCATAAAGGCAGAGATATACAAAACACGATTGGAGGGATGGAGCACCTCTCCTATGAGGAAAGACAGAGAGAGCTAGAATTGTTCTGCCTGGAGAAGGGAAGGCTCCAGGGAGACCTTATAGCAGCCTTACTGTACCTAAAGGGGGCTTATAAGAAAGATGGGGATAAACATTTTAGTAGGGCCTGTAGCAATAGGACAAGAGGTATTGGCTTTAAACTAAAAAAGGGTGGATTTAGATTAGATATAAGGAAGAAGTCTTTTTACAATTACAATGGTGAGACATTGGAACAGGTTGCCCAGAGAGGGGGTAAATGCCTCATCCCTCAAAACATTCAAGGTCAGGTTGGAAGAGGCTCTGAGCAACCTGATCTAGTGGAATACATCCAGGCTCATTGCAGAGGGGATGGACTAGATGACCTTTAAAGGACCCTTCCAACCAAAATTCTATGACTCTCTGACACAGGAGATGAAAACATTTCTCACACAGCAAAAAAACCTACACATTGGAGCTAAAAAATAGTCAATATGCATGAAATATGTTGTGCTAGAAATCTCAGAAGGGAAGATTCAGCCATGACATGAAGTTGTGGCTGAAGAAAGAAGAAAAAAGCCTGTGCAGACAAAACAAAATTTTCAAACACCTGCTGAATAACAAATCCACAGTGATGGACCACAGCAAGAGCAGGAAGATCCACAAAAGCATAGGACAATAAAGACACAACAGAAGAAGAAAATAGAAAATAGAAGAGAAACAGAACTGAAGAATTGGTTTCCCGCTACAGGAAAAAGAAAAGAAACAGTTCAAATGATAAAAAAATTTTGCAACAAGAATCAGGTAGTGCAGCGAGACCTAGAAGAAGAATCAAGATTCTTGCTTCTGAAAAAGCTAGAATCAAAAGCCAAAAAAGAGGAGGGAAACACTGCAGACTGAGGGAAAAAGGCAGAACAAATTGCAGATGAGTGGATGGGGAAGAGAGAGTAAAGAAATCAAACCAACACAAGAAGAAACAATGCTTTGTATTATATTTTGAATTTAGGATACAGGTCCATCACAGAACAGATCAAAGCTACGGGAAAGAGCCTGGATTACATGTGCTGAATATAAAATGAAAAAGGGACAGAAGTGAAAACCATGTAACGAAAAATTGAGGAAACTTGTTAAAAAAAAGACAAATGAGCAGTTAAGAGTATTAAATCCCCACAGGAAATATGGAAGCTCCTAAGGTTACAGTATTGAAAGCACAAAGTCAAAGGACGTTGCCTGGCAGGACTGAAGGGAATGACTCGAGAAAGGGCAGAGAGTGGTACGGTTCAACAGCAGGATAAGGGAAGTTATAAGAAAAGGAGGCATCCTTCAAAACTATAGAGACATGCCCAGATAGAAAGAATAGGGNATAAATATTTTGAGGAACAACTAGCAAAAACAATCACAACCAAATAATTAATCCTTCCTCATATACATTAGAAGCAGAAGTCTGACAGAGAATCTGTAGGGCCAACTGATGATCAAAATGTAAAGTGAGCACTCAGGTAAGACTTTGTGATTTAAGAGAAACTACACTAATTCTTTGAATTGGTGAGAGGAGATTCACACTCTGTATCCCCTCTTTGTTAATGGCCAAATAACTTGTAAAATTGCAGTTACCACAGAAGAGGTATGGAAGAAATTAAACAGAGGAATGTGACAAATCCTCAGGACTATGTAGCATTTATCCAACAGCTCAGTTCCTAGTGGTGTGCATCATCTCTAGTTTAAAAATTGCCTTAGTAGGCACAACTGCATGGTAATAATAAGACAAAAGACCTGCCAGGGATAAATCCTTGTTCAAAAGACACAGCGGGTAGGAGAAAATGGTCAGTCCTCAGAACCCACAGAACCCACACAGTTCAGGTGGGATATGTTATAGGATCTATGTTGTTCAATACATTCATAAACAAACAGGAAAAGTTAGTAAGTAAAAATATGAGTTTGCTTATGATACAAAGCTCATTAGGGTAGCAGCTGACTGAAATGGAATGCAGGAAGATCATTATGAACTGAGTAACTAGGCAATAAAATGATAAATGAAATTGAATATATGTGAACGTAAAACTATTCATGTGTATTTCACATTTTAAATGATGAGACCTCAGCAGACCAGAAGCAAGCCTTTGTGCTTAGGATACTACTTTGTGAAGAACCATCTCTCTTTCCATGTTTTCCAGTCTATGTAGTTGTTCTTTGGGGGACACAGTGGAGGCTAAAAGTTTACACAGACCTCAGAAGATAAGAACATGGAACAGAAATCCATCAGGGCTAATACTTCCACAGAAAGCATCTCTGGCTCAGGAAATACTGAAGTTAGCAATTATTGCGTATCTCCTTAAAGCTACTGTTGGACTCAAAAAAATGACCTCGATAAAGTTCTGATCTGGTCCATTATGGCCATCTTTGATGGTGACACATTGCAGCATAATAAAGCCCACCCCAGAAAAACCCAAACCTGAGATGCATCAGGACAGATACTTAAGGCTCAAGTGCACTAGGATAGACAGGGTGTCACTGGGACCTGATGGCTGTGCACAGGCTGGGGAATAAAGGGCATTTTTCATTCTTGACATTATAGAACCTTTGCCATAAAGTGTAATTTTACTCAACTCCTGCTAGTATATAGCAGGAGAGGATGAAAGAGGAAATTAATACTCCCAATGTAGATTTGATGGTCACTGCCTCTGCTGCACAAATTTCAAGAGTTACCACACCACAAGGACTGCAGCAAAAGACAGAATGGTTACAGTCACTACAATGTACAGCTTGAAGAGAATTTCTTTTTGTGTATAAATGGCTGAAGAACTTCCTAAGTTTTCCTGGTCCAGTACAGTGATGAAAAGGTGCTACAAACTTTGTATATTTTCGTATATTTTTGCTATAAAACTAAAGTTTGCATTGAAACTGGAAAAAGTTCTCTGAAAAATTTTCATTAAAAAAGTGCACTCAAAATACAAAAGCACATTAGAAAACTAACACAACAGCAAGCTGTTAGCATTTTCAAAATGCCACTTAAGCACACAGAACAATTTTAGTAAACTTCTTTGTTATTGTTGTTTTAAGTAATCAGAGCTAAGCCAGAAAAAATAGAGGTATTCTGTACTATAGGCATTTTAGTTACCTGCTAAATGATGCCTCTGGGGGATAGCATGGAAGTCAAGTGAGAAGGTTAATTTTTGATACCCAGCTTAGACAGTAAAAGAGTACAAACATTGCTTTAAGTCAAGAATTGCAGCAATAACAACTCAAAAGTGCAACTGTCCTCAAACAAATGCAAGTGGACTTCAGAGGCTTCTGTCAGGCAAGCTAGCAATGGAAAAGTTAAAAGCCATTTGTTTGCAAACAAAATTTTGTGTCAAAGTTCTTTCATCTTAAATGTTTATATGTTTCCATTAAGAGATAACAGGTCAACATCAAAGCTTTCATAAGAAAAAAAAATCAGAATACCTCATACTATCAGATTTGAAGATGAAACTCAGATTTGATGCTCATAGTATCTGTTTTTGCAAATGGTTCCAACTCAATGCTTATTTCCTATTTTAATAAAGTATCCAGAATAATTAATAGTTACATACTTTTCTAAGTTGCTGTATTGTGTATTACATATTTTCCTTTCCTCTAGAGAATTTAAATCCACGTGTTCCCCAAACTTCCAGTCCATACTCTGAAGCTATTTCAGAGTAATATGTTTTATACAATTAAAATATTCACAAAAGAAACAACTGGCAACCTCTATTGACTAACATTGCCAGAATGGCTGAACTGGGGTATAAGAGCAAGGATGTTTAAAAGGCCATTTTATGAAGTCACGACTTTTAAGATACGTCTACATGCCTTAATCATTTTGGCTGACGTGTTGATGTAAGAACTCTGCTTTCTCCAATTATAAGTTCAATAGCTGAAACAAGTCTGAAAAGGTCATGTGTAAAAAGCATAAAATATTAACCTCATAGTTTTCTGTGCAGCTTGTTAAACTCCTAGAACTTGCAATAGCAGACACAAATTGAGCAACTTTCTGACCTTTCTCTGATAAAAACCTACACAGTTATTTAATGAAAGCCCAAAAGGTTACCAATTATTTTTCTTAAAAGCTCATCTTCCTCAGACTGGGAATTTGGTACTGCACTGAGAAATCAGTTTGTAGAAATGCTTCATTTGAGTGCTTTTAGAAGAGCTGCAAATTTGTAGTAAATCCACTGGTTTGTTACCTGTTTTGGCTAGAAGAGGAGGAAGACTTCAGGGGAAACAACAAAAGGCAAGAGAGAGAACAAAAGAGAAAAAAATGTGGCAAGAGAAAATGAGCAAAAAAATCTAAGAGCAAGTATGCATGCATTCAAGGTAGACACACCAAAACCCTGAAATAAAAGAACAGCAATCACAATTTGTTGATCAATATTATCCAGTGTCAAGCTTCAGGATATCTACTAAAATGAGCAGCAGTACAGTCAAGCAGCTGTGCTTCCCACAATGGGACACACCGGAGCGCTGCAAGCAAAAGTGACATTTCAAGATTCTCTGTTTAGGACCTTTCCTGACTCAAAGCCCAAAGCTTAACCAACATTTTGGTAAAATTTGAACTAATATATTTCCTAATTGACTAATATTCCAGAGAAATGTTCTTTTTTAATTTCTTGACATCCTCTGAACGGCACAAAACAGATGCAAAAGTCCGGTTTGATCAAATAGATTTCAGTTCAAAATACAAAGCCACCTAGCTCCTTTGTCGTTTCTTTATATATTACATACCTTAAAAAGAAAAACATTCACACATCAATGTATTTCTTTGGAAGTACTCAGCTTTCTATCTTTCAAACATTAAAGTTAGAACTGACTTTCTGTAGTTAAGTAATATAAATGTTTCATTGACAGAAATATTAGAAGGACTTTCCAACAAGTTTATCACTAACATGTAGAAGTTATAAAATATCTTGTGGTAACAGGCAGTTTTTACAGTGCGACTAAATCTGTATTTTAAAACTGTGCTATTTTCAGCACCTGTAGTCACTTGTAGTTCTATTTTACAAACCCATATTTGTAAGTCTTTTTCATCATGTCAGCTCTACCTATTGCAAAACATGCATTCATGACTGATTGCAGATAGTACAAATAATTGAGGATAAAAAAGTGTCCAGCCTCCATAAATATCAATCTCTGTTTTTAATGGTGAATGACTGGCTATAAGTTTGTATCAATAAACCTACAGATGCTGATTTCTATGAGGCTACCCATATAGAAAGTTTCAAACTGATTTTGATTTCCTCTTTGTCCCAAACTCTGTGGAAGCAAGATCACTCTGGCTCAACACACAATTTGCACAATTTTCCTTGACAAAACAGTGAATAGTCCATAGGATCTCGATACATAAAATTTCCATTTCTGTCTCTTGAAAACACTAAACAGTAATTATTTGACATTAAGGATTTCTAGGAATAAACGTAGGTTTCCAGATTCATTACAATCTATTATGTTACTGCAGCTGAAATGAAAAAAGTGTCATCTTGAGAAAAGAGAGGTCTCCAGGCAGCATCCCAATCATTCTAATCAGATTGTAATAATTTGACCAATTCTATGCTGATTATCAAATGAATTAAGAAGCATACAGGAGTCATGCTGGGCAGGACCTATTTGTTTTCAATGAGTTTTCAAAGTTTTATTTTGTAATTTTACTTCATTTGCCTTCCAGGCTCATTCTCTCACTACTGGTTGCCAAACCACCTTCTACTTTGTGATTATCCCATTGGGGGTGTGTTCCTTCTTTTGAGAATCACTGCCTTAATGTTTGCCCATAATACTATTTTAAGGGATCCTTGATGAAAAGGAAACCATAAATGTTTACCTTTGGGGTTTACCAAGTCAGACAGAAAACACTTCTAGCACTCTAAGTATTTCTTGAGCCATCAAGCACCTTGCAGATGGGCCTCTTGTCTTCAAAAAGACTTTAAGGTTACAATAAGTGTCCAGTATGTTTGCATAAGAAATCACCCACAGTTCAGTTTCCTTTTAGTTTCAAGCAGCTTCATAACAATTATTCTACTGCATAATTTGTCTCTTTTTAGTGTATGTACTGTGATTTTTCTGGCTGTTGGTGAATAGTTCCTTTATCTTAACCAAACAGAAATTTCAGAGGCAAAAAGTATTTGGGCTCACCTTACCCTAGGCAAGCCTTAGCACATATTTCCTGCTCTGACACAACGCTCTGTCAGTACTTCTCTGAAGTAAGACTATTTTAAATTAATACAGTTCTATAACCAAGATATGTTCGTGTTACTTTCTTATTTTAAAGCTTTCTGTGGCTTCCTATGTTCATCCAAACGTGCTTTATTTTGGATGATTACTGTTCTTTTTTATTCCCTGTGAAAAGTAAAAAAGTTATTACTGAAACCTACAGACCAAGATTTTATTACTGTAACCTTTACAAGCTGCTGAATTTGAATTCCCATGCCAGGAAATGCTGCTTATATTTTCTTTTTATGTTTGCTGGTTATTTTTTGTAATTCAGTCATAAGACATTATTATTATTTTATATGGGAGAAGAGCAGTAAATAGAGAAAATAGTATTTTTTAAAACATTACTGTCATATTCAAGCATAAGCACATTAGCTACCTAGAATATATTTAAAGATAATAATGTGTCTGTGTGTATGTGTGTGTGTGTGTGTGTGATCAAGGCCCAAGCTCAGTATTATTCCACTGCTCAGAACACAGAACAACAAATTATTACGACATGCAGTTGAGATGTCCTCCCAAACCTTGTGGTTCCGATTATATAAGCCAATGCTTTTAATATATTTCCAGCTCTGCATGAATGCAATGATTTGACAGTACCTTTCATATTCTTTGGTTTCTTAGCAGTTCTTAAGACTCCTTTTAAGTAAAACTTTGTTTATTTAAGAATAACTTGGCTTCTTTTTCTAGGTTTTCCTCGTAATATTCAGAATTTGGTTTCCGTATTACACCCTACTAGACTATTATTAAAACAAAGATTCTTATTCTAATATATAATAATACCGTATCAGTCATTGCTATTTTCAAGGTGAACTTCTCATTAACTTAAAGCAGTTGGAATTTTACTAACATTGTCATCAACACATGCCAGTAACATCTTCCACAAAAAATTGACTTTTCTCCCTATTTTTTGTAGTGGTGCAGGCA
>VZRJ01001116.1:5207-24409 GCA_013397565.1 Ptilonorhynchus violaceus | reverse complement strand
TATTACTGCATTTATTTTAACCTTTTTTATTAAAATTGTAATTTTGACCTAAAATCTTTCGAGGTATTTTATGTGGGGTTAATTTCCCCTGCTGGTTTACAGTCAAACCAGCACAACAGTTATACAAAGTTATACCAGCACAAAGGTTATACAAAGCAGTTGCCTGATTGGATGCATTAAAAGAGATTGAGGACCTGGAGCTAAGCTCATTTTCATCTAGCAGTTTATCTCCTGAGTGACTAAAGGGACCTCAGGCCAGGTTACAAAGGAGTCTAATGGGGACTTCAGGCTGGATTACAAAGGAGTCTAATGGCCTTGCAAACAGAGTGAATGTTAAGAGAACTTCTCATCCACAGTAATTCAATAACTTCTAGAATGTTTGAATAGTACTCCTCAGATATAAAGCCAGGCATGACAGATACTCAAAAGGCTACTAGATCTCAAAAGGCATAAGAGATCTCAAAGAGACCTTGCTTTACCCTCGATGGATTTCTAAAGATTGTGGAATTCTGTTATGAATCAAGAGTGGGTATTTTTGTTTCACACATCACAAGACCCTGTACCTTCTCTATTGCTACTCTGAATGATTGCAGAATGAAGATTTTCTAATGCTTGGCTGGAGCAATCAAATTTGTAAAGAAACTCAGAAAATCACGTTGACCTAGAACCAGATTAATTTATGCAAGTATCAGTTTTAGCTAAATATACTCTGTGTTGCTTAGATAAACTGTGGGTAATGCAATGTGCAGAATAGAAATCCTCGAAATTATTCCTGTCACTGCTTAAAACGTGGGTAGGGAAGTTGACCAAAATCACTGCAATACTTTTTTTTGTCTCTTTTTTATACCGAGAAAAAATGACCCTTTTATTAAAAATGGAATGATGGAAGCTACATGCAGATCCAGTTTACAACTCGACTCACTTTCATATCAGCATTTATATCTGAACTAACACTGGGAATCACTAGTGGATTAAATAGTGCTAACTAGTAAGATATAATTTCTTACAAATATTACTAAAAAAAATGAAGTGACATCACTTTAACAGTTGCAGTTTCATACTATGCTACTGAACCTAATCACATTTCATACTTCAGAGTTTTCTTTAATAATCTATAGGGGTCAAGAAAGAATTGTCTTTGACGGACAGTTTGATCTCTGGGACTGAATTTTTTTCTCTGCTTTCCTCTGAGTCACGTATCAGCCCTGACCATGTCTGTGCTCTGAGATGACAGATAGACTCTACCAGCTACAGGTACGTGTCAGACGTACCTTTCTTCTGTGCTTGAGAAAGGAATTTTCCACTCATTTAGATTGGCAGGACCCTTTAAGGGACTTATACCTTCTGATGTATGAAGCGTGATTGACTTGCTGAGATAACTGGAACATATTGCTTCCTTGCCAAACATTGAGCACTGCCTTCATCTCTCCTGAAATTACTTTTCCAGAAATATTTAACCTGACTAACATCTGAGTTTCTTATTATGTATATGGCTATATCTCAAGAACCTATTAACTTCCCTTCCAAAATCCAGAAAATAGGTTTATCATGGCATAGGGCCCTACAGAGTCTCACTTGGAACTAAAACTAAGACACCCTATGATTAGTGAAATATAGGGTTAGAAGCAAACTTGACAAGTCATCAAGTCCTATCCATGGCATAATCACCTAATTTATTTGGTAATTGGTCATAATGTTTTGGAGATTTCTAGTGGGAAAGATGAAGGTTTGTAATGGAGACAAATGATGGTGTGTCTTTTGTGTTACTGATATATACTAACAATCTCCTAACTAATAACTGGTGCTACTGCCTTGAATGCTACAAGTAGAACTGGATTGAAGCCAAGAATATTCTGCATAGAATATCTCTGTTAGGATCAACTAAGGATGACTTTTCCACAAAACTATCTTTTTGTGACGTGTATGTAGTGTGCAAGCCACAGGATATTTTCTTACAGATAACTGAATACCCAGATTTTCCTCATTTTTTTCCGCTGATTTTTTTTGTTTGTTTTCAGGTATTGTACCTTTGTCTACATTAAACTTCAGACTGTTAACTTGAGACCTATTTTTCATGATCAATTTGATTCCCAACTGTGTCTGACAGAATAATTGGTGTTGTTGGATGGAACTCATGAAGCACTGAGCTTAACACAAACAAAAGGCATTTTCTGAGAAATCACAATTTGTTACAATACTTGGCAAGTATGTTTACCAGACAATGAATAAAGTAAATCTCCTATTAGTATCTTAAGCAGCATGAGCTAGATGAAAATACATACAAAAAAAGGAGGATAGACTGCAACAAAATTCAAAAGTACAAAGTTATACTGATTTTGCTACATCATCTGAGTATGTCTATCTACATAGCTCTGCACCTCTTATTTCTAAAATACAAAAACATCAATCCCTCATTGCTATGCACCTACTCCTAGATAAGAAAATCCACTCTTTCTTTTGTGGCATGGCTAAAATCCAAACACTTAAAAATATCTGTACACTTAGCAAGTAGCTTCCTAGGTAATTACAAACCATTACAAACCATAAAGCTTTTCCTCTTCAATAGTGGCACTGGTGAACTGGGGCATTTGAGAAATACCTCTCTTTCTCCCTACATTCACTCATCACATATATTGCAAAGTGACTAAAACACAGGCCACCAGGAATACGTGAGATTTATGAAATAAAACTTTTAAACCAGGCAGGCTACAGAGTCAACGGGGGTCTCTGATTTCATATACAAGTGGGTTAACCACTGAGGAAAAAGGAAATCTAAACTTCTCTTCTTTTTGTGGGTACACTTCCAAAAAAGAGTAGCCACAAATCCATTTTATGTAGTGCCCTATCCTGTTCCTTTGCATCAGCTTTCAATAGGTTGCTTAAGAGAACCTACCTGGGGGAAGATCCAGGTCTGGGATCCAGGTCAGGCCTGTTAGGTGTCAACTTACGCTGCTCTGCAATATCACCATACAAGAGTTAAAAACACAGGTCTGGTTGCTTGGGATATTTAAGAACAAGTATTCCCAGGGTGAAAAGGCAGCTGACCAAGAGCATTCAGCACTTTAAATGCCTAAGTTCTCCAAAGCAATAAGTACATTTTAAACCTCCACAAGGCTATGTAAGGTACTTATCCAGTTTGCTGCTGCTGTTATCAGCTTTGTAACTAAAGGCTATTCCCAGATATTCAGGATCCTGCTGCATTCAAGTATTATACAAACAAGTATGAGGTTTCTGGACTAAATAAACCAATGCATTTGCTACTTGCAGCCAATTCTGTAGGAGCAGACCTTCACTACTGCAGACATTCCTCTTATCCCACTTCAAAATTCACACTTATCAAAACAAACATCTCTCTCCTTGCAAATTTAGGGATATGTGTGAAAACTTTGGAAATAATCACCATCATTTGTGATTTGCTGTAGCATAAAGATGCTGGAGGTTTTTTTTAGAAACCAAAACGTGTGAAATTTCTCTTGCAATTAAATCTATTCGAAGCTTTTGTGAAAGCACATTTCTGTCACCACTGACTGTGTTTATTTGTACAGAGGTGTGTCATCACCTTCCCCTCTCCTTGCAGAGGGGAGTAGTATGAGAAAGTTTCATGAGCTACAGTGTTTTTCTATTCTTTGCATAAAGTAATTCTTGAAAACAATAGCGTCTAGAAGCAATTCAGCCAAAGATACCTCAGGCCAACCTTTTACTGTTCAAATAACAGGAAGTTAGTATAAAACCTAATTAAACTAAGTGGCACAACCCTAAAATTATAGGATTTAGCCAGAGGTGAAATTTATTTTCTGATAATGAGTGATTTGGCATAAACCATGTGAAAATATTTCCATTTACAAATAAGTTAGGAAAAAAAAGAACTCAGAACAGAGGGCTGGCAGTGTGAACGTCAGTGGAGCTTGACATTCCCACGCTAAAGGAGTTGCCAGTAACAGGTCTGTAAGTCCTAGGTTGCTTTCTCTTGTTACATCTCAAAGCTATCAGGGTGGGAAAAATGCTAACATATAATATTTCTCATTGGCTACACAGCAATGTCTCATACAACAGGAAAAGAAAAATTACCAGGTTACAATGCTGAGAAAAGATTTGTAATTTAGAATACATTGTTTCAGTGGGTAGAACTGATTATATTTAATGTTGTAAGTTATAGTGGTTACTTATCAGGCCCAGGCATAGACACTCCTCAGTTAATGAATTTACTTAAAAGAGAGACAGGAACGTCAAGATCTGGAATTTTTTTTTTTAAGGAGTTCCTGTTTCTATATTGTGTCATTCAGTATTACATATGAGATGAGATCCTGATTATTTTCTGCTCATGAAGTCTCTTTATAATCAAGTTGTTACTAATATCTTGAAAGATTGCACTGTTGTATACATTGATTTCTCAGTCTTCCATAAAAACTTCCCTCACAGCCCACAGATATGTTACTATAGAAACTTCCAGAAAATTACATCATCGGTATTAATGTTAAATTAATCAAAAATGCCATTGAAATCTATCACCTTGAGCTTGAAAGGTCATTTTCAAAGTTAACAGTCTAAAGTGGAGCACTGCTAATGCTGTTCAATAAGTTGTTAATTGTTCAGAAATCCAAATATTTTAATGCTATTACCTATAAAGATGCAGCTTGCTGCCTGAATCTGATTCGAGTAATGGGAAATATTGCTGAAACAGCTTTACTGGCTTTAACAGCTTTATTCATCTGGTTTCACCTAGATCATATGCAACTATTGTTTTAGGGTAAAGGTCATGTGCTGCAATTTTGCAAAGAAAAACATGACTTTTTGTCATGATAAAGAGAATATGAAAGGATTAGACCAGATGCAGACTTAGATTCTTTTGCCCCACAAAATTATATAAAAAAAATTTAAGCATGTGTTCCCACTAAACATTAAGACCTTTAAGAGTATCGTCTGCCACATCTCAACTCTTTTAGCAGCTCTAGATACAAACTGGGATATTTTTTGGTTTGGATTTGTTGGTTTTGGTTTTTTTATACTATACCTTTGACTCTTGTGTCTGCAGATTTCTACCAATGCAAGCAGCACTTATGGACTAAAAAGTCATAAAAGGAAGGTGTATAGGCTGCAAGGGTTCTTTTTTTCTGAAGGAAAAATGTTGATAACAGTGAAAGTTTCAGTACTCATAAAACTCTCTTCTCTTTTCTGAATTCACACTCCCTCACCACATGAAACACTGGACAAAGTCATCGTAACTGATTACTGAGTACTAAATGAGGCAAATCCTGGCAAAGCTCATATGGCTAAGGAGATCATCTGGACCTCAAACAGCTGGTGAGTCAAGCAACTGTGTCTGGGATAACCCATCCTGGCAAAGGCTGCCTGCATGGGGCAGGCCTGCCTGCTGCAGCCAGGAGCTCTGGCACCAGCTCCCAAGGTCAGCAGGGATCTTGCATGAATGAGCTTTCCCTTTCCCTATGAATTTCATCTCGCCTCTCCATCCAAATGATGTTTTCGCAGTTATTCAAGTGCACAGAGGAATCAGTATGAAAAAGGACAACAAGTACCTTATGAAAAAACAAGTTCTACATGCTTTTAAAGTTCTGCAAGTACACTTATCTCACTATTTCACTATTTCTCACTATTTTCCCTTCTGTGTTTTGTCAGACAGCCTACTTGTTACTGGTATGATCCTCTTTCAGATTGCTTCCTATTATTTTTTGCCATAATTTTTTTGGAACATAGAAACAGGTTTGCCAGTATCACATCAATGAGTCTGACATTAACTCTGTCTTGAGTTAATAAAGGATTGGTAGGTGTTTTCTTCTTAATAATTTCTCAATGTCCGTGAATTATAGATAAGGAAAGAGAAAGACTGAAACACAATGGCTGTTTCATACACAGGAGAATTTTCAGGTTACTGCAGTCTCTTGCTTTGGGTGGAACATACAAAGTAAAGCAGCACACCATTCCAGTGCATCTGTGGAAGACAGGGTACAGACTTTTTTCCTTAGCACCTTCCAAAGAAATAGGTCATCTCAATAAAGGATTCAGTCTCCACTAGTGCATGCACCATGTGTACTTTTCTGAAGAGCATAAGTATAATGTATTACCTGTGAATTATTCTCATTATACTCTCATTGAGAAAGATATTTGGGAAAGTATATAAACAGCAAACTACTCCAGGCCCTTCAAAATTTTAGCCTACAAATTCCACATTATCCTCATTCTCCTAATGCTATGCAACAGCTAAGAAGTGGGTTTTGTTGTTGTACATATGACACAGGTCTTTTTATACTCACTACAATCTGGCAAAATGGGATTGTGAGATAATTTGTAAGAAAGGTTAAAAGAAAGTCACATATAGATAATAATATTTGCTCATTTAATGTGGCAGTTTACCCAACTTCATAAAATAGCATGAAGGGGTGGAGAGAGTATCAGAGCTTTTGCTATTTCTCTGATAGTTTGCCTTTAAGACTCTTAAATAACACTGTTTGAATTTCTGATTTGTAAACTGTAGCTTTTCATGTAGAAACTTTCCTCCATTTTACATTCCATTAAGTCTTTCCTGTTTATCCACTTAGGAGTGACTGGAATGTATGAACTCCTTCAGCCCTTGTGAGCTGGTGTTAACAGTAGCTGTGTTGATGTCCCTAGTTTTCCTCAAACACTGGACAAGAGTAAGCAATATCAGCTGCAAAAAACCTAACCTAGCCAAGGCCCTGGTTTATTTTATAAGCACAACTCTAATGGCACAGTTGCAGCATTGTGGTCTATTCACACCAACAGGAATGTTGTAATAGCACTTGTTTCTTTCTAGATCATAGAGGAACTCATGAAAAATGAATAGTAGAGTATGATGTAGTCACAGGGTAACTTTATTTATTGTCATTTGGATCTGCTTCTTGGAAAAAAAAAAGAATAGTTTTACAGAAAGGAATGTGTTTCCCCTTGTCATGATGGAACTCATCCCAAACATCTACACTGCTGTTAAGAGAGTGACCCCAGCTGGAATGTTTTAGAGCGTTTGCTGACGGTTTGATAAGATTAATATTCATTTTTTAAATATAGCTTCAGGAAATCTTCCTCCTTACGTCCCTCCTTCAGTGTTTCCAAGACTGTTTTTCTTTTTGTAAAGTATTTACTCAAAACATGAAGTGAAAGCAGCTGCAGTTAGTGGATGAAGTAAAATCACAAATGACTTATTAGAAGCCAAACCCAAGAAACCTGGCAATTAATTCTTTTATTTATGCATCAGCCCCACAAATTTACTCTTACTGAAAGAACCACATCTGTGTTGTTGTTTTTTCCTTGGAAATGGAAGTTTCCACAGAATTATTGCTTATTTCATCTTTCAAAATGTAATATGACCTGAACCATGGTTTCTTTCCCCTCTCCTTACTGTAACTGTTCCAGACATTATTTTACTAAATGTCTCAAATTAAACATTCTCTGTCAATTACAGATGATAGAGATCTGCTAAGATAATGAGTCCTACTACAATGCCTGCTTTAATTGCTACATTATAATCTCCAGACCTGAAAAACTCCAGAGACCTCTAATACATAAAACGCCTTTCAGCTGTGCAGGTGTGGAATTCATTACAAGTTGTTCCCCTCCCCTGCACAACCCCCTCCCCTCCCCTCTCTTACATACTCTCTTTCCTCTCTCTTTTTCAAGTGGGAGAAGTCCTAAATGCCTTGGAAGTGTGCCAACGCCTCAGGGTTTTGCAGTAAGTTGAAATACCATTTAAAGTTTAAGCACAATGCTGCTTTGAAAGCTCTGCAGAACAGAGAAGAAAGCAGGAAAGCATGACCAGAAGGTCTGTTCAAAGAGCAACAACAAAATGGTGACATTTCTGCAAATGTACTACTGCCATATTTTTCTTTAAGGGGAAAAAAATAGCATCAGAATGGTTTTTGGCATCTCTCTATAAGCACAACCTACCAAAGTATGGCAGTGGTTGAGTTCTGGGGGTTTTTCCCTTTTTTTTTCCCTTAGAAAAGCACAAACATGCTGGACCAGAAAACATTTGTTTGAATACACTTTTTTTCCCTGAAAGACAAACCTTTTGTAACAAGTTGGTTCTGTAACCAACCTTAGAGTTGGTGACTGAGTCAATTATTCCAGCAGTTAACTCTTCTGCTTGTTCTTGATTCAGAGTTTATTGCTATAAGATTTTCAGAATCTATGTAGAAACCCTGAAACAATGTAGAGTTATCATATGCAAAGCCTCAGTTTATGTGGAGGTCATGTTCATAGATTTATAGTATCATTCAGTTTGGAAAAGACTTCTGAGATCATCAAATCCAACCCTTAACCCCGTACCACCATGTTCACCACTAAACCATGTCATCAAGTACCATGTTGATCAGCCTTTTAGCTACTTCTAAGAATTGTGATTAGTGCAGATGTGAAGGGGACGATGAAAGAGAAGGGATTCAAAGCCACCTTTTTCAGTTTTAGCTGAAAAGGCCACAATAGCTGATCTAAACTACACTCACTGCAGCAATCAGGTAGGAAGAAGATCTCAAATCCATTCTTAGTTGACTCTTTCCATGCATGCCTCCCTGGCTCTGTGCCACCTTGGGAATCATTTAGAGTGGAACACTCTTCAGTCATCACCTAAAGATAACTTTCTGGCTACTTATGTGGGAGAACCATAGAGGGCCAAGAACAGAAGGTTAGGTTTTACCTAGAATCAACACTGTAATAGTTATTTCATGGAATCATGCTGTAGAATAAAAGAGTAGAAAGGAAGGTGTCAGGGAAAGAAAGACACAACCATTACACGACCCTGATGATGGAGATGCTCCTCTATGATTGCAACACTTATATATGACACCAGACATAGGCCTAACTTTCATCTGCTTCTATAGCCTCTTCTAAAAACTTAGTTCTGCATTGCAGAAGGCCACGTCTGTACAGTGACTAGGGGAATCTCAAGTTATGGTACTCTTGGGATTAATGAAGCTTCAATGTTTGGTCTGTATTTGTTTTGATTGGTTGGTTTTCTAACTGGTTTGTTTAATTAAAAATAATTTTATTGAGAAAAATCTCTTGAGATTGCACACAGAATTTACAGGAAAACATTGTGAAACAGTTCAAGGAATCAGGTGAATTCATATTAAACTGTAGGTAACCCAATAGCCTTTGTAATTTGATTTAATAATGCGAACAGGAAAAATAATAGCAAGTATGAAAACACTCGTCATTCACGCTCTAGTGAGAGGAAATGCTGCTGAACAATCTATTAAGGTGATGCTTTTGCTTGGTTTAATACTAGATGTCACAAGTTGGGGCTTCCTATTAAAGACTTCTCAAAGTTCCACTTTCTGTAGCATGTAACCAGTGCCAACTCATTAACCTCTTCCCAGGTAAAACTGTGAGTGGGGATTTTCCTTAAATAAAGGCTTCAGGATTTGGCCAGACTTCAAAGCAGAACCTGACAGAATAATTCACTCAACCTATCTGTTGAAATTAAAATAAGATTTTTTTTGAATACTTGTCTCTGGCACTTTGAAAACTGTAAAAATTACATTTCAAATGGCCCAGGATAGAAGACAAAAAACAATTTGTCTAGTTTGAAAGAGCTAAGTCCATGCCAACAAAAAAACGCACTGATTTTATAACTAAGAAAGTCCTTATTTATCAGATCTCGATTCAGTACCCAGAATATAACTGATTTCAGGACATGCATTTTGTCCCCCAATTTTTGGATGATGCCAGAGGTCACTCAATATTTGGGCAACACACTTTCCAATGATTTGCCAAAGATATGACAGCTGGAGGTCTGGGAGAAACAGCATTTGATAGTGTCCTTTACATAACAATTTAAAACTTTTCTGGATTGACGAGAACTGACCACAGCAGCAACCCAAAATCTGCACTTGGCTGGTAACCATAAGACAGACCAGTAGTCTGATTTATCACACACTTAATATTCGGGTGTCCTACAGAAGCCAACTGTGGCTACAGGAACTAACTTTCAAAGTCTTATAACCAGATCTGTAAGTTGGACAACTGTAGAGGATCTGCAGGTATCTTGAAATCCTGGGAAGTTTAGAGGACCTGACTGAAGTAAGTGTCATGGTTAGAGCCTGAGGGAAGGCCCCAGACTCCCATGATTATATTCTTCAGAGGGTATGAGATGGCAAAAACAAGGCTGCAAGCTTAAAATATGGTAAAATAGTTTTATTCACTACTACTACTAAGAATAGAAAGAATAATAAAAATAGTAAGGCACAATATACTAATACCATTCCTTCTCCTCTGCTTTACTCGGCTCCAGATGGCAACAGGCCAGCTTCCTCTCGGGTCCAAACGGAGTGGGCTGGTGGGGGGCCGGGCCCAGGGGACCCTCCTGCCATGTGCTGGCAGGGGAACAAGAGACACCCCTTCCTGGGTGGTTTTTTAAAACGTACTTCCACAGAGGCATTTCCTGAATATCAAGTGGCTTATACAACTGTCCATCACCTGTTTTAGCCAATCAGATTTTCTCCACACTGGGTCAAACCATCACAGTAAGGAAAAATGTAAGCAATCTAGAGATTTTCACATGTGACTGAACACTGAGTTCAGACACTCAAGTGCAAATTTGGATTAAACTATCCCTGTAGATGCAGTCACAGAGCAAGGCAGCTGAGCCAAGCTTTATTTCGGACACATTTTTAATCTATGTTGTGATCCCTGCAATACCAGCTAGTAGACACTCTTAAGGCTGGAAAAGTCACTGAATACAACTTCTTAGAGACCTACTGGTATGATACAGTGCCAAAGAACTTCAGTAAAGCCTTTGACATGGTCTCCCACAGCCTTCTCCTGGAAAAACTGGCAGCCCACAGCTTGGACAGGTGTACTCTTCACTGGGTTGAAGACTATCTGGATGGCTGGGCACAGAGCAGAGGTGAGTGGTGCCACATCCAGCTGTCAGCTGGTCACCACTGGAGGTCCCCAGGGTTCAGTATTGGGTCCAGTCCTGTTTTAAACCTTTTCATATTCTGGATGAGGAGATCAAGTGGCCCCTCAGTCAGTCTGCAGATAACACCAAGCTGGGTGGGAGTGTTGATCCGCTGGAGGGCAGGAAAGCCCTGCAGAGGCATATGGACAGGCTGGATTGATGGTCCAAGGCCAGTGAGGGTTTCAACAAGGCCAAGTGTTGGGTCCTGCCCTTGGATCACAATCCCTGCAGATCTATGGGTTGGGGCAGAGTGGCTGGAAAGCTGCCTGGTGGAAAAGGACCTGGGAGTGCTGGTTGGCAGCAGCTGAACATGAGCAAGCTGTGCCCAGCTGGGCAAGAAGGCCAATGGCACCTGGCCTGGATCAGCAATAGTGGGGCAGCAGGACCAGGGCAGTGATCATCCTCCTGTACTCAGGGCTGACGAGGCTGCATCTCGAATCCTGTGTTCAGTTTTGGGCTTCTCACTGAAGACAGACACTGAGGTGCTGGAGCGTGTCCAAAGAAGGACAACAGAGCTGGGGAAGGGTCTGGAGCACAAGTTTGATGAGGAGCAACTGAGGAAGCTGGGGGCATTTATCCTGGAGAAAAGGATGCTTGGGGGGACCTGATCACTCTCCACAACTCCCTGAAAGGAGGCTGTAGCCAGGTGGGGGTCAGGATCTTCTTCCAGGCAACCAGCGACAGGACAAGAAGACACAGCTTTAATCTACACCAGGGGAGGTTCAGGTTGGACATCAGGAATAATTTTTTCACTAAATGGGTGGTTAAGCATTGGAATGGACTTTGCAGGGTGCAGTCACCACCCCTAGAGGTCTTCAAGAAATGACTGGATGTGGCACTTAGTGCCATGGTGTAGCTGACAAGGTGGTGATCAGTCAAAGGCTAGACTCAATGATCTTGGAGGTCTTTACCAATCTAAATGTTTCTGTGATACTCTGATTCTTGTGCAGAATATTCAGCGGAGTGATTCAAGTGCCAGCTGCCTCCATTGCAGTCTAGCTTTTCTGTGTCCTTCAAAAGCCAGCACTTTTGTTTGACAGGAGAAACATTAAAAAAATATATATTTTCCCTCATTTGAATAATTGGTGAATGTAATATCACAGTCCAAAGTCTAGGTGACTTTCTGTGTTTTGTAAATTGTAAGTTTTCAGAGTAATACACAAGTGATTTTAGAAGCCAGAGCTTATTAAAATTAAAAAGGATATATGAAAGGTGAAAAACAAGAACACTGCCAAACAAGTGGCTAATATTAATTTCATTCTCTGCCTAATGTTTGTTTCTTTTGTATTTTTAAAAGTGTACAGTTAAAGGGATGTGTTTAGAGGGTGTGCAGGATTTCAAAGAGGGTCCTTTTTCAGACTAAGAAGCATTTGAAACCTTCTTTTCAAGAAAAAAGCAATGTAGGTCACTGATCTAATGCAAGTACTGATTAATAGTAAGTGGATAGGTTGAGGATATCTGCCTCATTCAAAGGACAAAGACGTGTCTACTTTACACATTTATCAGTACATTTAGCACTAACAGGGCATCTTCTCACTGTTTAGAGAAAAGGCACGTAATTAGATGAACAAGTCAACTGATCTACTTTTTCCAGATGGCATTTCCCTCTGGAATTGTAGCATATTTGTTAGGGAAGAAACTCCCTCTCCATCTCTGAGTTTTATAGAGATAAAAGTGATTTCAATTTCCAACAAAATTATCAGTCTACCATGAGCAGTAACTACAAACAAGAATTCAGTGCTAGTGACTTTAGGTGTTAAAGTTCATTGACAACTTCATGCATTTCTCAGTTTACGAATATAGCCATGCAACTGTTGTTGCATTTCCATAAAGTTGTTAGATTAACAGCCTTGACGACTTACTCCTGTTTTCTTCAAGAATATTCACCACACAGTTGTTTATTACCTGTAAAATTTACTTTAATATAGTATTTGCTCATCATCACACACAATGCAGCTCCAAGTCAGGTATTTGTCAGTGAAAAGGAAAGAAGGGAGCCCAAAAAAGTGATTTTTCTGTGACTTATTATTGTTCCTCCAGTAGGAGTTTTTTCAGAAAGGGGAAGGGCAAGGACAGCAGGAGAGAGGAAGAGGAAAGGATGAGGACTAAAGCGGAGACTTGTGTGTAGAATCCTCGGGCAATACAGTAAAAATGTAAGACACCACCCTGTGATCAAAATGTAGAGAGCCAATTTGCTTTATAGTCATTTTTAACTGTCAATTCAGAAAAACAGCTGTGATTTCAACAGTGCTTCCTCCAAACCAGCTGAGGTATGCACACATAGTACCAGAGGAAGAAAAGACGTCCTAGAAAAATTTGTGAGGTCAGACCACTTAGGCTTTCTGTCCCCACTCTCTTCCCTTCATTTTTTCCTGCTCATAGACTCATGCAAAGTCAGTTCATGAACCTGTGTTGTAACTAATAGTGGAAAAATATGAAGTAATTTGTGGCTTTGGAATGTCAACACTTTTTCCAGGTGAACGCAGGTGACACTGTTCCCTGTTCAGTTCAAACTGCGTTGTGAGCGTTTGTGTGAGTAGAAATAAATTAACAAAAGATCTGGTTTTTGGCTGGGGATGCTTATTCAGAGAACTAGTAAATAAACTTATAACCAAGCCTACTGAGCTAAAGGAGTGACAGCATGATCATCTAATTTTCAATTCTTGCTCTTATTTATTTAGTAGCAGTAAAAAAAATCAATCTATAATGTCTTGTCATGCCAAGACATCTCTTCTCTTTCTGCATTAGCATCTTTAGCTCTGGGAATAGTATCATTGGTTAATTGAGATAATAAAATTGGCAGAAAGAGAAAGCACAAAATTACATGGTACATCTTTGAACATTTCTCTGTAATGAGGAATAGTTATATAAGTAGATGATACATGTACTCAATAATATAATTTCTAACAAAAAATTGCAATGGATAGTATAACAGAATGATAACCTTGCTATGTAGTGCATAGGATTCCAAGCATTGCAAATTGTTGATAAACTAGAATTCTCCAGGTATTTTTTCTGTATTGCAGTGGCATAGATGGTGCACATCATTTTATCAGTTCTGTCCAGCATCCTCAGCTCTGCTTAGCTGCAAATTGTGTTTAAGAATATTCTGTAGACTTACTCTGGCTCCTGATATGCCCTCAGAGAGTTTTTTGGAGAAAGGACTGAACTGGTCATATTTAAACACAGTACCACTGTGTATTGCCAAGCCAGTTACCTAAGTTGTGTCTGAAAGAGAACTTTACACCTTTTCCACACTTCATTACTGTCCTGCTGTGACCTGTGCTTTGCTGCCTGTGTGACTTCACAGTAAAACACTATTTTAAACAGCAAGAAACTTCCTCCCCAGCTCAATTCTTATGTTGTCTATTAGGTCACGCTAGCTCTTATGCAAGTTCACCCCATAAATCCTACTGACTGCTCAGAATTCCCAGGAAGACTTACATTTCCACTGGTTTGTAAATATGAAGCCACATTCACATTTGGCATTCCAGAATTGCTGTCTGTCTAATGACCAGGCAACACTTCTGAAAATTCTGTCAAGATTGGCTGCTCAGACATTCTTTTGCTAAAGATTAGGTCTCCAGCAAGACCAACCACTCAGGCATGATCACCCAAGAAGCCTACAGCAAACACAACCGATAGAAAAAAACCAGAGGTGCGCATATTAATAGAATGCTGCTCCCAGAAAAATGGTGTGAACAACAGGCTGGGTCTTTATCACTCCTGTTGGAGCACTTCCATTTTACACAAATATTTGTTGGGGCAAGAAGGCGCAACTGACACTTCCTGTGAGTCAGCTGAACTCACTAATAACAAGAGTATGGAATCAATCATTCTCCCTTCCTCTATCTCCTTACCTTAATGGATATTTACCTGAGCATTCAGAAAGAACTATGATGGAATAAAGAAACTGGCATTGCTGGCTTATGGTCAACTTGGTGTCCACTGGTATGACTCCCAGGTGCTTTTCTGCCAAACTGCTTTGCAGCTGGGTGTCCCCCAGCCAGTGCTGGTGCCTGGGGTTTTTCCATCCCAGGTGCAGGACTTTGCACTTCCCCTTGTTGAATCGCGTGAGGTTCCTGTCAGCTCATTTCTTCAGCCTGTTGAAGTCCCACTGGATGGCAGCATGACCCTCTGGTGGATCAGGCCCTCCTTTCAATTATGTGTCATCAGATAACTTGGTGAGAATACACTCTGCTCCATCATCAGCCTCCCCTTTTTGAAAATATACCAAAGGTAGTAAAGGCTTATTATTTTGAACGAAGTGTCCCACTGCAGCAGAAGTCCCCTGGCCCCTCCCTGGTAGAGCTCTTAATTGTCAGATCCAATGCTGCAACAACATACCTCTGTCTTTCTCCTTTGCTTCCTATTGTCAAAATATGTCTTCTCAGGAAACTTTACTGAAATCTAGAGACTAATTTTTCCTCCTGGAGACCTACATGGTCTCTTAGATATAACAGGTCTCCATTACCATCCAGGCAGTCAAAACTATAACAACAGGGTTTGCTCCGTTCCATAAGTCTCCTCCTTATTTCCACATTTTTTTTCTCATTAACAATTCCAAGTGGTTCTTTCAAGTTAAACTCTGCATTTCTTGATGTTTCCTTCTTGCCTGAGCACAACACACTAGGGAAGCAACATCTATAGGTGTTGTCTAGGTCAAAGAGATTTAATAGGTTCCTGGGGAATATTAAGAGCTGGACATAGTTGGAGCAGTTTCAGTTCTAATTTTAGAGCAGGCACTGGACAGAAATATACCTACAGTAATATAGAAGCTTTTAAAAAGCATCCTTGGTCAGTAGAATGAGGCAGAGTAGAGATAAGCCCAAGGATGTGCTCCTTTTTGATCTTTTTTACAATCTTGAAAACAAGCCTGAGTAGTCTATTACAGGCCTGACACAGGGCACATGTACGATAGTACAACACGGGGTGATGTTAAGAAGCCCAAATACATCCTAACATATCATATTGGATTTAACTTTATTCCTTCAAACAAAAAATCTAACCTGCCCAAATTAGTTGGGGATAAGTCTTGGTTTATAATAAAAAAAAAAAGTTCATTTTGGGTGTATGACTACAGAAAAGGGAACCCTTATTCTGAATTAAATATGGTTTTAGCTCATTGTTTCCTTTATAAAAATAGCCTGTTTTATATTCCACGCTCCAAAATTATACAGTTCATGCCTTGCGGTAAAAATGGTACCAATGGGAAGTAGTTTATGTTCTGTGTTTATATGGGAATAACAAATCAAAACCAGGCAAGTGTTTAAATTTCAAAAGCTTAGTTTTGTTGTTGTATATCTGCTCAACTTTTGAAATACTAAAGTACTATTACCCTGGGGTTTGCACTTACATTCAGGAAAGTTACCAGGTTCAGATCCTCAGCCAAAGCACTGATTTACATTCCAGTGACACAATTGCTCTACCTTTTTACATCTCATTTTCTTCTTTGCATTCCCCTCCGAATACCCATCCCCCAACCCCAAAAAATACTGTACATGAACAGCATTAAAACTTTATTCTACAAATGTTTAAAAAGACTATAACTGACAAAAATAGTAAAATGAAAACCATACATGTCTGAGTAATAGTAATGCATTAGAAGGAGGTATTAGGATTTTCTGCTCCTTTCTTTATTCTATTAAAATTTGCATGTATTTTTTTTTGTTTGTTTCCCTTTAACAGAGCTAGTGAAAGCTGTGTGAGGAAGATGTAGATCCAAAGAACTGACAAGCTCTACATAAAATTTAAAAGTGAAATTCAAAGCTTTTGTTAGAGGAACTTTTAAGATTCCATATGTGTAATATTTTCATTTTTAAATAAAATATTTGGAAATAATATGTTCCTTCATTGCTTGCCAAATGTGGGATTCACTTTTCTTTGCCAAGCTGAAGTTTCCACAGCGCCTGAAACTGAACCTAAGTGTTGTGATTCTCAAAACTGAACCTCTCTCAGGAAGTGAGAAAAGTACAAATGCAAAAATCTGATGCGGGAAGAGATACAGGGATGGTGCAGAGAGAAATTCATCGGAACACCAAAGACAGAAAGGGTCTAGAAAGCAGCATCTTTCCCAGAAGTAAACATGAAAACAGGAACGATGAATAACTTAAGTCAGTCACAAGCACCCATGAAACTTACTGTGGATAGTTTTTGTCATTCTATTGTAACATCTAGTTCATACAGAAAGCATTAATTGGATCAACACAGCATACAAACTAGAATTTCTGACTTCTCCCATTTATGAAAAATTACACCCAGAAAAAACATTAGTGCTAGAAAATTAATTCCTGCATCTCAGGAAATGTCTGTATTAATAATACTAAGAAACCCTCAAATCTTTGCTCACTTCATCCTTCCTCAGCTAACATAGAACAATTTTTTCTAGTTTTCAGTTTTTTATACTGTGGGGCAACAGCAGTCTCGTCTATGTTTGCTGTCTTTTCACTTATCACACATTTGTTATTTCATGGCAATATTACATGGCATTGTCCCTGTAAATGTCAGTAGAGACTACAAATGTTTTGTATTTCACATTCCTGGACTGATACAAGAGGCCAGACCATTGGGGAGACAAACTTCCTGCAAAGGAGACAGAAAAGTCACATTTTCAGACACAGAATGACACCACCATTTTGAAGACAGGCACCCAAAAGGACAATATGATGGGGCAGTTTGTCCATCAACACAACAGGACGCAAAATTACCCACATTTCCAAAGCTGCAGGAACAACCCACTCCCTACCTGTCTTCACAGGCTCAGATCAGAGGCTGCTGCTCAGCTGACAGAAACATCTGGGATACACCTTCATAGTGCAATGAAGCCCTTCTGCACGGAGACATGAGTGAACACTGTATTCAGTAGGGGGACAAGGACGCCTACAGTTGTGGTCACAACCTGACTATTGCAAGAAGGGCTCTTCAGCCTGGCTGGAGCAGTGAGCTGATGTAGCTGTACAGCTTTTTCCCTGTGAAGGGGGTGGTAGTTAATTTTCATAGGCTTTTAAACTAATTTCCCCAAGTGAATCCAGTGAATGTTAACAGAGATTTCACTGGGCCTTAAATTAATAATAACAAGCCCGTCATGAGTGTCCTCACTGCAGAAAGTGCTTCATAGTCATTTAAACACTAGGTAAGGAATCACAGAGCTACTTACGCAGATGAGCCCAGTGAATGGGCCTCACAGTTAATATCTGTGGTAAATGCTACACCCTCCTGCTATAATAACATATCTGGCTGGCAAGGAACAACAGAATTATTCTCTTTTTATTTATACTTGTTCAGCCTGTCTTTGCACCTCTTTTTACTATTTCACTGTTCAATACCACACTAATAAAACATGTTCTGTCACTTGTTTTGAGCAGGAAAGAATCTCTGGTTTTATTCAAATATGAATACATTTATTGCATTAAGTGAGGATTGTTTCATATAATGAGCCTGAACACTCCTCCAGGGAGGCAGTTACTTTTACAATACTTGAGCCATGAGGCTTTGGTCATGGAAACAAAGGTGAAAGATGAGGAGTGAAATGCATGCAATAATTTAATAAAGGGAAGAAATGTCATGATCACATTTTTTTTCCTCTTTTTTTTTCCCCCCTAATGTGGACTGTTTCCTGATGCTGTGCCAGCTACATAGCTTGCTCTCATATGGTTGAATTTATAAATCTAATTTAGATATAGACCCTGTTGGTTTCCCATTTGCTGTGTTTTCATAATGTTGTCATCCATCTGACTTGGTGGCATTTATATTGCTATAAAGTAGGGATCAGTAAAGTCCATTCTTTAAATTAGTTTTGTCATCTAAACTCATAATTCTGACTTGAGCAACTCAGCCAAAGATGTCTAATTTTATCAATTTCATTCAGTGCTCTCATTATAGTTTTACACAGACCAGGAAATTTGGCAGAGAGATTAGCCCAACTGTAATTGAAATATATTGCATTTCCTTCATTCAATGGGATTCAAAATGAGAAACATTTGGCTGTTTCAAAGAAGTCAATGAGAAAATAAAAACTTGAAAGACTTTTTTTATTTTTACACATTAGATGTAAAGAAGAGAATAGTATGTGAAAAGTTTGGGAAGAATTAGGTTTAATCCAGCACATGTCAGGTTCATTTGCTTAATCTTTCCCACAGAAGAATAAATTATGTTAAATCACCTATTAAAAAAACCCCAAAAACACAAAACCAAAAACCCCCAGCATCTGTTAATATTACTTCTCTAAATGTGAGGTCAATATGTAATAATTTTAGAAGGGCTTAATGGCAAA
>VZRJ01001112.1:0-33488 GCA_013397565.1 Ptilonorhynchus violaceus | reverse complement strand
CGGGGTGCTGGAGGTGTTAGGGGTACTGGGGGGCTGCTGGGGGTATTCTGGGGGTGTTGGGGTGCTGGAAGAACAGAGGGTGTTGGGGTACTGGGGGGCTGAGGGTTCTGGGGGGCTGCCCCCGGGCCCCGCTCCCCATCCTCCTGTTGCCATAGCAACGGCTGGCACCATCCCTGGGGATATTTTTAGCTGCTGGTACTGCAGGAAGGGGGTGGGGGGCAGTCCAGGCCCATGGCAGTGACACGTGTGTGCACACGCATGTCTGCGGCACACACCCGTGTGTGTGCCCACCCCTGCATGGGTACCGGTGTGCACACCGGCCTGGGGGTGTTGATGTCTGCACACGTATGCAGGGACACCCACCCCCGTGCCTCTGCATGAGTGCAGACACCTGCCTGTGTCACACGCGGTCCTCAGTGCACACCTGTGGTTGCACACCCACAGGTACACACCTCCGTGCTCACACACACCTGTGTGCACACCTGTGCTCACGTGTGTGTGTGTATGTACACCTGTGCATCTATGCCCACACACACACATGCACATCCTGCACACACTCAACCCCCTGTGTGTGCACACACTTGCACATCTGCACACGCACACAGCTGTGCTGGAACACTCGTGTTGCCGCCCCAGAGCCTTTGCACACTCATGCCTTTGCACCCCATTTGCACATCCCCTGTTTTTACACTTATCCCCTGTTTGCACATCCCGCTTTTACACTCATCCTGTGTTTGCACACCCCCTGTTTTCACTCACCCCATGTTTGCACCCTCACCCTTTCCCCATGTTTGCACCCCCCCACCTTTCACATCCCCGCTGTTTGCACACACACCATGTTTGCACATCTCCGTGTTTGTACCCTCCACTTTCAAAGACACCCCGTATTTGCACACTCACTCTATTTGCACACTCACCCCCAGTGTTTGCACAGTCAAGTTCCGTTTCCACACTCACCCCCATACTTCCACACAAACACACCCCGTGTTTGCCCACTCTCCCCTGTTTGCTCATCCCCCCGGTGTTTGCACACTCATCCCGCTGTTTGCACACTCACCTCTCCTTTTTACCCCCTCTTTGCACACTCACTGCCGCCCCCGCCCCCCTTCGCACCCCCCGAAACTACCATTCCCATCACACCCCGCGCCCGCCGCGCCCCACCGCCCAATCAGCGCGTGGCTTGTTGGCAGGTGCCGCTATGGCGGTGTCCAGGCGCTGAGGGCGGCGCCGGGCCTCAGTGAGGGGCGTTGGGACCCGGCGGGACCTGTGGGCGCCGGGGCTCGGGGAGCTCCGGAGGGCTCCGGGCCGGCTCCGAGCTCCTCCGGGGAGCGGGCGGACTTCCAGCCGTGCCCCGCCAGAGGCCCTGCGCCGCCTCTCCGCTCTCCCCGGCCCGCTCCGCCCTGCCCGGCGGGGTCGGGGCTCCGTCCCCCGCGCTCTGAGCTCTCCGTCCGCAGGGTGACCATGAAGGTGGTGAACCTGAAGCAGGCCATCCTGCAGGCCTGGAAGGA
This sequence comes from Ptilonorhynchus violaceus, assembly GCA_013397565.1. Classification (NCBI taxonomy): domain Eukaryota; kingdom Metazoa; phylum Chordata; class Aves; order Passeriformes; family Ptilonorhynchidae; genus Ptilonorhynchus; species Ptilonorhynchus violaceus. The sequence continues at coordinate 31,980 of VZRJ01001112.1, read as the reverse complement.
GCGCTGGAGCGACTACCAATGGGCCATAAACATGAAGCGGTTCTTCCCCCGCGGAGCCACCTGGGACATCCTCAACCTGGCAGGTCCGGGGGGAGGCGGGAGGTTCCCCCTCTTTGCTGGGCACACAAGGGTGTTTGGGGGATCCCTACGCGGGTATTGGGGTGTTGCCCCCAGTGTTGCCCTCTTTGGGGTGGAGACGGGGGTGTTTTGGGGATCCCTGTTGTATTTTGGCCCCCCTTTCACACTGCTTTTCATGCCAAAATGCCCTTTGCCAACGACTTCAGTCCATTCCCGACTGTTCGCCCACCCCTTTTCCACCCCTGGCTTCGTTTTGGGGTGATTTCCCCCATTTTTCCCCCTGGAAGGGGTCAGGGGTCAACACAGCCTGGCTTTTGGGACAAGGNCGCCCCGCCGCCCAATCAGCGCGTGGCTTGTTGGCAGGTGCCGCTATGGCGGTGTCCAGGCGCTGAGGGCGGCGCCGGGCCTCAGTGAGGGGCGTTGGGACCCGGCGGGACCTGTGGGCGCCGGGGCTCGGGGAGCTCCGGAGGGCTCCGGGCCGGCTCCGAGCTCNTGGGACATCCTCAACCTGGCAGGTCCGGGGGGAGGCGGGAGGTTCCCCCTCTTTGCTGGGCACACAAGGGTGTTTGGGGGATCCCTACGCGGGTATTGGGGTGTTGCCCCCAGTGTTGCCCTCTTTGGGGTGGAGACGGGGGTGTTTTGGGGATCCCTGTTGTATTTTGGCCCCCCTTTCACACTGCTTTTCATGCCAAAATGCCCTTTGCCAACGACTTCAGTCCATTCCCGACTGTTCGCCCACCCCTTTTCCACCCCTGGCTTCGTTTTGGGGTGATTTCCCCCATTTTTCCCCCTGGAAGGGGTCAGGGGTCAACACAGCCTGGCTTTTGGGACAAGGGAAGCAGCTTCAAGTTGTGCCAGGAGAGGATTAGGTTGGATATTTGGGGAAATTTTTTCATGGAAAGGGTGGTTAGGTTTTGGAAGAGGCTGTGGTTGGGATCACTGTATGGATGTGGCGCTTGGGAACGTGGCTTAGTGGTGGGATGCTCTTGGAAGTCTTTCCAGCCTTAATGATTCCCTGATTCCATGATTCCAGCACTGCACAGGAGCCAGGTGCTGCTCCCAAGGCTGCTTCCCACCCTGGCTATGGAGGTTCCTTTTCCCAGCCCAATTCAAGGGCATTTCACACAAATCCTGCCAAAGGCTGGGACTGGTTTAAAGATTTGCCAGGCTCTCTGCTAATTATAGAAACCTGGTGCTGGGATTTTCCCTGTGCAGCAAGTCCCTGGATAAATAAACAGAGCTGGGGGTTGCTGCTGCAGGGGGGTTTAAAAGAACCAGCCTCACACAGGCACCAGCTCTTACTCCTCTGGGTGTGGGGATCTTTCCCCAGTGGATGTTTTTCCTCTCTCTTCATCCTCCCAGAGGATTTTCTGGCAGTGTCTGGGTTTTGTCACACCCTGTCCCCATGGCTGAGCTGCCCCAGCTGGGTTTGTCCTCTCTGGTGTGGGGCTGGAGGGGCCAAGTGGAGCTGTGGCTGTGGGGAGGTGGATTTGCTCTGGTTGGATTTGCTGGGGGTGGGGGTGGTTGGCTCGAGGGCCAGTCCTGCTGCTGCCCAGCTGATCCCTGGGGCTCCCTGGTGCCTGTTCCCACCCCAGTGGCGCTGGCTCCTGCTCCGCTGGCAGCTAGGCCTGTGGGGTGCTTGGCGTGGGCTCATCTGTGTATCCTGAATAACAGAGCCAGAGATGATAATTCCCTATGATTTCTGTAGGAACAGGTTTCTCTTGGCCCACACTTAGCCAGGGCTCAGTGGCTTTGTTGGGGGCAGCTCCTATGCCATGAGGGGAAGGAGCTGTGTCTCCTTTTCCTTTTGGGAGCTGCACAGGCAGGACGCCGGCCCTGACTCCAGGTGTTGTGTGCACACAGGGAGAGCCCATTCTCGAGGTCCTGATGGCTGAAACAGCAGCTCCCTTCATCACCACAGCCCCCGGAACTGTCCTTTCCCAAGCTCGTGCCTTGCAGCTTGCAAGTACAAAGGAGGGAAAGCTGGCACGAGCTGCTGGGATCACGGCAGTGCCCGGCAGATCGCTGCTGACACGTCTGCAGCAGGGAGCAGCATGTGGCTGGCTCGTCGTGACACTCTGGGATTGGCTGGGGAGGGGACGGCTGCCACCAGCCTTCTGTCCTCATCCCAGACGCACTTGGCCCAGGATTCAGCCTTGGAGTGAGACCCAGGGAGTCTCCTGTTCCCGTGCTCGGGATCCAACGGTGGCTCCTCCGCCATGGCTTTGGGGCGACAACTTCCCACCCGGCTGCTGCTCCCCCTTTTACATCTGGGTGCTCTGACCTAGTTGCAGCCTGCGCCGCAGCCCGGGGCCTGCTCGGGGAGGTGTTTCCTGCGCTCTGCCATGGTTCAAATGGGCAATTAAAGGCTTGGATGAGCAGATGGGACGGGCAGAGCCCCTCGGGCCACCGAGGGCCAGACGGGCAGGGCTGCGCCCAGCAGAGGGGACGGGCGGCCCTGAGCTCAGCCCCAGGTGCCTGGGCAAAAGCCACTCGGTGGAGGCTACAGGAGCCTTCTGGCAAGAGGTGGGAGGGGAACGTGTTTGGAGAGCAGTAGGCGCCGTTTTGGGGCCAGAGTGCCTGGGGAGAGCTGCATTAGCAGGAGGCTGCGTACTTTGCCTGAATTATTCACTGGCTCATATCTGTCAAGGAGCAGAAAGTTGTGGGATACGGTGAATTTTGGAGAAAAATGGTGCAGAGTCGCTGTGGTTGGCACAGTGGGCTTTGACAGCTTCCCTGTGGGATGAGGGCAGAGCAGGGTGTATCTGTGTGTCCCCACGTGCTGACCTGGGACCCCTGGCCCCTCTCTTTCTTTGCAGAGGCTCTCCTGGAGCAGGCCATGATTGGGCCGTCCCCAAATCCACTCATCTTGTCCTACCTGAAATATGCCATCAGCTCCCAGGTAAGGACCTGCCAGCACTGTTGGGGGTCACCTTACGGCCTCAGTGAGGTGGGCAAAGCAACTGGGGTGCTGGTGGTGGGCAGGTACCCCGAATCCCCCATCTGAGCCTCTCTGAGGCTTGGGAGACACCCCAAATCCCCCAACTGAGCCTCTCCCGGGCTGGGCAGACACCCCAAATCCCCCATCTGAGTCTCTCCGGGGCTGTGGCGGGCAGTGGAGGGTTCAGCACGTGCCCCAGGCAGGGATGTTTCCATAAATAGCCTCTGCCATTGCCCGGGGTGGGAATTCTGCCCCCCGAGAGCCTCTACACTTGCTGTGAGCTCCACGCTTTCATATCCCAGCATTTAATATCGCCTAAAGTTTGTGTGAAACACATCAGCGATCACCTAAAAATGTCTGTTTGGATTTGTGCCGGGTCAGTGCCCCGGCCCCGGCCCCGTCTGCGGTGACAGGCAGCGGGGCCATGCCCTGACCTTGCCGTTCCTCAGCAACGAGCGCGGTGCTGGCACACAGCCCCCGTGACACCGCACTTGTTTTGGCTTTGTGTGTTGTAGATGGTGTCTTATTCCACGGTGCTGATGGCCATCAGCAAGGTACGGCTCTGACAGGTGCTCTCGGAGGTTTCGCTCTTTACTCACAACCCCATGAATCCCTTTCCCTCCCCACGACTCCCACCAAATATAGGTCAAGTGGAAAGCGACATCCTGGGCTGAGTCAGCAGTGGGCAGCCGGCACGGATCAGGACCTGAGCCCTTCCGTGTCCCCCTGGGGATGGGCTGCCATGGGTCCCAGCGGGTTTTGGGGGTGTGAATGCCTAGTCCCTTGGCCCTGGGGGGCCTGGCAGGCTCCTGCCCTGTGTGTAACCCCATCCCAACTGCCGGAAACCACATCCCGCTGCGGCCGGCCGTGCTGACAGTGCTGTGGGGATCAGAGCTGGCCATGGAGGAGCTGCCAGCGCCCGGGCCACACGGCTGTGGCCACGTGCCATGCTCGGCTGTGGCTTCCCGTGGGTGCTCAGTGTCCCTGTACTACTTCCATGGGGACAAGCCCTCCACAGCTGCTTCTGCTTGGTGTTGGGAAGCCCCTCACAGGCTGTGACAGACCCCCCACCTTCTACCTTGTCAGGGTGACCTCAGGCCTCCCACTCTCTGCCATGTCAGGGTGACCTGTGATACAAAGGAGGGATAATTTCAGGGAGAATAATTTCTCTTCCCCCACCTCGTTGTTGCGGGGATGGGAGGAGAATGTCACTGGCAGCCAGCGCTGTTTTGGTGGGCCACAGACTGAGCTCGGTTCTGTGCCATGGAGCCCTGGTGAGGTGGGGACCCCTGCAGCGGGCCCAGCGCTGATGCGTGGGGTTGGGCGCACTCCCAGGGCAGGGTAGAGTTGAGCCCAGCCCAGCTCTGCTCCAAAGGGCTCGGGCTCGTCACCGTTCCCCTGATGCCGCGTCGCTGCGCGTTAGGAGGGGCGGGCAGAGCGCTGACCTTGACAGCCGAGCCTTCCTCCTTCAGCGCAGCGTGGGCCCAGCGCAGAGCTGCGGGCAAGCTCCGGCCCGGCGGGGCTCCCCATCTGCTCCGGGAGGAGGCGGGGGGGCCGCGCTTCTGCTGCCCCCCGCCCCCAGCCCCGCGGCCAGCCGGGCTGTTGGCGCTGCCAGCCCCTCTGAGCTGGGGGTGGGCAGGGGGCTGGCATCAGGCCACCACCGCCGCACCAGGGCAGCACAGCCCCGGCCAGAGGCCGCGGAGAAAACCCTGCCCCGGCCCTGCTGCCACAGCCCCGCTGCCTCCCGCCACCCTGGGAGGGCACGACCTGGCCCACAGACAGCCCTGACCTACTTCTCATTCAAGTGGCTTCTGGGCAGCTGCCAGAGGCAGCGTCCTGCGGCAGCAGCACCCAGCCCAGCCCTGAAGGAAGGGCTTGAGGTTGTTTTGGGAGCTGCCGGAGCCAGGCAGCCCCCATCTGAAATCCTTCTGTGTTCCCCTGCTCTAGTTTGATGACTTCTCCCGGGACTTGTGTGTCCAGTCACTCTTGGAGATCATGGACATGTTCTGTGACCGCCTCAGGTACGGTGTGACCATTCCAGTGCTGCCATCTCTGCCCTGGCTGTGCCTTGAGCAGAACTGGCAGCCAGCAGAGCCTAGGGATCCTGTCTGATCCCAGGATACTCGCCATGGCAGAGGAGGGCAGGTTCCCCCTCCAGCTCTGTGTCTGTTCCCAAGTTGCTGCCTCATGAGTGCCAGCACAGGAACAGCAGAGGGAATTCAAACCCCACCAGCTTTGTGGGAAGCTGCAGGAAACCTCCCCTATTCTGGGGTAAACCTCACCATGGTATTCCTGCCCAGCTCAGGTAGATGGGGTGGGTGTAAGACCCGTGGCCTGAGGGTCTCTGTCCCATTGGAGCATTTCCTTTCCCTCTGCAGCTTCCCAGGCCGCGGCTGCATGTCCCGGTCTGGTCCTGCCTGTGCTGCCCCAGGCGCTGCCTTGTTTTCCTTTATGCTCTTCCGCTGGTGTTGCAGGACCCAGGGGAGTCCAGACAATTCAGGCCACAAAAACTTTTTTAGAAAGTTCAGAAATCTTCCTGTTAACCCCTGACAGCCTCTTCTGTGAGGCAGCAGGGACAGTGGGAGGAGGAGGAGGAAGAGTAAGGCTTTTCAATGAGATGAAATGAAGCAGCAGCAATGAATATGCATCAGTGGCAGATGTTGACAAGGAGCTGTCGCTGGCCAACTGCAGAGCCGGCCCTTAATCCGCTTCTGCCTGCTCTGATCCTCTGCTTAATTTGATCAAAACTTCTGGCCCCCATGATTTGTGCATCAGGAGGGGAAAGCGTTCACCTCTCCCAGTGCACTGATCGATGCTGAGCCTCTCTTAGCAAGATAATTTGATTAAAAGCTTGGAAAGTTTCCCTGTAGTGGAGTGGCCAGCAAGGAGGCTTCATGCAGGGGGTGGGGATGTCTCCTTCCCCCAGCACAGCGGGAATGCTGGTGGGATGAGCAGGTTGGCATCTGCAGCAGAGGAGTGGGCTGGGAGTGTGGGACATGGGTTTGGGTTCCCCAGCCTACCCTGTGCCTGTGCCTCAGTTTCCCAGCACACAGTGAGCATATTCCCACTTCTCTCCTGTCCCAGCTGCCACGGCAAGGCCGAGGAGTGCATCAGCCTGTGCCGGGCGCTGCTGAGTGCCCTCACCTGGCTCCTGCGCTGCGCCGCCTTCTACGCCGAGAAGGTGAAGGAGCCACTGGAGCAGGCAGCGGCAGAGAACCAGCTGAAGATGTGCCTGGAGCGGCTGGAGAAGGTGCTCAGCAGCACCAAGAACCGTGCCCTGATCCACATCGCCAAGCTGGAGGAGACATGTATGTCCCTGCCCCGCACGCCGGCCCCGGGGAGATGTCATTGCCACCTCTCCCTTCCCCCTGCCCATCTCCTACCGCATTGTCCCTGCGGCTCCAAGCCTATCCATCTTCCAGCCCTGTTGCTGTAACCGTCTCCTCCCTGGCTCGGTGCCACTCTCTGCCCCCTCCCCTCCGTGCTGCCCTTGGAAGAGGAGCAGAATTAATGTGAAGGCTGCGTGAGCTGTTCCTGGGCGCGTGGCGAGCCCTGTGCTCCGCCAGCCTGGCACAGCCCCATGCCTTGGGCTGTGCTTGGCCAGGAGGCTGTGCCAGGCTGGGCTCAGAGTGGGACCTGCTGGAGGCACATGGACCCCTGTGTTGGGCTCACAGCACCAGTGGGGACCCTGAGCCTCTGCAGCCCCTCTGTGCTGCTGTAGGCCTTGGAGCCAGCCTGCCTGGCTTCCCCATGTGCCACTGTTCCCCTGCTGAATCCCTGCCCTCCCTCCCCAGCCTCCTGGAGCACCGTGGAGCAGTCCCTCGTCAAGCTGGGCGAGAACCTGAACAACCTTGGCAACTCCCCGCTGCGGAGCCAGGCTGACGACTGCGTGTCCCTCATCAAGAGGTGGCTGTGTGCTGCTGCTCCACCGGCTTGGGGGGCAAATTGGATCTGAGCCCCACTCTGAGTCCCCCAGACTCCCTGCTCTGAGGGCTGACAGCCTCCTGCCTCCCTCCACACTGGCTCCCTGCTTCCCTGTCCCTTCCCAGCTCACCCAGAGGAGAGGACAGGGCTAGTGGTGACTTGCTGTAGAGGTGTCTTACCCAGGGGTTGCTCCTCTGATGACCTCAGGGCCCTTTATCAACCCTCAGCTGCTCTGGCCACACCAGAGCTCTGGATCCCCTGGAATCACTCCAGGGCCCGAGGGCTTGGCTATGCCTTGGAGCTCCCAGGCACAGGAGTTCCAGGCAGTCCCTGCCCCAGGTCAGCAAAGGTCAGGGGCTTGGCCAGGGAATGGGAGTGGGACAGGAGGAGCGGGAATCTGTCCCTGCAGGGCTCCAGTGACCCTGGGCTGTCCTCTCCCACCCAGCATCCCCACCATGCTCTCAGTCCACTCGGAGCAGCTGAACAAGACCGGCTTCCCCACCGTGCATGCCGTGGTGCTTCTGGAGGGCACCATGAACCTCACGGGAGAGACCCAGCCGCTGGTGGAGCAGCTGATGATGGTGAAGAGGATGCAGGTACAGAAGTGAAAGCGTGTTGTCCTGCTCAGACAGCCTGGGGCTGTGGGGCTGGGCCACAGCTCCATGCCATGTGCCTCCCTTTGCTGATCCTGGTCCAAGGGAGCAGCGGGAGCCCATCAACACCTCCACAGGGGTTCAGAGTTTGGCTGTGGTGGGGGGATGTGCTTTGCTGCCAGCCCAGCAATGGGAATGTTTGTGTGTGTGTGCCTCACAGCGCATCCCCTCCCCGCTCTTCGTGCTGGAGATCTGGAAGGCCTGTTTTGTGGGCCTCATTGAGTGCCCCGAGGGCACAGAGGAGCTCAAGTGGACGGCCTTCACCTTCCTGAAGGTAGGGCCCAGCCCCAGCACCAAGTCCTGTGCCTACTGCTGCCCTTTTCCTGCATGCCTGGATCCTGCTGAGCCCTGAGCTCTGCCAGAGCAATCAGTCCTCTCCTGCAGTGTGCCCCTCACCCCATAGTATGCCCCTTGGGGTGCCCCATACCCCACAGTGTGTCCCTCAGGGTGTCCCCACTCCCCACAATGCTCCCCTTGGGGTCCCCCCCAGCCCTCCTGCCACCCGCTGAGCATCAGCTTTGCTGTCCAGAGGCCTCCTTTTGGCCCAGCCTCACTTTTCTTGGCAGAGTGGGTTTTCCTGAGATGTTGGGGGGGGAATGTGGCTCTGCGTGGTGGCGGGAGGACACCGTGGAGGTGAATGGGCACACAGTCCCCTGGGTGTACATGCTGCTCCAGAATTGCTCCTTTCCCCGGGCTGGGAGAGCAGCTGTGTGCAGCCATGTTGGCATGGGCCGGTGCTGCTGGGGGCGTCCCAGCTGTGGAACAGGATCTGCCCCGATGTCACACTGTCCCCTGTGTCTTTCAGATGCCCCAAGTGCTGGTTAAACTCAAGAAGTATCCCCAAGGGGACAAGGTGAGCCTGGAGTGCCGTCCATGGGGGCTGTGTGTGTCACAGTGGTGCTGGTGCCTGGCCAGAGCTGCATGGGGAGATGGTCCCTGTCCCAAGAACCTTCCCTAACGGAGCAGGCGGGGTCAGGGAAGGGTGAGCTTGTGTTGGCAGTGTGGTGAGCTGAGTGCCTGGCTTTGTGCTCGGCAGGATTTCACCGAGGATGTGAACTGTGCCTTCGAGTTCCTGCTGAAGTTGACCCCTCTCCTCGACAAAGCTGACCAGCGCTGCAAGTTAGTGCTCACCACGGCCACAGCTGCCACATGGCCATGTGCCATAACCACCCATTCTCAGTGTGGGGTGCTGGGGCAGCTCCTGGCAGGGCTGGGTTAGTTTCTGATCCCATTCCTTCCTGAGGACCTGATGCTGCCACATGAGCAAGGCAGTGAGTGTCTGACAGAGCTGAGTCGTGTGGGTGATGCTGTGTAACACTTGGAGGTGCTCCGGACCCTACAGCACCCTTGGAGGGGCGGGACAGGGCCAGGAGGGTGGCTTGGGAGTCTCCCTTCCCTGTGGGCACTGTCTGGGGTGACAGGAATGCTGTCCCTGGGACTACAGCTCTCCTCTCTCTTCCAGCTGCAACTGCATGAGTCTGCTCCTGCAGGAGTGCAGCAAGCAGGGGCTGCTCTCCGAGGCCAACATGAACAACCTCATCGACAAACGGTACAGCCACTCCAAAGTCTGGGAAAGCCCCTGAAAGTGGGGCTGGAGCACCTGCTTTTGGGAGGGAGCATGAGGGAGCAGCTGTGCTGTTGCTGGGGGACTGCAGCTGGGACACCGCGGTCTGGGAGGATGGGGTGCTTCTTTTGGAACAGGTCAAGTATAGGCACAGTCTGTCCCCTCAGAATGGCAGCTGGTGGTGGCCTGAAGTGCTGGCTTTCTGTTGGGGGTGCCAGTGGGTGAGGGGAGGGAGGTAGGATGATGGGTTCCTACACACTGGCCCTTTGGGGTCCCCCAGGGCGGCGGACAAGGAAAACTCTCCGTCCCTGAAATCGGCCGAGAACGCCAACATCCAGCCAAACCCAGGGCTCATCCTGAGGGCTGAGCCCACTGTCACCAACATCCTGAAGGTGAGTCCCGTCCTGCAGCTGTCCTGGGCTGGCTGGGCTCAGCTCCAGAGCCCCTTCCCAGCAGCATCAGTCTCACCAGGCAGCCGGGGCAGTTAGGAGGTGCCTGATCTCCCCCTGCTCTGGGGTGGAGGAGTGGAGGAATCACTCCCAGTATTGCTGCTCCATTGTGGAGACTAGGAGCTCCCCTCCTCCTTCCCAGGAAGCTGGAGGAGCTGTCAGGTGGCATGTCATCAGTGCCAGCAGCCTGAGTCCAGCCAGCTCTGCCTGTCCCGCTCAGCTGCTCCCCGTATGCATCTCCTCCATTCCCCGAGGACTCCCCATGTCCCCTTGTCACTCTGGTGGTTTCGCTACTGCTGAGTGACGGGATGATTTCCTGCTGGTGCCAGGGGCTCAGAGGGCTCCATCCCACCTCTCCAAAATCCAGCAGATCCCTGCTTCCTGAGGCCTCAGGAATGTCTCTGGCAGCTGATCAACTCTGTACCCCAAAAGCTGGAGTTTGCTGCTGCTCTGTAGCACACATTTCCCATGACTTCTCTTGCGTCTTACTTTTTTGTTTGTAGACCATGGATGCAGATCACTCCAAGTCCCCCGAAGGCTTGCTGGGGGTTCTGGGTCACATGCTGTCTGGGAAGAGCCTGGACTTGCTGCTGGCAGCAGCCGCAGCCACTGGGAAGCTGAAATCCTTTGCTCGCAAGTTTGTCAAGTGAGTATCCACCTGAATGGTACTGTCCCTGGTGACCAGGGGCTAGGGCAAGCAGGCAGCCCACTAAACTGCCCCCCCAGACAGGGCTGGATGTGCCTCTGGCCCAGTGGATCACTGGGAAAGGCTGGAATTTCAGGAAGGCTGCACCCCACAGCACCCCATCTTTGCCTCTGCGTGAACAGGGCAGAGAATTGGAGCCAGGTTGGGGATGTTCAGAGAACTGAAGGCCCTGGCAGAGCCCTGGATCCAGGGCTGTGTGTCCCTGATGTCCCCAGACACACGTGTCCTGGTTAGAGGACATGCACCGGCACACGTGGGGCTGCGTGATGGGCTCCCCCAAGGTGGTTTGACCCACACCAGCCCCAGGGTGCATGGGGGGCCTGTTTCGGGGTCTGTGCTCTGAACCCCCCACACAGCTGGGCAGAGCTGGCTCTGGGGAGAGCCTGTGGGTGTGAGATGAGCGGTGTGGCCAGACCTGTGTGGCTGCAGGGAGTGGGGACAGGGAGGAGGTGACTTGTCCTGCAGTGCTGGAGGGTGTCTGCAGAGCCGAGCCCTGCATCTCCTGCCCCTCTGTGCTGGGATGGAATTCAGGGGGGCTCTGCAGTCCGGGCAGCCCCCTGCTTGTGTGAGGGTTGGGGATCGTCCAGTTGGACTGATAATGCTTTCCTGCCATTCTCTGCCCCTCCAGGCTGAATGAATTCACCAAGCAGATCACCGGAGAAATCTGTAAGTGTGTGTGTGTCCGTGCGTGGGGTGATTGGAGCTGTGCCCCCCCTGCTGCTTGTGCTGGGATGCTCTGGGGCCTGGCTGGATTAAACTGGGACTGGCTATGGCATTGGACCAAGCCGAGCTGTGGCAGGCCCAGCTGGGGGTGCTGGTGGGGAGGGGGCACAGGGGGCACGGGCCATGTGCCAGCACGATCTGGGCTCCTGGGGACCCGCTGCCCTCACATGCTTGTCCATACCAAATGCGGGGTGTTCCCAAGGGCTCCCTTTCTCCGGCTGAGCCCAGGGGGCCCCTTAGCTCCCTCCCTGGAAGGGGTGATGTGTCAGCACAGCCCAGATAAGGACTCTGACTCTTTGTGATGAAACTTGTGGAGTGCTCTGACCTTCCAGGGTGAGGGGGGCCTGGGGTGGGCTGGGGCTGCCCAGAGGGAGGCCAGAGCTGCTCTGGGGGCTCAAGCAGAGGCAGACGAGGTGGAGGGAGACACTTGGCGCATCCCCTTGTTCACACAGAAACACTGGGGGGGTTAGAAAAGCTGTCTGGGGAAAGCAGAGCCCCAGCTCGCATGCTCACAGGGTTCTGCCTTCCTCCTCGTGCTGAGGCCAGAGAGCTCCAAGGTCTGTGTTTCTCCTCCCTCAGCCAAGAGTGGCTCAGTCCGGGCCCTGCTCTTCGACATCTCCTTCCTCATGCTGTGCCATGTGGCCCAGACCTATGGCTCAGAGGTAAGGATCCTCCGAGGGGATGAGGGGATGGGGCTGGATCCTTCGAGGGAGGGGAAGGATGGAGCTGGATCCTCCGAGGGGCTCTCACCTTGCCAGCATAGCCCCCGTGCTGCCGCAGCCTGTCAGCCTCCTCTAGTGGCCATGTGGCCACTGTTCCCACTGTCCCACTGTCCTGGCTGTCCCTGCAGCCACTTCATAGCCCAGGGCACAGCACCCAGCACCGGTCACCTGGAAATCTGTCCCTGGGGTTCTGTGGGTGCCAGGCGATAGAGTGGGACTGGCTGTCACCTCCCCGAGGAGTTGGGCTGTGCTTCATTGATGGACAGTGGGATCGGTGGGAATGCTGCTTCCACGGCCTCTGAGCTCACCCAGCTCCTCCTAGTTTGTCCCCTCCGTTTGGCACTGGTTGGCTGGGGCGTCACACGGTCAGGCAGTGTCAGCGCTCTCCCCTCCAAGGAGGAACTCACAGCCCCGCTCAGGAAACAGCACTTTGGTTGCATGAAAATTTTCCAGGTTTCGACATCTGTGTGTGTTGGGAGCCAAAACGATACCGAAACATCAGGAATGCAGAGAGGGGGAGAGAGGGGTCCTGCCCAGCCGGCCCTGGGAGTGGGGAGGGAAATCCTGGCAGGGGTGGGTGTGCCCAGGGCTGTCTGGTGAGGTTTCATTCCCCCTCCCAGCCCAGTGACTTTCCTGCCCAGCTGCTGTTGAACAGATGTGCAAAACTTTTTCTGGACAAAAATAGTGTCCCCTGGGTGACACAGGCTGAGGGGAGGAAGTGACATGTGAGGTTCCCAGCTCGTGGCCCCCTCAGGACTCTCCCAGCTGGGCTGTGCGACCCCAGCCCCAGGAACCCTGAGAACAGCTCGGCAGGGTGGGGGGACTAGAGACCCTTTTGGGCAGGATGCGGTGACCCTGTGGCCACAGTCACAGCCCCCCAGGGCCGGTCCCCAGGGGCCTGGCATCTCCCCTCCTCTGGGCTGGGCCGTGGTTCCCTGGGGAGTCTTCTGGTACTGGGGGAAACCACAGCCCGCAGATGGGAAACCAGTGCCTTACTGGGGGCTGACCAGTGCCTTACTGGGGGCTGACCAGTGCTTGTCTCCCCCTCCTGGCCACAGGGCGGCGCTGTTCCCCTGACCATGACCACTCCCGGGTGGGGACAGACCCCAGGGTGGGGGACAGGCCCCAGGAGGGGGGTCCCCAGCAGGGTCCATGAGGGATGCAGACCCCGTGCTGGTTCCTTTCCAGGTGATCCTGTCAGATTCCAACCCTCCAGGCGAGGTGCCCTTCTTTGAGACCTGGATGCTGACCTGCATGCCCGAGGAGGGGAAGATCCTCAACCCCGACCACCCCTGCTTTCGCCCAGATTCCACCAAGGTGGAGTCTCTGGTTGCCCTCCTCAACAACTCCTCTGAGATGAAGCTGGTGTAAGAGCTCACCCACACGCCCATCCTGCCAGACCCAGGGAGAGCCCCCAGCCCAGCTCCCCTGGCCCTGTGACTGTGCCTGAATTCCCACTTTCCCCTGACAGGCAGATGAAGTGGCATGAGGTGTGTCTGAGCATCTCAGCTGCCATCCTGGAGATCCTCAACGCCTGGGAGAATGGTGTCCTCACCTTTGAGTCGATCCAGGTGGGGCTGGTGGGGTGTGGAGTGGGGCTGTGCTGTGTCCTGAGGAGGGGCCAAGGGTCCAGCAGCTCCAGGTTACCCAGTTCTTCTGCCCTGATCACTCCTGATCACAGCGCCTCGGAGCTCGCTGTGACTTAGGAGTGGGGAACTGATGTGGCTGCAGTGCGTTGTTCTGCTTAAAACTGCCCTGTGGGTGGCAGTGGGACTGGCAGGGACAGTGTCACCCATGGAGGAGAGGAGGGCTCGGACCCTGCAGTCAGGACCCACAGCCCTGGGAGGTGATGGCTGTGCATCCATGTGTCTGTGCTCATCTCTGCTCCGTCTTCTCCCCTAGAAAATCACAGACAACATTAAGGGCAAGGTGTGCAGCATGGCAGTGTGTGCCGTGGCCTGGCTGGTGGCCCACGTCCGCATGCTGGGCCTGGATGAGCGGGAGAAGTCCCTGCAGATGATCCGGCAGCTCGCCACCCCCCTGTACGGAGAGAACACGCTCCAGTTCTACAACGAGCGGTGAGCTCCGGGGCACGAGACTGTTCCTGCCCTGCTCCCCCTTCCCAGTGTCACATCTCCTGCCCTGCTTCCACTTTTCCACTTCCTGATGCTGTGTCATCCCTTGCCCTGCTCCTACTTCCCAGTGCCATGGTCTCCTGCCGTGCTTCCACTTCCTGATCCCATGTCATCTCCTGCCCTTCCTCCACTTCCCAACGTCATGCCATCTTCCCTGTTTCCACTTTCCAGTGCCAAGCCATGTCTTGCCCTGCTTCCACTTTCCTATGCTGTGCCATCTCCTGCTTCAATTTCCTGGTGCCGTGCCATTTTCTGCCCCATTCCACCTTCCTGGTGCCGTGTCTCCTGCCCTGCTTCCCTTTCCCAGTGCTGTGCCATGTCCCTCCCTTCCCGGGGCCCGCGTGACGCTGTCTCTCCACCGCAGCATGGTGATCATGAGCTCCATCCTGGAGCACATGTGCGCAGATGTCCTGCAGCAAACAGCCACGCAGATCAAATTCCCTTCCACTGGCATGGACACCATTCCCTACTGGAATCTCCTGCCCCCCAAGAAGCCCATCAAGGAGGTGCTGACCAGTGTGTTCACCAAGGTGCTGGAGAAGGGCTGGGTCGACAGCCGCTCCATCCACATCTTCGACACCCTGCTGCACATGGGGGGGGTCTACTGGTTCTGCAACAACCTGGTCAAGGTATGGGGGGGCAGGAGGGACCCACAGCTCCAGGCGGGATGCTGAGGCCAGGACTGGTGGGTGTAGTCCGTGCCCCAGTGTCCTGGGTGTCTGTGGGCTCAGTGCTGGAACAGTTCTGGCACTGGAGGGAAGCGGGGCTGGGTGCTGGGACAGGTCTGGCACTGGAGTGGAGTGGGGCAGGCCCACCCCTGCCTGTGCCCCCTCCTCCCTGCCCTCTGCCCTGCAGGAGCTGCTGAAGGAGACACGGAAGGAGCACACACTGAGGGCTGTGGAGCTGCTCTATGCCATCTTCTGCCTGGATATGCAGCAGCTGACGCTGACACTGCTGGGCCACATCCTGCCCAACCTGTTGACAGACTCCTCCAAGTGGCACACCCTCATGGACCCCCCTGGGAAGGCCCTGGCCAAGTAAGACCCCAGACCCATGGGGACTGTCTCCTCGAGGCCTGTTTGGGGAGGTGAGGGGATGGTCTGTGGTGGAATGACGGTCCCAGCTGCCCAAATCCCACTCTGGCCCCAGTAGTGCCAACAGTTCCCACTCTGGTCCCCATTCCCTGCTGTCTCCCACTGAGGAGGGACCTGCTGTGTCCCATACCCCATCCTCAGGTGGGCTGGCAGCACCTGGCTGTGTCCCTGCTCTCCCCAGGCTCTCTGTGTGGTGTGCTCTAAGCTCCTACTCCTCCCACAACAAGAGCCAGGCCTCAGCCCGGCAGAAGAAGAGGCACCGGGAGGACATCGAGGTGTGTCTGGGCAGAGCAGGGGTTGGCTGGGGGCTCTCTGTGCCCAAAAGCAGCAGTGCCTGGGGGAGATGAGGGTGAGAGGAGTGGGTGGGTGAGGCCAGATCCCTGCTCAGCTTGTCTGAGCTGTCTGAGGCCTTCCAACCTTAAATTCCAGGATTTTCCCTTCTCTTTTCTGGCCAAGGGGCTGTAGTTAGCTGGTCGGGATGTGTCTGGCCCAGGCTGGGATGCTCTGGGTGAGCAGAGATCAGATCGTGGGCCCCGGGGCTGTGCAGAGCCCAGGGTGGGTCACCAGCCCTGCACAGGGGAGAGGCAGGACCCCCCTCACTGAGGGGCTGATGGGGCTGACCCCCACTTCCTCCAGGATTACATCAGCCTGTTCCCGCTGGATGACACACAGCCCTCCAAGCTCATGCGGCTGTTGAGCTCCAACGAGGAGGATTCCAACATCCTCTCCAGCCCCAGTAAGTGCAGGAGGGGAGGGGCCTTGCCTCACTGTCCCTATTGAGTGTGAAATGTGTATTTCCACAAAACCCCTTCCCTTCCCAAACTGGATGGGTGAGGATTTAGAGCTCTCAAGTGGTTTTTGAGTTATCCCAGAGCTTTTGCACTTGGGAGAGGCCAAACTCTTTATTTCCCTGATCAGAACAACTTCAAAGGGTGAGGTTACACCCAGCTGTGCCAGTGCCCCCCTGGCACACTGGTGCTGTGCCAGGCCAGCACACCACGCCTGAGGGGCTCAGGAGGGCTTTGTGCCAACCATGTCCCCCCAGCCACCCCGCATGGGAGCACAGCCAGAGGTGACATTCCTGGTGTCTGGAGCCAACTCCTGACATTCCACTGCTGTTAACAAGGCTGGAGCCGAGCGGATGAGCCCCCCCGGTCACATCCGTGTCCCTGCAGTGTCACGGGTTGCAACAGCTCAGGCAGGACCTGCTGGGGGGTCCATGTCCTGCCCAGCGGGTGCTGTCACAGCTCCCACATACATTGTCCACACTCCTGGGCAGTGAGTCAGGATGTTCCCAGGTCATTGTTTCTCCCCTTATCCAAAATCACTCTATATATTAGTTTTCGACACATCCATTGACCTTTGGTTTTGGTTGGTTTTGTTACTGTCGAAATACGGGCTTTTCCCTTTATTTCACTTATCTTTTTTTACCTCCTGAGGCAGTCCCACCTCTTCCCAAGTGACATTCAGGACTTTTTTGGGCTATTTGCTGCAGCGATGTGGAAACGCCGTTTCCTGCAGCAGCCACGTAACTCATGTGATTCCATGAGAAAAGTGTGGGAGGGCTTTCTTTTTTTGGTGAGCATCCTCAGAGCAGCACAAGGTGGGTCCTGCTGGTTTGGGCAGGAGCTGTGGACCGTGTGGTGTACACAAGAGCCTTCCCAAGGGGATTCCAATCCCGTTGGAGCAGAGCTGACCTAATTCTTCCCGCAGGAGCACCCAGCGGCGCTTCACAGCTGGGGTCAGCTCAATCTCCCAGTCTGTCCCAGGATTTGCTGCTAGATTTGGACATGTCTCAGCTCTGGTAGCTGGATTGCACCCTGACAGTGAGATAGGAGAGCTGCTGTGCAGCTGTTGAACATCTGGCTCACACACAGGATGTGTAACGTGTGTTGCTGCCATTTTCCTCCGCTCCTGATCGCAACACCACGTGTCACACCCTGAGAGCAGTGTGGGGAACCCACTTGGGCTCTGTGGGGGCAGGCAGAGGGGACAGGGCAGGGACTGTGTGCTGTTTTTCTGGGGTGCCCCAGTGCAACAGATTCTGTTGGTAGGGCTCAACTTCTTTGTGTGTGAGGGTGACTTGTAGCAAAGCCCCTCCTGGAGCTGGGTGACCTCAAGTGGCCAGAGGTGGCCAGAGTGGGCACATTGGCTCAGCTGAGGGGGCCACAAGGCTGTTCCTGACTCTGTGTTCCTGCCCACAGATCGCTCCATGAGCAGCTCTCTCTCCGCCTCCCAGCTCCACACTGTCAGCATGAGGGACCCGCTGAACCGGGTGCTGGGTAAGGTGGGGATGGGTCCGTGGAGTCACATCCAGCCACTGGGACACCAGTGGGAAGTTCAGGCCACCCGCAGCCTTCCAGAACTGACCTGACCGTTGATCTCTCCCTGTCCCCACAGCAAACCTCTTCCTGCTCATCTCTTCCATCCTGGGGGCCAAGACAGCCGGCACCCACACCCAGTTTGTCCAGTGGTTCATGGAAGAGTGTGTGGAGTGCCTGGAGCAGGGCAGCCGTGGGAGCATCCTCCAGTTCATGCCCTTCACCATGGTGAGTCCATGACACTCCTGTCCTTGCTCAGGGGGTGCACCAGGGTCCCATAGGATGGGCGCATCCCAGGGTCCTGGTGACACTCACCTGTGCTTCTCCTCTGTCCCCGGGCAGGTTTCGGAGCTGGTGAAGGTGTCCACCATGTCCAGTCCCAAAATTGTCCTGGCCATCACTGACCTCAGCCTGCCCCTGGGCCGGCGTGTTGCTGCCAAGGCCATCGCTGCTCTGTGACAGGGGCAACTCCAGCCAGGGGAGATCCCTGAGGATCCCTGGGATCTCCCTGATGACCTGGATGCCTGGGATGGTCTCTGTCACTGCAGCTGCTGGGGGGCTGCTCCCTCAGCACCTGGAACCATCCCGTTGCTGCCTCATGGCCACTCTAAGACTGAGATACCCCCGGATTTTTTTTATTCTATAAATCAATCCTTTTGTAGAACAAAGTTTTGCCTCGTCTCTTGTTTGGTGGGCCTGGGGCTCCCCAAAACCTCTCAGTTCTGGGGATAATGGGGAGTCAGTGGCCAAGCCCTGTGCTGGGCAGGGGGGAGAACCCCCCTTGCCCTGTGCCGGACCCCAGAGTGGGTGGTGGGCTGCCCATGGTGCTGACTGGAAGCGGGCACTGTGCTGGGTGGAGCAGGGATGCTTCCCTGCTGCGCTGTCAGCCACAAGCGGAATCTTGTTGGGAATTCCTCCACGTGAGTGTGAGTTCTTGTTGGAATTCCTTCCCATGAGTGTGAGTTTTTGTTGGAATTCCTCCCCATGAGTTCAATCCGCAGTGAGCGCGGCACCGGCAGCGGGTGAGTAACTGTGGCCTCGCCAGCACCACACCAGCCTCGTGCTGGGACAGGCTCCCGTGGGACTGTCCCCACACCCTGTGAGCTGCTCCAGCAGTGAATCCTCCTGAAGCTGTCACGAACCCCTGTCCCTGAGGGGATGGCAGGGCTGGGGTGGCTGTGCCTCTGCCCCTTCCACTGGTGTTGACTCACGAGAAAGGGGGAAGAAGCGGGGTCAGCGGCACCAGCCCTTGCCTCAGGGGACCGTGACTCCGAGGGGCTGGGCTGTGCCTCTGCCCCCTGTGGCACTAGTGGGGTTCCCAGCCCTGTTTTGGGCACTCCGAAGGGAAATGGCACGGGGGGATCCCGGTGCGATTCCTCAAGGGTTGGGTCAGTTCTGGCCAGGGAAGAGGCAGCAAAATGATGACTCAGGACAGGGCTGACCCTGTCTGATCCCGGGATGAGCTCAGCTCCTGGCAGCTCACAGGCTTTGCTAGAGGGAGAGACCCCGATGCACTTGGTGTAGCTGCGTGGTCTTGCTAGTCCTTGGCCTTCACCCACGGCGCATCCTTGTCCTTCCCGCTGCTCCCAGGGGCTCAGCCTCTGGTTCCAATCCAGGAGCAGCCAGGAGCAGCTGCGGGGCTGGGTGGGGCGGCTAACGGAGCCGTGGCATGCACCGGGATGGGCCGGGATGGCCTCACTGGGCCTGACACCGGCGTGAGTCCCACCGTGAGCTGGCACCTACCCACCCGGGCACCTCTGCTTGCCCAGGGGCGGCTCTTTACCGTTAGCCCGGAGCAAAGAGCAGGACCTGGCGCTCGTGGCCTTCCCGGCTCTGTCAATATTTGCCGAGGCAGCCCCATGCCCCGCATTGGCACTGGTGCTTCCCCTTCCAGGAAGGGGCTGGAGCAGGAGAAGGGGGAGGAAGGAGGGAGCTGCTGCTCGTGGTGTGTGTGGAGCCAAATGCCCGTGGGCGAGGGCTTCCCCCTGGCAGTGTGTGACCGTGGGGCTCTGGCCTGTGCCAGCCCTTTCCCAGGGCTGGGAAGTTGAGGGGAGGCAGGAACTGGGAACCCTGGGAGCCCCGGAGAGTGGGCTCTGCCTCTGCATGGCAGGATGAGTGTGGTGAGGGATGCTGATGGTCACGGGATGTGAGCGTGGGCTCGGTGAGAGGAAATGGGGCTGGTGGAGCTGGGACAGCCCAGAGTGGGCAAACATCGTTGGGGAGAGGCTGGGGGGTGCCCGCAGGGGCTTTCTGGGGCAGGGGAGATGCCCAGGGGCCTCCTGCCATCACTCCTGACATCTCTTTGTCCATCCACTCTGCCTTCCGCATTGCTGGAAGCCTCCTCCCACCGTGACAGCTCTGGGAGGGCTTCAGGTAGGTCCCTGGGCAGCTCTGAGGCTGATTCCCCGTGTGACAGCAGCAGCAGAAGGGTGGTTGGGGACCCCCACTGCCACCAGCTCCAGGCTGAGCCCACAAACCAGCTCCGGGCGGGTGCTGCCAGCACAGGCAGCTTCCGGAGCTTTCTAGGAATCGGCTCTTGCCCAAGCAGCACTGCCGTGCGTGGGAGGAAGTGGTCGCCCCACAGTGCCTCCAGCCCTCGGGGGGGTCAGGCTGTGGGGTGGGGGCACTGGGGGGCTGCTCTTCATCTTTCTGAGCCACCACCGGCAGCCACAGCCTGGCCCTAAATGCCCTGTTCTTGGGTCCCTGATGTCTCTGTCCCCACACCCTGGCCACTCCGCATCCGCCCCCCACGCAGTCAGGAGACAGCGGAACAGAGAGAGAGTGCAAAAATAGAGTTTATTTCCATTTTTATCACATACAAAAAAGATAGTAGGTGTTTCTCGAGGCTCACCCAGCTGCAGCAATAAATACAGTAGAAAACCCCCCATGCCCAGAGCTCCCACACAGCCACAGGACGGGGGCTGCGTCAGGCTCTGGGGCACCGGACCATGTCCAAGTGGCTCATTCCAGCCAGGGATGGGCACAAATAAGTTAAACTGCAGTAAGTACCCCGAGTTTAGCAGGGAAGTGGAACAGAGCAGAGATGCAGCTTCCCAGAAAAGCTTTATCCTGGGGGACTGCTGCACCCCTATGGTACTTCCATCCTCCCTCCCCTCCCTAATGGTTAATAAATATTAATTACTAGAAATAACACCCATCAGATGTGTCCCTGCAGGCTGCTGCCTGGACAGGGAGATGCTGCTCCGGAGTGTCCTCATCCTCGGATGAAGGCGGTTTCCCGTGGGATGCTGCAGCAGCCCCAGCAGCACGAGCTGTGGGGAAACTGAGGCACAGGCGGTGCCGATGGCAGCTGCAGGGGCTCAGGCCAGCTCCAGAACCTCATAGCAGAGATACGCTTGTGTTTAAATATTAAACAAGGGTGATGCTGCACAGGCACCTGTGCACAGATCCACCATGGGGTCCCCCGGCGCCTGCCCGGGGCCATGAGCAGGGGAGCATCCCCAGACAGATAAATATTAAATAGCCATAAATATTAAATAAGCAGAAAATGGGGTGCTCCCGGGATGTCCCTTGAGTGGGGCATCCACAAACAGGGGTCAGAGGCGGGCGAGGTGTCGCAGTGCCCGGTATGCTGTCTCCAGGAACCGCTGGAAATTGGCCAGGATGAAGAAGCTGCCAACTTGGTGGTGGAAGTGGGAGGAGAAGGTGGGACGGGAGTCCTGGTTCTCTGTGGGGTAGGTCACCGTGGCCAGGCCCAGGTCCTCCATCTGCAGCCGAGCAGAGGCAGCAGAATCAGCTCCAGGCCCAGAGACGCCCCTGGTGTGTATCAGCGTCCCAGGGATGCGGAGCTTCATGTCCCTGCTGGGCTCTCTTTGTCCCCCAGGAGTGCAACCCCCTGACCCGGTGTGCCCTTTCTGGGGATGCAGCCCCCACCACGCCTGCCCATGCCTGGGAATGCAGCCCCTGCCATGTCCACCCATCTCTTGGGATGCAGCCCCCACCATGCCTGCCCATCCCTGGGGTAGCAGCCCCTGCCATACTCAACTTTCCCCTCCGAGTGCCCCTTTCCCCCCTCACCTGCTGCTGGATGTTGGAGGACAGGTTGGCCATGTCCAGCTGCAGGGTCTCCACCAGGCCTGCGTGCCCAGGCAGCAGCTTCTGGATGGTGGCCAGGGAGCCGTGGTAGATGCGGAGCCCAGCACGGATCTGGCTGAAGCAGGTCTCCTGTGGTGGGCATGACATGGTCAGCAGAGCTGGGCACAGGGGGCTTTGGGGTGC
Organism: Ptilonorhynchus violaceus; assembly: GCA_013397565.1. Taxonomy (NCBI): domain Eukaryota; kingdom Metazoa; phylum Chordata; class Aves; order Passeriformes; family Ptilonorhynchidae; genus Ptilonorhynchus; species Ptilonorhynchus violaceus. Next base: position 10,431 of record VZRJ01001112.1, on the reverse strand, counting down.
TCCAAGCCATGACAGAGCCGACCAGCTCGTGACTGGAGTGGGCTGCCCGCACTCACCGCCTGGAAGGTGCGTCTGTGACACTGCTCCAGCGGTGCCTGCGCGATGTCCAGGCCCTGCCGCACCAGCAGCAGCTCATCCTCCTTGCACAGCTGGAAGGTATCACACTGCGGACAAAGTGGACAGGATCAGGAGAGCCGGAGGACCCTGATACCCCCAACACACCCCAACACCCCATCACTGAGCTGTGGGACCCTCTGCAGCAGGAAGAGGGAAGGGATGGAGTGACCCAGTGCAATGGGGACAGAGGTGTGGCTGCCCCGGCCAGTGTGTGCCCAGGCAGGTCCCCACTTGTCCCCGGTGGGAGCCCCAACACCCCAGGGCTGAGCCTTGGGCAGCGCAGGGGACACCGCTGGCTCTGGCCCTGCGGTGCCGATAAGGCTGGGGAGGGGAAGGTCACCTTATCTGTGACCCCGCAGTGGCTGCCATCCCCCCTCCGCAGCGTGTGGGACTCACCACCACGCGCTGCAGCGCAGCCACATCCCCGCGGATCTTGCGGGTGAACTCGAGGTTCCTCTGCAGGAAGAGCTGGAAGTCCTGGTCCCCTGAGAGCTCGGACAGTGGTGCCCCGTGCAGCGCCTGCCACGGCGCCCACAGCAGCACACCCAGCAGCAGCGCCAGCCCACCTGCGGGGACAGCGGCTCAGTGCCCACCGGACACCCCAGGGAGCCCCGACCCCGTGCCCAGGATGGGCTCAGCAACCAGAACAACCCCCCGGGGAGCACAGCAGCAGCATGGCCTGGGAAAGAGACAGGGATCCCTGAAAGGGGAAGGGACCGATGTTCTCTGTGGTGCCAGGCTCTCTCAGGAGCAGCAGTGAGGGGGTCTGGGTGTGTGGGTGCAGCAGGTGCTACAGGTATGTAGCATGAATGTACAGGTATGTATGAATGCTCTGGGTGTGGTGGGGGAAGTGGGCCCTGTGGGTGTAGTGGGGACAGTGGGTGCTACTGGCAGAGTGGGTGGTGTGGGTGCAGTGCGGGCAGTGGGTGCTGTGGGAAGAGTGGGTCCTATGGACAAAGAGGGTTTTATAGGTGGTCTGGGTACAGTGGCAGCAGTGGGGGAAGCGGGTGCAATGGGAGCAGTGGGAGATGGAGGGTTTGCAGCAGGTGCTGGGTACTCACGGGTGAGGAAGCACATGGTGGGTTCCTGGCTCGGCGTCTCCTCCTCTGTGCAGCGCGGCCCTGCCCAGCCCGGCCCGGCTCCACTCGCTCCTGCCCGGCTGTGCTCATCGATCAGGGCATTTATAGTGCATGGGCCTCGGGGATTCTCACCGATGTGGCAACAGCACGATTGCTTCACTGCCTTAATCACAGCATGCAAATCCCAGGAACCGGGAGCTCAGCTGCGACCACATCGTGGGGGCTTTCCCGGAGCCGGTGGGCAGCGGTGCCCCGCGGCGCGGCCACGGCTGCCCGGTGGAGCTCAGGTGCTGAGGTGGGTGCTGGGACTGAGCAGGTGGTGCCTTGGTGACTCATTAACCTGCTCACAGTGCTCCCACTACACTGGCCAGGTTGGCCAGTGCCCAGGACCACAGGGTCACTTGAAGGGTCACTCCCAGGTGACTGGGTGAGGGGATGGTGGCTTCTCACTGCTGGTGTCGTGCCAGGATTGTCCTCGTCCCCAGCCCATGTGGGCATCCCCCTCTGTCGGCTGCCCGAGCCTCATCTCAGCGTCAGGGCAGGTGCTGGCAGTGTGACCTTCACGGTGGTGCCATCAGCTGGAGGAGGACCAGGTGTGACCCCATCCAGGCACCTGCCCAGGCCTGCGGCTCCCTGGGGCAGCACTGTGGGGTCAGATCCTGCCCTGCTGGGCACTGTGAGGCCAGGTTGTTTCCATGTGCAGTGCAAAGCACTGGCCACATCGGGCTGACAGCACTCCCCCCCACCCCCAGGGGCCAATCCCCCCTCTGCCCCTTCAGGGAAGAGGCTTCCAGGGCAGCCCTTGGCGCAGGGCAGCTGCTCCCGGCCCCGCCGCCCTGACGTGGGAGTTTTGGCTCGTGCCGGTTCCCGCAAGTCCTTCCAGGATCTGTTGGGCCAGTGCCAGCTGGCCAGCTCCTGCCCGGCACGGGCCGGCCGGGACAAGGGAGGCACCCGCTTCTCTCACAGCCCCGGGCAGGGTGATCCTGGGGCAGTGCTGGGCTGGGGGGGCTCACTCTGCACCCCTGACCTTCGGCTGGGTCCCATCACTGCCCTCCTGGAGGCCTTGGGGAAAGGGATGGGGACGGTGATGGGGACAAGCAACCCTGGCTCTGCAGGTTGCAGATGCTGGTGGGCACCAGGACAGGCTACACATGCAGTGGAGTACCATTTGTGGGGTACAGCCATGGCATCAGTCCCAGAGGCTACAAGTCCTGGAAGTTCCTGCCTCCAACTGAGAAATAAACCCCCATCAGCTGCAGCCAATCCATGAGAACCAAGCAGAGCCTTCCTGGCACAGCCAGGTGTTAACTCTGAAACCTACTGATGACCTCCCTGCAAACCTGGCAGCACTAAGTGTTCTGCCCTCCAGATGAATGAAAGGACCTCGGCAGTTGGGACTGTTCACAGCATTTTTGGGAGAAACAGCCCCCCAGCTCTGCCTGTGCCCTCCCTGGAGCCGGGGGAAGCCGGGGGCCGTCAAGGGGCTCAGCATGGTCCCCCTCAGTCTGGGCACCCACGGGATCACCCCGGAGCGGATCTGTCCTCTCAGCAGGATGGTGCTTTCAGGAATAGTGATTGGGGTGTGGGGTGTTGAATCAGCGCCCAAAGCCCCTGTCAGCTTTCCAAGGAAGGAAGTGGTTTCAGACCCGAAACTCTGTGGGTGTTGAGGGGTGTGGGGCGGAGTTGGCCCAGTACAATCCCCCCCCCATGGGGCTGGAGCTGCCCAGTCCTGGGGACTGTCCTGGCCCAACATCCCATTGTGTCTCAGTCTCGTGGTCTCCCTCCTCTTCACGAGGCCCAACCTGGGCACCCCTGGCCCCTTCCAGACCTCTGCTGACACACCAGCACCCCCGGGATGTCCCAGTGTCCCCAGCGCTACCCCCAGCCTCCCTGGCTGGGCTGGGCCCTCGCCTTTCCCGGTCTCCTCCCAGAAACCCCCGGAGTGGGCATAGGGCTGGGGCAGCCCCCCACTTGACTTGCAGCCCTGGCTGCTGTCCCGGCATGGGTGTGCTGGGAGATTCCCAGATTTTCTCAGAGAACTCATCCCAGATGCTGACAGAGCCCATCTGGAGCAGCTGCATGTCCTCTCTCCCCATCAACCCCATGGCTGGTGTCGTGGGGCACAAGGGGGGGCCCAGCCTGGCCCTGTGCTTTTCCCGAGACCCCCCCAGGACCACATCCCAGAGCTGCGAAGGCCACTCCCAGTACCACTGGGACAAAGCTCCAGCCCTGCAGGATGGCCTGAGCCAGATCCAGTCCCCTCTCCAGTGCCCAGCCCCTGGGAGGAGGAGAGACCCCAAACCAGCCCCACGCCCCCTCCCCATCCCAACAAACCCATGGCAGCAGCTGCCGAGGCTGGTGTTTTTCCATCTTTTATTTTAAAAGTCATAATTGAAGCTTAACAAAGTTTGACCCCGTAGTTGTCATGGGAGCCAGGGGGGCACCGGTGGAGCCCCTACTCCTGCCCCCTCCAGCCCTGCTCCCCTTGCAGCCCCCCCGGCATCGGCTCTGATGTCACCACAGGGATCCTTTTAAGGATGTTTATTGGGGAGGGGGGTCCCACCACGGGTGCAGGTGGTCAGGGGGTGCAGGCCCAGGGAACTCCCCGTGTTCCCTCCCTCAGTACAGACATGCAGGGATTTATAAAAGGGGGTCTGTGGGGGCACAGAGGGCCCTGCTCAGCCACCATCTGTCCAAGGGACAAATAAAAAAATACAGCCAGGGCCCAGGGTCACGGAAAACCGTCATCGTCATCCTCTGCCATCTCCTTGGCGAACTCCAGGTCCTGCTGCTCACGCTCCCGGCGCTCCTGGAAGGGAAAGGCCGAGGTTGGTGGCAGGTGGGGACAGGAGCTGCATCCTTCCCGTGGCTGCGGTGGCCGCAGAGACCCTGGTGAGATCTCACCTCTGCAGATTCCAAGTCCTTGTTGTAAGATTTGGGTGGGAACCTCATGGCCTGGAGAAAGGGAGGAGGAGGAGAAGAATGAGCTCGGAGCTGAGCCAGCCCTGAGCTGTGTTCTGCTGTCCCCCTGGGGACCCGGGGACACACTGTGCTCACCTTCACGGACATGTTGTGGATGTCGAGGCAGAAGGAGATGCGCTGGTGGAAGGCCAGCTGGGGCTCCCGCGTGGAGTAGATGTCGATCATCTCCTTGGACTGGACGTAGCCCTTCTCGTGGTTAATGCTGGCCTCGATCACGCCGTCCCGGATGGCCTGTGGGCCCGGGCGTGGGGCAGGGCACAGGGTGTCCCTGAGGGCTCAGGACATGGCGCACGGAGCAAGGACTTGGCGCCTTGAGCATCCCCAGTTTTCCCTGGAGGAGCCTCAACCCAAACCCAGCGGCGCCGCAGGGCAGGGGGGCAGGGTGGGGCAGGGCAGCGGGCTGTGGGCACCCCATGACCCCCAGGGACCCCCAAGGGATGAGACTCGCTGTGCTGGTACCTTGGCAACGATGAACTCGGCGTCCTCAGGGCTGTCCAGCTGCAGCTTCTGGGCGATGTCGGCCAGGGAGATGCGGGAGTAGGAGAGGCTGATCATGCGGACACCTGCAGGGAGAAGGGAACGGGATGCAGTCCCCCAGGCCTGCCCAGCCTGGGCAGTCCCCAAACTCCCTCCTACCTGTCTTGATGACGTTGTGCCTCAGCCGAATGATCAGGGTGTAGGTGCCGTCCGCCTGGAACTTGTCCCCAAACTGGTCAAGGACTTGGTTGAACTTGGCCAGGTTCCCCGTCCTGACGGCTGGAGGGAAGAAGGTGGGAATGGGGGAAGGAGAAAGGCTGGGGAAAGCGAGACAGGGTTGACTTCCTTCCTCCTTCTCCTTCCCAAGTGGCATCTGCATTCAAGTCCCATCAAGGGGAGAGAACTCCCCTTGGTTCCCCTTCTACTCAGGATATTTCATGATTCTATGACATAGCAGGAAGGACAGAGACAGGCAGTAGGGGGCAGCCGTACCCTGGGTCAGCAGGAAGTAGGGCATGAGCGAGCGCTTGAGTGAGGGCTGCCGGAACTGGAGCCTGTCTGGGATCTCCCCGAGGAGCAGCTCCACCACGATGAGCAGCTTGTGCACCTGGAGCAGAGCGAGACCCTGAGTGAGTCCCCGTGGAGCCCCAAACCATCCCTGTCTCTGAGGGGCCCAACACCCTAGGAGGTCCTGCACTCATCCCTATGGGGCACAAGACTCCAGGAGATCCTGGACCCATTCCTGTCCTTGTGGGGCCTGGGAGGTCCCAGATTTGCCACTGGAAAGTTCCAAACCTGGGAGATCCCACACCTGTCATCGTTGCAGGGCCCAACACCCTGGGAGGTCTCAAACCTGTCCCCATGGGGCCTGACCCTGGCAGGTCCCACATCTGTCCCTGAGGAGCTCAACCCTGGGGGGTTCCAGATCTGATCCCGGAAGGTGCCAAACCTAGGAGGTTCCAGAACTGTCCCTTCCGAGCCCAGCTCTGGGGGGTCCTGGACCTGACCTTGGGAAGTCCCAGTTCCAGAGGACCCGACTCACTCCATGGGGCCTGACATCCCAGGATGATCCAGATCCAGCCCCTGGGAGGTCGCAACCCCAAGGGGTCTCAGACCCCTTCCCTGCTCACCGTCTGCTTGAATCCGACGGCCGTGTGCTGCGGGGCCTTGCGCAGGGCGTTGGTCATGGTCCGCCGCGCCTCCGAGTATTCCAGCTGGATGGCCTTGATCCGCCCTGCGCCCACACGGGGCGGGTGGGGAAAGCCACCCAGTGAATCCAACCTGACCCACACGGATGGGGCTCCAAATCCTGCCTGGAAGCCCCACCTCCAGCTGCTCAAAGGGGTTCTCTGAGGAACCCGAGCCCTCGGTGTGGGGTTGCCAGGAGCCAGGGCAGGCACTGAGCCCCCCTCACCTGTGTAGTACAGGTACCGAGCCCACTCATTGTTGTTGGCCTGCTCGGGGAACACAGACTTGGAGACGAGCTTCTCGGCCTGGTCGTAGAGGTTGTAGTGGAGGTAATTCCTCAGGAGCAGGTTCAGGAGCGTGGCCTGGCCGTCAGCGTCGTGGCGCAGCGTGGCCGTGCGGAGCCGAGCGTGCAGGAAGCTGTGGGGTGGGACAAGGAGTCAGGGAGGAGGGAGGAAAACAGGGGGATCACGTCTGGGGACAGCCCCCCTGCAGGATCCATCCCACCTCCGGACTACGTCAAGTTTGTTCAGGAATTCGTAGATCCGTGAGTGGTAATAGTAACACTTGGCCACCACCAGGTCCAGGGCCCGGCGGTTCTGGGAGCTGATCTTCTGCATCAGGTCATCGGACACTTTCTGGGCCTGTGGGAGCGGAAGGGAAGTCAGAGCAGGGTGATTGATCCTGGGAGGGCAGAGACCACCCAGGCTGCGGGGCTGAGCCCAGGGTGGCCCTTGAACACCACTGAGATGAGGGGACAGAGTGGGGCAGAGATGGGGGGTCCCTGGGGCTCCTAGGGAACAGCAGTGTGGCAGAGGCAGCTTGGGGGTCTCACCTCGGGGTACCTCTTGCTGTTCATCAGGTAGATGACGAGCAGCAGCTGCAGGTACGTCTCCACCTCTGGCAGAAGAGGGGCTGAGGCTGCTTTCCCTGTCCGTGGGCGGAACTGCAGCTCAGCTTCTGTGTCCATGGACTGAGGGGAGAGAGAAATTCTGGATCCCTGTCCCTGTGTGAAGACAGCTCTGCTACAGGTGTGACAGGAGCCAGCCCAGGGCTGCAGGGACCTGTCCTTGCTCACACGCATGTCTGTGTCCCTAAGCTCCCCTGCCCTGCTCCAGAGACTCCTTGGAGAGAAAACCAATGATTGAATCCCAGACTGGTTTGGGTTGGAAGAGACCTTAAAGTTCATCCAGTGCCACCCCCTGCCACGGGCAGAGACACTTTCCACCAGACCAAGTTGCTCCAAGCCCTGCCCAATCCGGCCTTGGACACTCCCAGGGATGGAGCAGCCACAACTTCTCTGGGAATCCATTCCAGTGCTTCACCGCCCTCACAGGGAAGAATTTCTTCCCAATATCCCATCTAATCCTGCCCTCTGTCAGTGGGAAGCCGTTTCCTCTTGCCCTGTTCATTCCAAGCCTTTTTAAATAATTTCTCTCCATCTTTCCTGTTGCTCCTTCAGATACTGGGAGGCCACAATTAGGTCACTCCTAAACCTTCCCTTCTTGGGGCTCAACAATCCCAATTCTTTCAGCCTTTCCTCACAGCAGAGCTGCTCCATCCCTCTGATCATCTTGGTGCCTCGCCTGCACTCACTCTAACAGTTCCATGTCTTTCCTGTGCTGGGACCCTTGAGCTGGGGCAGCTCTGCAGGGAGGTCTCACCAGAGCAGTGCAGAGGTGAGGGCAGGTGTCCCCTCCACATCCCTGTCCCTACCTCCTCCAGGAATCCGAGCAGGAAGTCCCTGAGGGTGCAGTTGGAGGTGAAGAAGCCATGGATGGCCTTGTGCAGCACGTTGGGGTTGAGGCGGCGGGAGGTGGAGGGCAGAGCCCGCAGCGCCCGCAGGACGTAGCGCGGCTCCTTCCCCGACACCGCCTTCTCCAGCTGCTTCACATGCTCCTTGATGTCTACGGGGGCACAGGGACACCCCTCACCCCAAATCCTCTGCCAGGGACACCCCGGAGCAGAGCCAGGGCTGCCCCTCACTCCATCCTGCTGCTCCGGGGTCCCTCTGCTCACAGCCTTGGTGTCCCCCGTGACCTGAGCCGGCCTCAGGGCTGTCCCTGCTCAGAGCAGGGAGCTGGGCAGACCCTTCCCGAGAAGCCTCTCCCTCCGCACCCCCGTGGGGTCCGACCACAGCAGGTCTGCAGCCCCCATGCCCCTCACGGCCTGTCCCCCAAAAACACATCTCCATTCCTCTTTCCCACACAGAGCTGCCCCAGTTCCCTTCCACGCAATGACCCCTCCCAAAACACAACTCCATCTCCCATTCCTCACAGTCACTGCTCCCAAAACCTACCTCCCCACTCCCTCTCCCTCACAGAGCACCCCAAATCCCCTTCTCCACAGTTTTTCTGCCCAAAAGCCACACCTCCCCTCTCTCTTTCCCTCTCTGTGCTCCCCAAATCCCTCTCCCCATCGTGCCACCCGCCCAGACACACTTCCCATCTCCCTTTCCCACATAGTGCCCCTCATCTCCTCTTCCCCAAAGTGCTCCCCCCAACCCCAAACTCACCTCCCACCTCTCTTTCTCTCAGAACCCCCTCCAACTGCCTTCCCAAACGGATCCCCCCATTCCCCTTTTCCAACACCTTTCCAGACCCTCTTCCCCCCCCCCTCAGATACCCCCATCCTGCCCCCCTCCACAACCCCCACAGGGCTCCCTAAACCTCCTCCAATCCCCTTCCTCCAGCATCTCNCAACACCCTCCGCTCACCCTCCAATGTGATCGCGTCCAGCTCCCGCTGCGGCTGCCGCTCCCCGGCCGCCTCGGGGGCTAGCGGGGCCGCCTCCTCGTGCATCTCGACGTCAGGAGGGGCGGGCGGGGGTCCCTCCGGGGGTGCCTTGGCCTTGTCGCCGCGGCGGCGGGACGCTCCGTCCTGCTTCATGGCGTGACACTGCACAACGGGCCGCCAGGCGCGACCAGCCGAGCGCCGAGCGCCACTCGATCGTCTCCTTCCGCCTTTCTCTCGGCCGTTTCCGCCGTCGCTCGGGGAGTTCCCGCGCTTTTTCGGGTATTCCCGGAATCGCTCGGAGAGTTCCGCCGCGCCCGCTCGTGGAGTTCCGTGAGTGTCTCGGCCATTTCCGTCACCCCTCGTAGATTTTCGCCCCGTTCTCGGGCGTTTCTGCCGAGACCGCTCGGAAGATTCCGGCATCGCTCGGCTTCTTCCGCCGCGCCCGCTCGGGAATCTCCGTAGTGCTTTCGGGCGTTTCCGCCGAACGCTCTGCTGTTGCCGCCTTTTGGGGGTGCGGGCGAGGGCGAGTCTTCGCTGAGGCGAAGCGCGACCTCCTGTGAGGGGCCGGGCTGTGACCGGGGATCCGGTCCCTTGAGGGCCCGAGGTGGGGACAGCTCGGGGATCCCGTGAAGGATCCCATGAGGGGCTGTGCTGGGACAGGTGATCCCGTGAAGGGTCCCGTGAAGGGCTGCGCTGGGAGCGGGGTTCCCATGATGTGTCACATAAGGGGCCGCGCTGGGACGAGGGATCCCATGTTGGGTCCCATGAGGGGCCACGCTGGGACTGGGGCTCCCGTGAGGACCCGTGAGGTCCCGCTAGGACCGGGGATCCTGTGAAGGGTCCCATGAGGAGGTGGGGTCAGGACTAGGAGCACAGGTCTCATCAGGGTCCTGTGAGGGGCCAGGCTGGGCCTGGGGGTCACATAAGGGCCAGGCCTGGAGTGTGTGGAGTCACGTTGGAGCTGGTGTTGCCCTGAGGGATCTGGTCTGGGACTGGGGCTGGGGGTCCGATGAAGGGTCCGGGTTGGAGCCAGGCTCCCCTCGTAGCTGCTGCAAGGCACAGCCCAGCCCCTGGTGCTGGAGGTACCCCAGCAGTCGTCAGTGCCCACCCAGGTGAGCAGTGCTGCCCTTTGCTGAGGGCACCCCCAACCTCCAGGGACCCTGCCAGGGCACCACAGCCTGAGGGACCCTGCGACTTTCCCCAAGGGCTAAGGGCCCGTATTTTTGGTACAGCATCCTGAACTTGTCAGATGCTCTGTGGGACCAAAACCACACAAAATTAAGAAGTTGACTTCAAGAACACCTGGTTGCACAGCAAGAAGCTCCTCTTTATTTATAAAGTGATAATGAGAGTATTTGTAGTGATCTGAAGTGCTGCCCATGTCCCTTGAGCAACTCGGGCAATGGCGGTACTGGGACCACAGCAGGGAGGTGTCAGTGAAACCTATGGGAGCCCCTCACCTTCCTGCCACCAGCAGTTCATGAAGCCCTTGCTGAATGACAGGGGAATCAGGGTAAGTGACTCACTACTGATGTTTTCCTTTGGCTTTTGTTTCCTTTGCATTTCCTTCCCTTTCCCTTTGCATTTATCTTCCTCTCCCTTTGCCCTTCCCCTTCCTTTAGCATTCCCTTTCCCTTTCCCATTCACTGATTGCAGAAGCAGCAGCATTTTTAGGGAAGCAGGATTATATGGGGCACTATTGCCAGGCCTGTGATTCTTTGGGCATGTGGATTTTCCAGTTGTACCTCTGCATTCATGGGGAGACAGACAGAGAAATCCACTTTGATACCCAGCCTTTAGCATCCATAATGAGCTTTCCTGCCTTAGATTTGCTTTTCCCAGCCAAAGCAGCCTTG